>CM059267.1:11874292-11906792 GCA_030347295.1 Setipinna tenuifilis | reverse complement strand
CAACGTGCTCTCGGCGGGATCTGACATACGCCAACGTCCTCCAAATCTGTCAAATCGCTATCTATTATTTAGCACGCCGACGGGGAGGAAATGAGAGACTTCACAAAACAAAGCTAATCCAAATCTTGTGTTTTTTTCTTCCATGTTTGGTATAAATTGTTTGCCATTTCAGCAGCAAATGCAAAGTGAAAATGTCATCGAGTACAAAAGCCGTTTAAACATTTCCATGAGAGGGTATGTTGATTCATTCTTGTAACAGGGGTAAACCAAACAGAACACAATGGAAACGGCTCAACAGCCCAATAAAATAAATATTTGGATGCTTATTGATGTGCGCACACTACAATGGGTAATGCACTTGTTTCACATGTTTACCTCATCGTTTGGATAGAGGGCATGTGGGGTGGTGGGGGTTGGGGGGGTATTGGTGGTGTTGGGGGGATTTGTTAGCGCCAAGGCAGTGTATATTTCATCCAAAAAGGGCTGCGCCGTGAAGGTTATGTATATGGAGTGAACACTGTGGCCACTGTTCGGAAGCACAAGCCCACATGAAAAGGGCTTTTTCGGAGGGCCAGCTAAGCATGTCTGTGCTGGTCTGTACTGGGGAGGGAGGAATGTGGCGTGCTGGGCGGCCGATGAATGGGGAAGAGAGGTTGCCCGAAGTGCCCTTCATACGCTGCCGTAATGGGCCCGGAGGAATGCGGGGGGTTAATAAGGGGGGGGGGGGGGGGTGCTGGCACTCGAGACCACAGTCTCAGATCCTCTCACGCCATAGGTGGCACTGGCAGGGGGTAGCAGAGGGGATATATCCCTGCCTCTGAGGCAAACTGAAGGGGTGAGTGTTAGCGTATGTGTGTGTGTTGGGAGGGGGGGGGGGTTACTAAAAGGAGCCTCAGAGAGGCCATAATGACATTAGATACGGAACAGTGGGGGGGGTCGGGGAGAGGGGGGCTGTGAGTGTGCCCTCCTTCACCTCCATGGCCCCCACTGCATCTATAGCTGGTGGGTCACTGATACAGGAAGAGAGGGCACCATTCAACATGGGCTCCTGCTGCTAAGAGCTACTTGTGTTGGGGGGGGGGATTAGGCTGGAGGCTCCACACTCACACCTTGCTGAACTGATACTGGGCTGGGATGATTGCTGGAATGATTCGCACCAGATACAAGTACAGACACACACACACACACACACAGACATACACACACACACACTGTCTCACATGGACAGAAATGGACACACAGACACTTATACACTATGATATAGCCACACAAACACACACACACTAATGTGTACACTATAATAAAGCCACACACACACACACACACACACACACATACACTCACACACACACATACATACACACGTACATACACACTTACACACACACACACACACATACACACATACACACACACATACACACTTACACACACACACACACACATACACACATATATGCATGCACACACACACAGAGCGAGCCACAGACATGCTCTCGTGTGCAGGAGAGGCACAGTCTCTGTGAGACTACCGCATGTGTGCCAGTGCCACAGGCATCACACACTCCACTAGTTCCTCCCCTGGTCCCAGGTGGCACCGGTTGCCAATGGAAACCAGCTCAACTGAAACAGGGGGGAAAGAAAGGAGGAAAGAAAAAACACAGATGGAATTACAGAGGACTGGAAAGTTTAAACAGGAGGAAAAAGCCCCCCTCTCACATCGGCTCCCTTTCCTTTTATCCAAAAAGGAGGAGAATGTGAAGCTTGGTTGAGCTAGCGTGGTAATAAGTGTCTATCAAACCTGATGGCCCATGACTGTTCACTGGTGGACCTTGTGGCGGATCCAATCATTTGACGGACAGCACCGCGTCCCAATTACCAGGGGCCATGGTGGCAGCTCCTACTGGAGAAAACAACACAACAACACACCTGCTCTGGCCAATTTGTGCTTGAACCTTTTGACAGTGTCAGTCCTGGGACACTGATGTCAGGCTGGGCCCATAATGCACTGCAGTGAGTCTAGCCTACTCATTCTTTGTGTTCACGTTAATGGGACATGTCTTGTTTGGTAGTTTGCTATTTGTTTTTTTTGTTCACAGCTGTTTTGTTAATCTTCCATAATGAGCTGTAGCTACAAAATGTTTTTTTTTTTTAAGTCTTGATGTGATCACAATGCTTGTCAGACACCACCGCCGACTCGGCTTTAATCAGACGCCAAAGCCTATTTCGCTGAATGTGACAAAATAGGCTGTAAAATTGTTTTATTACTAGCCACCCCCCGCCTCCCCCTTCACAGAGAGAGTGGGAGACAGAGAACAATATCTGGGACACATCAGAAGCAAATCAGCTGCCATACTCTGGCTTGGATCCCGTAACAAAGAGGAGATGGCTGACAAGGCTGACACGTCCATACTTGGTGTGTCTCAGTCTCAGATTGTCTTCCAGAGGAGATGGTTGAGATAGTGGCACAAACAAGTGTGTGTTTTTTCCTTGTTTACTCTAATAATGTACAGTATTTAAAAGGGAATAAATATTTATTATTTCTCAGATTTCTCAGACCCAAAAATTGTGAAACAGTTTATCTTCAGGCACCAGCTATTTACACGGGGTGCAAATTTTTGTGCAGTGTGTTCATCTCTGCTGTCAGTGGTAATAGTCACACTGACTAAAAGGCTGTGTTGCATCAAGTGTCAAAAGGTGCTGTGTAAGCCTGGGTTTCTCCTTTCTGCACTCAGGAAGTCACATGCAAATTCTGCCCTTTTTTTCCATGACCCACCACATGTGACAATTTCCTATCAGGTTCGAGAGTAAATGCTGATAAACGCAAAGCTAGCTGCACACACACACACAGCCAAAAATAGTCAGCCGCATCTGGGGTTGTCTTTCATTCATTTCTTTGTCATCCTCAATCTAAAAATGCTTTAACTTGCCAGCAATACGGTAAAACAAATTTTGGGTTAATACCAAAACACATCATTAGTATGTCTGTTACAGAGTTGTCTTATAGCATGACTGTGATAAGCCAGAGTCATAACCTTCAAAACAAGCACACACTTTCTGTAAGGCAAATCCTAGAATCCTTGCTTTTAAGCGTAAGTTTAAGATCCAGTACAAAGAAAAGAGCTGAGAGTGAGAGGAATACAACTCTCAAAAAGTACATATTCTGATTTATTGGATGCCAAAGCATTTCAGCTCTACACAATCCTCAGTGACTCAACATATTAATATTGCCTTTAGCTTAAATGCATCCTTCTTTTGGGATTCCAGTAAATTGGCATTAAATATACTTTTGGAAAGACTGTTTTCCTGTTTGTGTCTTTTCTGTGCCTAAAGACAACCTTACACAGGCGTCTCATCTTCGTCTATAAAGTCTATAAATGTCATGACAAAGTGTGCTTACCCACTTGTAGGTTGTCTCATCTTTTAAAAGGCCTCTTGCATACTAATTTTGTCAAGAGAGATTAAAGCACACAAGAAGTGCATATTAATGAGTCCCTTACATAATTCATCCATCTTGTCACCTTCTTGTTCTAATTGCAGAACAAACAGTAATTTAGAATAATGTCATCATAAATCCATACATACTGTTGCAAACCTGGCAACCTGTCAGATCTCCTAGCTATCCATCTCTCTCTCTCTCTTTCTCTCTCGCTCTCTCTCTCTCTCTTTCTGTCTCTCCAACACCCCACCCCCAACCCTCCTCTCTTTCTCTCTGTCTCACACACACAAACCCTAAAAAGAAGAATTTAGCTGGCTTGCCACATAAACCCCCAGTTCACAATTTACTCAGTGTTGCATAGTGTTAGGTGATGCAATTAAACAGCGTTCACCAGAGATTGTCTAATTTATGCCCCATTATCTGTCCATTTGGTGCACAAAACAAAGCACCTGAGCAACAGCCACATCTGCTTAAAAGGTTTGTTTTCTCTTATTGTGTATAAAACTCATTTTAAAAACTGTCAAGTACACCTGGCACTAACTTCTGAGGTCAGAAAACAAAATGTTTTCAAATGAAGTCTGCAATGAATAACTATTGATATTCAAGTGAGTGCAACCCCTTTTCATGATATATTTGAGATTACAGAAACTGAATAATTCCTGTCAAAAGCTGAACGTAAGTTAACTTTAAAAAGTTCCATCACCAAAGCTCACAGTGTTTTAGGTCACCCAAATAATGTACAAGAGAAGAACTCCCAGAAGGGGGGAACAAGAAAAGAAGCCTTCAACTAGAGTATTTCAAAGCATGGTACTGCCAAGAGAGAGCCACCACTAATCCAAATTTTGACAATCCCAGAGCTCCATTTCAAACACCCCAGAAAAAAAATGGTGTGACAAAAGCCATGATCAAACATGTGGCAGTAAAAATAAACAGACCAAGTAAGCACTCTGAGTGTTAAACAGCAAACACACTAGTTGAAAAATAATGAGGTCAAAGGGTCGCTGTATCTCGGCAGGTGTTCCAGGAGGGGGGAAGGGGGCAGCTGAGAGGGGGCTTGGAGGGGTACGCTAGCACACAGTCTCAGCAGTCTGGCAACCATCTCACACCAAATTTGCCATTTCTGCAGGCGAACATTAAGAACCAGGCTATCAGTGAATTTTGGCACTTTGTCCTGGCGAAGCGCCACTGTGCCAAGGACAGACAAAAAGACCCCGCTTCTCTCCTCTATCTAGCCAGATAAATAACCTTGAAGATCTTCCAGACATTACTGATTACGAAAAACACAGGCTTTCATTCTGAGATTATTAGGCTAAAAACACTGACACGGAATGTTTCTCTAAGCCTGCATTTGTTAGTTGGCACAATTTACAGTCACACTTTTATTTGGATAGTCCTATAGACTGTAAAGACCCTGATGCTATTAATAAATTATCTGTTGAAAATGTCTCATTACAGTTAGGGCTAGAGGTTGGGTTTGATTAAGGAGATATGTCCACAAACAATTAACAAAATGAAACTGAATTTCAAGAAACCACCTATAAACTCTTTGTGGACAGCCTATACAACTAAAGTGTTACCCAATTTACCCACTATTTGCATAATGGGAATTATCATGGATCAGATGAAGTGTTCAATTGGAGCGCTACATTTGGCCACATGCATCACTAAATGTGAGGAGAATCAGTGAATTCATAAGCAAGTGCTGTCATGCTGTTTGTGACTGAGTGCCGTTGCTCCTAGGTGCAAAGCCTTTATAATTAGCATGCCATCCCCGCACTCGCCCTCTAATTGCAGCTGATCAGCGTGATCATCCCACATTTGGGGATAGCAGTTGTTTGACTACCCACTTGTCCTAGGCCTATAAACAGCCTCTTTCTATGCAGAGCACACACTCCGTGTATTTCTCGCACTTACTTAGCCTAAATGGACGCTGCACATACACACACACACACACACACACACACACACACACACACACACACACAAACGCACACACACACATACACACACAGAGGCTACACTACGGTGACGACGTCAGCTGGGTTTCCACCTGCCCAGTTTAAAGCACCCTAAGGAGGAAGAGGAGGAAGAGGAGGAGGAGAATGAGGAGGAGGAGGAGGAGGAGGAGGAGGAGAAAGAGGATGGGGAACTCGCCGCCATAATGAGGTCCCACAGGACTCGCTGTGTGGGCCTGCAGCTGGTCGGCTCTCAGCGACACACTTAATGTCGTTTTTCGCCAATCTGAAGTTCCGTCTCCAGTTACAGACGTGCCTCGCACTCAACGCCCTGCAGGAGGGACAGTCAATGTCAACGATGGCAGCTGAGCCAGGGCCGGACGGCTGAGGAGTTAGGTGACACTCAATATTTCAATTTAAAGGCCAGTAAGTCTTTTTTTTTACAGACACGAAGCCAAATCTGAAACTTCTGAAGCTGTTGGTAACCATGGGATGTGAAAGCTATATAATATTATGGCAATTGGTAAACAGCAGGCTACGGGCATCACCTTCACCACTACTAATCCACATGCCTACACTACTTTTATGGCCCAGCAGGATGCTATTTTAGACACAGCCCTATGATGAATGGTGTTCGGAAGTTTGTGAATGGTACACAGTTGTTTACACAGCAGAAGCGGCGAAGAAAGGGAACCCCTTGCATGTTTCATATCACGTCTTTTGCCACAATGCCTCTTTTCATGGCCATGAACTTCTAGGTCCCCATGGCTGTCACATTTATCCTCCTTCATCCTTTCTTTCGCCCCTGCACAAAGGATTCGGGGCGTCCCTTGCAACCTTGCCCATAAGGCACAATACGCTGCTCTCAGCGCGGCAGGACAAAGATGCACTTATTGCATCTTCCTCTCTGCCCATTAGTCATGTTTATGTTTCCCCAGCCTTACGCAAGTCCTACACTACTCCCCCCTCTATGAAAATTTTGTTCTTCAGTGCTCCTGACATATAAGGAATTGTTTTATATGCCATGTGCATATGTCCTATATAGCTGGACGCCGTACTGTATAGGCGACGTTCCTCGTGGCATTTAAGATCATAAAGAATCCTACTGTCATACTGCAACTGGTCTGGCTGCCTCCCTCTGGGTCTATTGACCAGCACTGGGCTTCACATAGATAACATATTAAAATGACATTATTCATCCAAAGAGATTTTCATAAACAGATTGCGCAATAAATCTGGGCCAAGATATGTGGGGGGATACATATTGTGTTGGGGTGCGGGGGCTATGGTTGATGCATGGCATGATGCATCAACAGTGTGATAGCTGTGGTTGGGGCCATATGTTCCTTTCTCTTGTGCTTTGTGTATTGGAAGACCACTGCATACCCTTCTGGTACTGTACATAATGTTATTCCATATGTCCACATTCAAAAAGGTGTGAATTGGAAAATTGCATCTGCTAAGAAAGCAAGGAACGAGATTGGTTATTGCCAAACCTGTCCATCATCTATAATGGAATTGAAATCTATTGATCGCTGGGATTAGTGAGTGGACGGCTATGAAATCAAAAGTGTGACCCCTAAGTCAGAGAACCAATTAAAAGCTGTTATCAGCTGTAGGCAAATACAGGCCTCGTGTAGTTGCTCATGATTGTACGGTCAGGGACTTATTAGTGATGTAATCTGCAAAGAAGACAAAATATTGGATTTTGAGCGGGTACCAGTGTTAGTTAAGGGAGCCTAATAATCCCCCTGGTCGAATGTAGGTAAACGCTATGCTTGTGTAATTTATTTCATTTGCTCCGCATTTAATCTGGGGCAAGTGGAACAAGCCGACACCAATTGGAGAACAGGACCAAGATTGTAAGCGCTGCCAAGGGCTATTCGTGCCCCGACGCAATAATAGCTGGGTGTATTTGGTAATCTGTGCACACCTCACTGCATATACACGCACATTATTAAATGAATAAATAAAAGCCTTTTCGTTTCTCTCTCTCTCAAAATCAGCCAATTTTGACCAAAGATGTTTATTACAAAAACACAGAGAAATAGCTGGCGGCAAACAAAAGTAGCATCGCCCACCATCGCCTTTCACTGTGTCGGAGAAAAGAATTGCGCTCTTTCCTGTCGACACACTAACCTCGCTTACGTAACACGAAATTGCCTCCACACCATTCAGCACAGGTGAAAAGAGGACCTTAGCCAACCAAACAAAACTGACCTCACCTCTCTGTGTAGCTGGAACATTCTGGAAGAGGAAACCCATAAGCATGTGCGGTGACACTGACCTTCCTTATTGGGAGTTTGTCCTTAAGTGTTACTTGGCCAGATTAATTGTCCATGCAACACTGCCAGTAATTGATCATGTTACCCTACTGGCCCTGGCATGAAGGTGAATTCCCAGTAATCATATAGTGTATGATCATAATTTCTATTTCAAACTATGAAGATATTTTTTCATTGTAACAAAGCTGGATACCCAGACTTCCCCTGTGTTTTCTACAGTTCACAATGTAGTAAAAAAAGTAGATATAGCTAAATTCAGTGATTTTTTTTCAAAGAGAATTCCCAAATATTCTCCCCCCTACCAAGAAACATGCCAAGCTGCTGTCTGTAGGCACACATGTGTGGAATAGGGAAGTTAAGGTAAAGAGGTAGAGAGCCCCCTCTTTGAACTCCTGCCGCCCTCCAGCAAGATGACTGCCAGCCCTCCATGTAATTGCCTGCACCAGTGGAGCCCTGCTTGAAGCTCAATTAGACCCCGATGGAGGGGGATTTTTAGGCTGCAAACACGTCTCAGCAATGCCTTGACTTCGCCTTTAACCAAGGATCAGTGTGTAATTGGGTGTATCCCCACGAGACTGAGAAATACCAGGATTAAACAAAAAAAATACTCATCCACAACACTTGTTCACTGGCTTATGATTGAGGATGGATCTCTTTTCTTTACCAACAATCTTGAGCCCTAACTGAAAATGACTGTTGAATGTTGTTGGTTCCAGTCCTAACCACTACAGAGGATATCAGCCAATCATAGTGAAAACAAGCCATTGAAATATATATTTTAAGGTGTGATTAATTTCATCTGAGCTTTTGTGTTTGTGTCAGTCTGTACGGCACAGCGGAAATCAAAATTGCACTTGCTGGCTATGCCTACACACTTCCATTTCCGATGCAAATGCTTCATGCAATCTGAGAAAAAGCACTTCTTCAACTCATAATATGAAAAGTTTCAATACACTTCTGAAGATATGATTTGATTCTGTAGTCTGCTCTGCACGGAAATGAGAAAGGGAAAATTAGCATATTTTTGACAAGGGCGCAGGTGTCCCCAAAGTGGATTTGTATGATTGACTGAGTTTAAAGGTGTGTGTGTGTGTGTGTGTGTGTGTGTGTGTGTGTGTGTGTGTGTGTGTGTGTGTGTGTGTGTGTGTGTGCATGTGTGTGTGTGTGTGTGCGCACACGTGTGTGCATGTGTGTGTGTGTGTTTCTGTGTGTATGTGTGTGCGTGTCTGTGAGCATGCATCTGCACAAAATGTTCACGTGTGTCTGTGTGTCTGTGTATGTATTCTTGTGAAAATGCGTCTGCACACAGTGTGTGTGTCTGTATATGTCTGTCTTTGTGCATGCAACTGATTTACACCATCTCCATGTCTGTGATCTGCAGATTTGATGATCTATCTAAACAGCCATCTGGATCTGGAAGTTCAAATAAGTGCATGCACACAAAAAAAAGGATGACGCAGTTGTGTCAGAAATTCAACATTAGCTGTGAGTGATGTCTGGGATACATCAGAGCACTACAGAGCACACACTGTCTGAATATCATTTCACAAACTTTTCTCTGCACAGACGGGATTCGTAAAGCCAGATAATGTCCACTACAGCAGTGTTCCTAGAGAGGCAGTCTATCAACACAGACTGGGGTACTCCGAGCTTCATTAGTGGGTTCCATCCCTCTTTGTCCTGGGCTAACAGATTTTGACCTATTTTTTTATACACACACACACACACACACACACACACACACACACACACACACACACACAGCTCTGGTGGCCTGAATAGACTGACTCTGGCAGATAAATGAATTCCATGAGAAAGTACCCAAGGGACTTCATCTTTAGACTTATATCGAGATTGAATATGTTTTCATTGGTGTGTGACGTTTGCAACTGCAGAATTTAATCCAGGAAACATAGCTTCCTCATGCGTGTAATATTCCATTAGTACACTGTTTGCAACATTAATGTGTTTGCATAAAGAGATGTGCATGTAGAAGAGCTGTTTCATTTTGGATCTGTTAACTGCTGGGTCACTTAAGGTGACTTGTTCATAGACTTTACACAGTACTACTTACAAACTACTTAAAAACAAGACAGTCAAAAAGCATTCTTCCACAAGCAGAATTCATATAATCTCGTCCCAATATGACAGACCATGTGATTTACATAGTATTAGAGAAGAAAGGAATATACTACTTAATACTACAGAAATACTAACTAAAACACAGATCTATTGTAATTAGTACTCCATTGTTTCTCTACAAATGAAGGACATGACCCATACAAGTCCACAGAAAACACCATAGTGGAACAGCACCAGCCTACTAAAACCATAAAAGTGACAGCAGTAGCAGTTCTATGACTGTTGACTAAAGGGACCAGCTTTTCTCCTTGTCCTCTGATCCTTGGCACTCAGAAAATTAGATGGAGTGGGGAATTCTCTCAGCCATGCCGGGAAAAAAGGTGAAGAGCAACTTGAAGGTCAGGAGTTATAATTACAAAGTGACTATTTTAGGATGGGGTAATGGCGCTCAAGTGTGCAGACCGTTTGGCCACCTGGTGCCTGAGATAGGCAAATATAGGTGTCCTTCCTAGCTTTGGTAACTGTACAACGACCAGCAATGGTTAGTACCCTACAGCGTGTAGCCTACATTGACACCAGCGCTCTATCGCCATCCTATAACCTACCCATGCTAGTTTACAGCATCCAGTGTAAAAGCACTGTTAGTCTTTACACTTTATTTTCTAATGTACTTCACTTTTCACATCTCTGCTTTAAAGTGAAACCAAGCCGGTCAGAGCAGAGTTGCCATGCAACAAATTGCATATGAAGCTCCAGATAGTAGGCTAAAGCTCAATTGATTAATTGGGTATTAAGTGAGCTTTTAAAACATTCGGCTATACGCACAGACTGTTAATGAAATAGGCTATTTGTTTTTAAATGTAACCTGGAAAAATGCAACCTGTCAAAAGTGCGTCATTTCCCAAGTTAAAAGCCCTCCTTTTACGCACGAAAAGAATACAATGCGTTATGTGCGTTTTAAATGGTTTTATATCAAGTGCAATATGCAATATTAAATATCAGCTTACTTGTTCATTTTCGGGGAAAACATACTCGCAACGAGAACGCGTCACAAAATCTGATGGTCAAAAAAAATCTTACGCTACTTTAGAGCAATGGAAATAAGAAGTACTTGTAAACGTGCAGATGTGCTTACCTTTCCGCAGAGTTTCTGCAGTTGCACGAGCAGGTTTCGTTTGAAGCCTGTCCTCCACTCCACTAGTGATGAACTACACGCGAGCAATTGGTCAGGGGAACTGGAATGACACGAGACTGTTTCTCTGAAGATACTATCGCTTTCCCTTTTCAAAAAAATAATAGCTTTTCCCCTACAAAGACGCTCACAGAGACCCAATCGCGGTCAATAGCTTTTAGAAATCCATGGCAACCAGAAAAACCCTCCTCAACTTCGGAACGTGGTGACCGGGTTAGAACACCCCCAATGACAGGGACATTATTCCGCTCGCAGAATAGGTACCAATACGGATGAAGTTGGGGGAAGGGGCGCCCGTGAGAGAAGCGATGGGCAGCCTATCGTGTTACAAAAAAGTAATGAAGAAATAAAATCACGATGACAGAAAGAGTGAGGTTTGCTCAACTATAAGGGTACCCAAAGAGGATTTTCAACACGTTCGCAAGTGCATGGTCTGACGTCAGATATTGATCTGTAGCCTGAGTAACGTGCGTCAAAGACGGCTCTGTATTGAGTGTAGGTACAATTCTGTATTTTGCCTCCCAGCAAATCTGGACTGACATGGACAGAGCCCATCCAGTCTCGTCAAGCTGGGGTTCTCAGCACCTTAGACAGCATCTGAAAGAGCCCTTTACGTCATCTAATGGGACCCTTTCACCTCAGCATTAGTTAAGAATGGAGATTGAGCTGAGAGGCTCTGGTGTGAAAGGTGTTGAAAGACAAGAGTTGGCACTACATACAGACGCTAAAAGATGGTAGAAAATAAAGAAAGAACCTTTGATAGGTGAATTTAGGGGCAGAAAGCGTACCATTTGTGTAATGTAGAAATCTGGGGAAAATATATAAAGTATATTTTTCTCCTCTTGTTTCTGATTTCACATAAGCCTATAATATACAATAATGTCACATATAAGGTGACTGAGTAGAACTTATAATGCTTTCATTTGCATTGGGTTGTCAAACTCCCCAGTTGAAGAGCTGCTCAATTTCGGAAGGAAATAACCAACTAAATCAAGTAATCTAATTTGGACCAATTCTGCATTATTGAGTGGCTAGCGAGATTTCATTCACATTGTAGCAAATGTAATTGGAACCTTTTATGAAGCACTCTGTGCTACAAATTGATTTATTGTCTGTCTGGAGACACCTGTCTTAGTTTTAGACTGGGTGCTTCTGGGACATAGAGACCTGTGACTCAGATTTCCTCATTACTTAAAAAGGTGCTGCCACTTACAACGGGTTGAGTTTCATATAAGAATGACTAATGAAATTGCAGCATCCACTTAAATGCATATTTTATTGAAAACTTAAAGAAGAACAAGGGCATGTTTGACAAATATGTCAGTTTACATGTCATTAATAAATATGGAATAGTAAAGGATCGAATGTAAATGGATGTGAAACAGGGTGGATAGAACGTTGAAAATACTGAAAAGGCAGCACCTGTTTACATTGTACAAGGCTTACACAAGAGCAAAAACCTTTTGTTTTGTGTAACACTGATTAAGATATATAAAAAAAATAACAGAACATCACAGATATGGGATTGTACACATACAACGTGAGGATATTCAAAGGTAGCATGAAAAGGTAATCTTTTTATTAATCAAATCCATTTCTCTCTGGAGACCCCCTAAGTGGAGCCTTCAGCTAAAGGACAATGATGCAGTGCAATGATGCGTCCCGCTGTGCAGATTCCCAGTTGGAAGCAACACATAGATTGTAATCTCCTTTCTTCCAGTCAAATGTGTACGTGACAGTGATACACGCAATGATGCAGAGGCAGAGAGAAAAAGAGGCTATCAGTCAACCCAAAGCATTTGTTGGGAAGAAAATATGCTATAATGTGAGTACAAAGAGCGGGTCCAAGCATAGGAAATTTTTACATTATCTTGCATTAAATCCTATTTCATGAACGCATGTTGCATGAAATCACCAGCTTCCTGGTTTTAACTCTCAATTTCCTCGACTCTGATGCCAAATGAAATTGCTGAAATGAAATTTACATTTTCATGCATATGCTGTTTGTAATTTACTGGGTACAATCTGTTGATGTATTTTTTCCCGCTGTAAACAGACAGGAGCAAGCAGATTGTTTTTGTGCCATACTGAGGATCAGGGGGGTAGAACTTCCTATGGATACAGACAGCCGGATGGAGAGTAAGCAACTGCCGCCAGCATTTACCCTATAAACAGTAGGTACCACTGTTGGAGATGTCAGAGTTCACAGTCCTAGCCTGAATAGAATCAGTCCCCACCCCTTCTCTACTTCCTTTTCCCTTTTCTCAGTGTCCTCTCTCCCTCTCTCTCCCTCTCTCTCTCTCTCTCTTTCTTGCACTCTCTTCCTCTGTCTCATTCCCTCTCTCTCCCTCCTCTTCTCTCTTTCATACCCCCACAACCGCACTGCCTCCCTCTCTTCTTTTTACTCATACTCTCCCCATCCCTTTCTCTTTTTCCTCTCTCACCCTTCCCCATACACCCTCTCTCTGTCTATCCCTCCCTCTCTCTCCCTCTCTCCCTCTCTCTCCCTCTCTCGGCAGGGAAAGCCCTCCATTGATGTCCTGAGGGCTGTATAATGAGAATAAATGATGTGGAAGTAAATACACAGCCTGGTTCCTGCCCAGTACGCCATACCATTTGCCCAGTGCTCTTTTACCACCGATAGAGATACATTGTTCAGCAAAAGGGAGTAACCCAGGGCACTTTCTTTTTTAGGTTAATTTTGTTTGTTACAGAAGGGCCCTGTTTACATTTTGATTGAAACTGTTTTGTGACTTATTTACTGTATTGCGTGTATATGTGTTGTGTGGCAGGAGGGAACACACAATACAGCCGTAAAAAAACATGGTCTCTACTTTGCTTTACTCCTTGCTTGTCGAATACTACATTTTTTTGTACAATTCATCATACATTTGTTGTTATTAGGCATTAAAGGCATCATTTGAGAATTTGATTGTAAATATTATCACATCTTAATACAAAAAAGTGAAGAGAGAAGATCCCAGTTTAAAAGGTGCTTTCCATCACTACCGGTGCTTGGGTGCTTGTGTCTTTAAAGTCCAGATTACACATGTCGTCTGGCCCCTTTTTAATGATGTGCTTTTGAAGTGGGGATTTTACGCAGTGTCGCGGAACGGCGATGGTCTGGATCAGCGACCCTCCTCAGCACCCCCCCTGGTAATCTCTCACTTTAGATCTATTTATGTCCTGCTTACCGGTGCCCACAAAACACAGGCGCCACCCGATTCATCAGCCTAAAAGCACAGTATTCCTCCGAGAGGACACAAGTCATAACCTTTATGGCCTGAGGACGGAGAGATAGGGACACAGACACAGACACAGACACACACACACACACACACTTGCACAGAGGGAGAGAGAGATAAAGATAAAGAGAAAGAGAGAATGAGAGAGAAAGAGACAGAGAGAGAAAGAGAGAGAAGAGCGGCTGTAAACACACACACAAACAAATATCATAATTACACCTATAATTACACATTATGTTGCTAGATACTATTTCATTTTGCATTGTTAATATTTTCATAGACACCACATTGCATGGGCACACAGTGTCCTTGGACACACAGTCCTTGTGAAAATGATGCTCAATATCACGGAAAGAAAGATGTAACCGCTGATTGTTTGTTAACAAAATAGGGCAGACAGGGGAAAACACACACACACAGACACACACAGACACACACACACATAAAAAAGGCTGCCACAATGGCTTTTCTGTACAACTGAACAGCTCCGCTCAACAAATTAGGCTGTGCAAATTTGCCTTCCAACTCATTTGAAAGATAAAAAGACCGCGCAGACAAATGAAACGCACTGAGGGGCTTGCATGATGAAGTGGGCTCCCCACATTTCTCTTTCCTTTCTGGCTAAATCTCTTTATCACAGAACACTGGTAAATCTCTCTGCCCCTGCTATGTAAGACATACATTACATACACACTACTGGATGGCGATGAGATATGATGTCGCCTTAGGCAGCTTTTTATGAGAAGCGCAGCCACCTCACATTGGGCTGAATTATGGCTTTTCCACCATTCTGACTTAATCTGTTGCTGTGGAGATAACATTTTATCCCCAAGTCCACGGCAAATGTCTCCCACCAAACCAAACATAAGCCAAAATGTCGCGGTACAATTGAATGGCCTGGGGCTTTAACAAGGATGGCTAAAGCCATTACTTTAGGGGTCTTAGTCTATAATTAAGACCTGCAGAGGACAGGCAAAAAGGCTGTCTCTAGGCATATTGCATTAGGTAGATGCCGTCCCCAGAGAAATTACTTTGTGCTGGCAAGAAGCTTCATTGTGCGCATTCGTGAAATCATTTACTCCTAATGAGAAAGCAAAGAGCACACTCTCTCCGAGCAGAGGTTTGATTGGGAAAACAGCTAATGTGGCATCGTTGCCATAGCAATGGAATGTCACACAAATTACATGTCAAATTAGACCCATCCAGCAGGTACCCATGGTTGATTTGCACCAGAGCGGCAGCAGTACAACGTAAACAAAACATTTCACGTTGGCGCAAAACCAGATACTGCGTTTTTACGCTCGCCTGGAAATGAACATGTCACAGTTTATCACTGCACATTTCAAAAAGTCTGCATGTGGCTTACTCATCTGCAGTATAGCCCAGAGCAGACAATGCCAACAGTATGCCTCTGCTCATCTGCTATACGCTGCTGTCTTCTCTGATCCAGCAGAGACGGGATTATGATGTAATTAAATTTCTCAGTGGATGATTGCCACACAATGGCTGTGTGATCATGCAAATAATCACTGCTCTTTTCATGCGTAGATATACCGGTCAGATTGCAGATTCGAGAGTGCGGCAGACATTGTTCGATGCTCAATGCGTTTTGGGATCCTCACATTTCGTCGCACCTTTCATTTTGACTGATGTCGAACACTGAAGCTTATTATTGTGCAAATGCTCTGCTACCCCAATAAACATTCTGATATGCAAGCCTGCATCTACAAGTGCATAATACCCTCCCACCCCAACCCCCTCCTTTTTTATCGCAAAGGTATTTTTAATCAAGAGGTTCAGCATCCCCAACCCCCCACCGCCTTTACCCCTAAAGGCATCGTGTAGAAACCCTGACACAATTCCCCAGATGAAATTTAAAGATTGGAGCACAGCCACAGATGATACTCCGGCTACAACCCTGCAGAGGGCCTGTTCTAGAATTGGGTAATGAAACTGCTCCCGTGGGACCATGGGGGGGGTGGGAGGATGGGATGGGGCGGCATGGAGGGGGGGGGTATTGTCACATTCGATCGCAACCCCTCGCACGGCCCATCAGAAACGTGCAACATGTTTAGTAACAAGACAAACACTGCACACAGGGGACCGCAGGAACATGAATACAGAATAGAGTGGATTTTGAGGAAGAGCAGTGTGTATGTGTGTGTGTCTGTGTGTGTGTGTGTCTGTGTGTGTGTCTGTGTGTATGTGTATGTGTATGTGTGAGGGAGAGCAAGATAGAGATAGAGACAGAGAGCGAGAGAAAGAGAGAGAGTGAGACTGAGACTGATTTATTTGTGTTGGGGTGTGTGTGTCTGTCTGTGTGTGTGCAGATCTATACCATTAGACTTAATCAGGAATAAAATCAACCTGCTTATCAAGAAATAAAAGATGGAGATCGATCGCAGTGATCTTTGTCTGAATGCATCCCCCATTCAGATCCAGAGAAAGGAGTACTGTATAATTGGATGTATGGAGAAAAAAGGTTGAAAGGGGGTGTTGGGTAGACCAGAGAGGAACAGAGACAGGTAATAAGAAAAGTCCGGTCTTAAAAAAAGAAATGCAGAGAAACCTAAAGTAAAATTTAGGAACAGAAACGTGGTAGAGAGAAATGAGAACAAAGGTAACAATAGAATAAGCAGGACACAAAGGTACAAAGAGAGAGAAAGGGAGACAGACAGACAGAGAGACAGAGAGAGAGAAAGAAAGAGAGAGAGAGAGAGAGAGAGAGAGAATAGAGGCCGTATATCTATTTTTAAAACCAGCTGTGACAACAGCACATGTGACACTATGTCTCTCGGTCTGACAGGTTCCCCCCAGACCTGTCTCAAGCCGCCATTTACTGGAAGTGACTGACAGACTACACAGTGACCCTTGGCTGCAATATCTCATTTTATCATTTCACAACAGTACGGCACCGTTACCCTGCTGTAACAAGAAAAAAATACGACCCTGGGGGCAAGGTCGTAGGTTCGTGGAGTAAAGCTAATTTCAGACATTGCAGTAACTTGTCACACACACAAAAAATGAAATTACAAGATATGAACACTGAGAATTAGTTGACCGTCATTTATTAGCTTTTTGGGGTTATTGAAACAGACAGACAGACAAAATCAAACCACATATTTTTTTTTAATAATAAAGTTATTTTCAAATGATTTTGATGTTACGCGACTGATTCTTTGTAGGGATATTTCACACAGTCTGCATTTGTTGTCTGAGTGTGAATGTGTCACAGTGTGGGGCGTTTTCCATGATGCACATGATCAGACGAGTCAGTATGAGCTGGCAAGCGCTGCGGGTTTCAGTATGAGAGGTGTCAGTCAGAACAGGATGATCTCAGTGCACGACCCCGAGAGAACACAACACAACAAGTACAAAGCCAAGCCAGCATCTACCGGGAACACAACACACACTGACACTGACAGACCTCTGTCTCTCTGTTTCTGTCTCTCTTTCTCTGTCACTCTCTCTCTCTCTCTCCTATTGTCACAAGCAGAAACTATCCCCTTTCCCGCACACCACTTTTCCATACATTTTTACACCATGCAGGGCAGAAAGCAAGAAATAATTCTGTGACTGAAATTACCAAACGTTTCAAAGTTATTATGACTATCTATTAGCATAGCTACTGTGAAATACATAGCATGTGGCATAGCTAGTGTGAAATACATCCAATAGAACTTTTCTTGTTTCCATGAGTGACCCAAACATTTTTTTACTATGCCAGTGTCACATTCTTTGTTATTCATTCAGTGGGATTTAGGGATAGTCAGCTTGGTCTGCTTCACCAAGAAGCTGGCCACCATATAATACTGCCCCCAACCTTCCTATTGGCACTCCTGTGCACAAACAGCACTTTATCAAACATAAATGACAGCTTTGCCAAGAGAATACAGAAAATGTTATTAACTCTGTTAACTTACTACTAAAAGGACAAACGGGTCATACATCCTCAGTGGAACTGGAAATGAATTTAGTTGTAGCACTCTCTTTCTCTCTCTCAATTCAATTCAATAGAGCTTCTCCCCCCCCCTCTCTTTCTGTCTGTCCCAGTCTCTGTCTGTGTTTCTCTCTCTGTCTCTCTCTATCTCTTTGCTTCTGAGTGTGTGTGTGTGTGTGTGTGTGTGTGTGTGTGTGTGTGTGTTTGTCACAAGAATTTCAAGAACTTGAAGTTCTTGGATGCAGACACTTGTCCAATGCCAAAAGACCACAATGGGTACACAATGTCACAATGGGTGGAGATTTCCAATGTTTTCAATCTCTGTCACTGCAGAACTAAGCTAAACCCATGAAGCGGGGAACTGGCTCTATATAACTCTGATCGTGATTAATATTATTTAAACCAGGAACAGACATCTGATGATATATATGGTGGCATCACACAATGACAGTGTATAGCTCTTCCCTTTATAAACATTGCATTGTGTCTGCCCAGTGCACATAGGCCCTGACAGTGCTTATCTTTTGGCTGGCAGCATCTATTTGCCTTGCAGAGCAGGCCTGTGGCAATAGACTACTCCTTTAGCTTGGTATCAAATGTAACCCTATCACTTAATCAAATGCTTTTCTCTTTGTCATCTTGAGCTTGAGCTGAACTACATTTGCCTAAGAGTCTGCTCGCAGAGTGTTTAGGGAGGGGAGATGGTACCGTTTAAAAAAAAAAGGGAGGGGGGTGGTGTTGAATTAATGACACAGGACATAAGAAGATCATAATCCATAATCGTAATAGAGAACATCACAAGCCGTAATTGTAATTGAAATTAATTGCCCTGTTCAAAGTGGGTCCCACGGTCATTTTTTGATAAATTGGCCATCTGTCTTTTTGCCACACGAGCTGGCCCCCATCCTCTTTTAGGGTGCCGGTCCCCATAGGGGAGATGGCACAGGGCCTTGTGGTGGAGACACGGTTGGTTGTTTATTCTGTGAGCATGTCCTGCGGCCATTTCGGCGCATGTACGAGAGAGCCCTATGGTGAAATGGTGCACGGGGGACCTGTGGTTATTTTTGGTGTGTTTTGGCCCCTGGTTGTTTTAGTATGTAGACCCCGCAGTCATGTCTGTGTGCATGGGCGCCATGTTGGATAGCACTTCTCCAGCGCTGCTGTCAGTTTGATGGATGAGCCCCAGTGTGCTTGGGCCCCCACGGTCACTGAGCATAGCCCCCACAGGTGTTTTAGTATGTGTGTAGAGATGCACTCACCGATCGCGACCGAGGTTTACAGTCCCAATGATAATAATGACACCCAGTCTGTGGATATTGTCCAATTTTCAAGTACACATAGAAATCTAGTGGATTTTTTTTGCTATTGTTTAACACTGTGCAGTCATAGACCCTTGTGGTGTAGCTAGCGTGAAATACATCCAAACTGCTGACTCTTTGTTATTAGCCCCTGTCATGCTACGTTAGCTCCGCTTGCAAAATGGAGAGGACTGCCATTACACTGTGGACACATGACACCTGCACACACACACGTAGATATAGAATAACACAAAATCGAATTATGTATATTGCAACTGATACCAACCTGAAGCCATATTGTTGGCAATACTGATCCATCTATTTGACTCAGTATCAGACAGATATTCAATGTTTGGAGGGATTGTGGAGGTGCATGACTTTGAGAAGAGCCAGTGTTCACTTTGCTGAGTAGGCCATTTCATGGGTCTTACGATGCAAAAGCTGAACAAAAACTACCCCATGTAATTCACCAAGTCAATAAGATACAGCCTTAGAATAGCATACAAGCCAGGTGAAGACATGCACATTGCTTATGCACTGACTCATGCTTAAGAACACTTGATAGATAAGGAGTTGAAATTCAGTGTGTTAGCAATTCAGTAGCCTAGTGTATGGCTCATGATAAGCTGTCCATTATTCACGACACACGCACTGCCCACTGCCTACTGAAGCTATTGCATATGCAATGTGTGACATTCCTGAACAAATAAAGCCACTGAACAATTATATTGGGGACACATAACACTGCTTTGCACTTTCACTTTCTTCACTTTGACACTTTCTTCACTTTGACACAGTCTACATTACAGATACAGGTGACAAAGTCACAAGTTACTAAAATTATGACTTGCCCTAAGGTGTCAAAAAAGCTTTACTGTTAGAATTTAAAGAAAGCACCAAGCCTCTATACAGCCCCTTTACCTCCTGTTTGTGCCAGTATATAACACAGTCTACAGCATATTTAGTCAGCAATTCAAAGAAAGGTTTATTTTGTCTAATCTTTGCTTCAATACCAAACTGTGTGAAATGCTTTTTACACCCTCCGAATACACTGCTCGGCAACACCACAAACCTCTGTGGAAGAACAACCCAAAGAATGCCTATAAATTATGTTTACGTGTGTTTGTCACATGTGTATATGCTGCCGGGCTTTGGAGAAAATACAAAGAGGAGAAATACATGCTGTACCAGCAATGACCTTTCTAACTGCGGTACTATAAGGCCAGCAGGTAAGTATGAGGCATTGAATACATACATACTTTTTTACTCTTCCTTTGAAGTAGTGAATGTGTTGTTTGTTTAATCAATTTGTTGTAGTGTAGTCCAGGTATGCAACCCCTTGGGATCTTCCAAGGTCACAGCATAAAACTCTTTCTCACACACACACCCACACACACACACACACACACACACAAAACATACACAATTTAACGATGTGGGCTTAGTTTTACTTCACATGCTTAAAGAGCCACACATACCCACACACATACATACACACACACACACACACACACACACACACACACGCACACACACAAAAACGATGTGGGCTTGCTTTTAATTTAGATGAGGGCCACACACACACACACACACACATACACACACACACACACACACGCTCACACAAAGATTGTAATAAAGTTGACTTTTCTTCCCTCTTTCTCATATATAGGCCATGGATTAAGCAATTCATGCTAATGTCTGTTTGCACAGTCTACAATTTTATTGCGTGCGCGGTGAACCACCTCTCTCCTTGTGATTGGTTAACTGTCTAAAAGCGTTTCAGGAAGGGTGTTTTTTTCTAAGAAGTTGAAATTTTATTCCATTTTACGGCTGGCATTCTGGTTTCCTGTAAACTTTGGCCTTGTCTTCATATAACATATATGAAGTTACCCTGTTATATGGCGTGGCCAGGTAGATGGCCAAGTTTCAAGAAAATGGCTTTCAAGAAACTTTCAAACAGCATCTTTCTTATCCCAGTGAAACATAATGTGCCACTGCAGTACAATGTCGGATCTGACCTAGCTGGGGGTGAAATCATCACTAAAGTCTGCATGCAGGGTGTCCTTGGACAGACATTCACAGCATAATGCTCTCATACTGTTCACAGTCCAATGGCCTGATGACTGGTGTGGCCTACATCTCCAGTGATCTGTTTAATGCCACAAAAATCTGCCAAGTAGAATACCTGTGCAGTTGTTGTTGTCGTCATTTTTATTCTACAGCACTCTAGAATCTTTGGTGTGCATCCTTGTATGTTTTTGAAACTCCAGGAGGTCTGTTATATTTCTGGCAAGCATGGTATACAGTTATTATCCTGTATTACATGCATTGCAGTACCTTAGGCTATACTGCTACAAATATAGTATTAATTAGCTTATTAACTTTGATAACATTGCATTTTTAGTTCATTTCAATTTGGTTATTTTAAGTTCACTATGGATTCCATTAACACTTGTGGAACATTTGAACCTGGTAGGTCAAATCCCCCAAAGTCATTACAGTAGTCTAAAGTTAAGAAGTCTGGCATGTTTTGAAATTTTGCCTCTTGATATCAAGTGCAATTGACCAGGCATCAATTTGCCATGTTAATTTATTTAGCATGCTGTGAAAAAAGGTTTAGATAGTAAAGGTTTGTTAAGCGTATTATGTGGGTGCCATAGTGTCTCCTGGGATACATCTGTAATATCTACTTGCTCCACTTTGCTCTTTCAGTAATCTTCACCATTGGCAGTGGGGAGGAGAGTGACACTAGTGAAAACTGCAGGTGGCCCATTACAGCATCACATGACTCATCATAATCTTCTTCTTCTTCTTCTTCTTCTTCTTCTTCTTCTTCTTCTTCTTCTTCTTCTTCAGTATACTAGTCCAATCTTAGCTGTTTCAGTTTATTGTGTGTTCTCTTACAGACTGCAGGCTCGGACTTAAGCCTGTGACATTCACATTTAACACACAATTCCTCACACCATCTAAAATAACAAAGACAGGTTGCCTCATATCACACTTCACCAAATGAAAGTTAAAGGAATTACTGTGCTGCTCTGCTATCTTTGACCAATATGTCTGTGTAGTGTCATGTCTTCACCTGTGTCTTTTTTTATTCACCAGTAAAGTGGTACCATCAGGGTCTGTAGAAGAATTCTTCCTCCAAGTATCCAATTCTGGAAGAAGCTGGGATGAAACCTATGATATTCTGAGGGAGTATATAGCAAAACTGGTGAGGATTCAGACTACATTCTGTTCAGATTCTTCCTTTATTTGCTACTTTCCTTCATCTTTAACTTCAAATCCTTTATGTTGAAGAGATGTGTTGTTAATGTAGGAAATTTTATTATCAGTAGAACTGAATTGACTGACGATGTTAGTATTTATTTTATAATACTGAGGGCATGTGGTTCTATTTATGCACCTTATTTTTTTGTACAACAGAGAGAGAAAAGAAAAAGACTCACCCTGGAAGTTGCTGAAAAACAACAAGAAGTGTGTTTAAGATCATTTATCATAAAAGGATACTTTTTTAGCATTTTGTTACATTTATAAGGCTGTATTCAAGACAGGCTATTTTTTATCTTCTTATAGGTCAATGAACTGCAAAAACATAAGAGGGAGCTTGAATACATCAAAAAACAGATAGAAAACTCTGTGCATTCTATTCAGGTGGGCCATCAATAAGGTGTTCCATGTCCTCAGAGAAATGTCTTGATGATTGATCTAGAACTTACCCTTGGTGGCTGTTTGAAGGCGCAATTTGATTTTGTGTAGTTGCTTTAGCTTGTAGTTGTTAAAATGATAGTAATGTTTTGCAGCGAGCTATCATTAAAGTAATAAGACATTGCACAGAGTGTATAGAACATTTTAAGTATGACTGATTATGCTTTTATTTCATTTTCAGAAACAAGTTTCCTTGTTATCTGAGGAGATAACTGTACGATCAAACATGTCTGCAAAAGTATGGGATACATTTTTATTTTTTTAATACAATTTTGAGTTTTATGTTTTTGTAATGTGGACATAAATACTCATATGCCTTTCATGTGTTTTTTTTCTGGTCTGCAAACAGTTACAAAAGCTTCTTCAGCATAACACTGATTTAACCTGGTAAAGTATTATTATTATATTATAATATAGTGTATAATATTTTACCATCCTTACAATTTCCTATCCTTTCAGCCATATATAGAAATGATAATATGTATCTCAGTAAGACAAAAATTATGACAAGTAACCACATACACCCTATTAAGACAGAATGCATACATTTGTGTCAACATTCATTTGGTCTTCTCACTCTGTGTGGTAATTTCAGAGACTGCTCCACATGGTCTCCAGGCTTCTCAGGCACTCTACCCTGAAGGTCATTCTCACCAAGGTCATTACAGCACAAAAGACCTGTGCCTCAACGCTGGTACCTTTTAATTATTTTAATAAATCTTCTTTTGTATGAAATATGGTAAAATAGTGTTAATCCCTGGAGATGGTGAGAGCCCTACCTCGAACACCATCACTGGTACTTTAAATAGCTGACATCTTCACACTTCCAATATGTGAAGACTGGAGATACATTACTGAGGTGTTCGGGCAGGCTGCAGTCCTCTTTATCATCATACTTCTAAGGGGATCCCACGTGCATTGTGTTTGTGTAACTAAAGCGCAACTGTGCATCAACACCACTGTAAACTCTGCTCATTTACCAACACCCCAGTGTAAGAAAATAGAGAAGAGGGGGAAAAGGAATGAGGGGATGACCCAAAAACATCTGCAGGAGGAAGAGAGGAGGAAAAGAAAACAAATGGGGCAGACACAGCAAGGGCAGCTCACACTTGTGTCTGCTGTAGAGGTGTCGTTGATGGTTTTTGGTCCTTCGAGGGGGTCTAAGGGCTGACAATAAATGAGACAAATCCCCCATGTGACAAACAGTGATGCACCATAGTGTGCACAGGTGTTCAAGTTCTGCAAAGGTTGTTTGCAGAGCTGATGGACAAAACATCAGAAAATCATCTGACATAAGAAATACTATCTTTTATCAGTACCTCACTAGGAATAGTAGCACTTAAGGACAGTATTGAATCATGGCACAAACAGCCAGCAAATACATCCACTGTCAGATTTGGTTTCTCGGATCAGATCAGGGGATGGTGTCCTGGTTTACAGAAAGTAAAAATCCTGCTACACTTTTAATCCAAACATTCACTGATCATTTGCCAAACCAGCTAATCCTAATTAATATCAGACAGGTATGTCAGCTAATTAGTGTGATTACCTGTTCAAGTGCACAGGCAGAGGAAGTAGATGGCTGGATTTTTTTACTTCCTGTAGCCAGAATGCTTGATGTGTGGTATGTTTTCCTTATTTGAGTTTTAACCTTTTAGTAACCTGCCACCTTTTAGCATTTATTGTTTAAAATTATTATGCTCATGCACTTTAAGGATTGCATTTTCAGATTTTGTTGTACGCACATAATGACAATGAAAGAATTCTGGGTAACACTTTATATGAAGCATGTATTCATAAGACTCTATAAACACATTCATAAAGGCTTATAATGCATTCATAAAATATATAACATGTTTATAGCTAATTATACAGACTCATGACTGTACTCTTAAAGCATTATAATGCTGTGTCATAAGCCCTATTTCAACTTCAAGTGAGACAGTGCATTCTTGGTTATAAAGCTTTACATGCCTACCATGAGTCATGAGTATGTACAAATAGTTATGGATACTAATATCAACCATTTTTACGCATCATGAAGGTATTATAACCCTTTATGAATGTGTTTGTATAGAGTCTTGTGAATACAAGCATCATAGAAATTAGGGTTGAGAATTGAATTGGGATTCTAAATGTCCACCTCTGCTACACTTTAGTGGCTTTTGGAAGACTGTCACTCTGACACTTGTTACAGACATGCAGCGTTGCTGAAACTCTAATAGTTCTAATATATACTGGAAATGTGTTGGAGTTGTTCCAACAACATATTTAAGAATTGTAAGAATTGAATTCATCTTATTGAACAGAATAGTTATTAAACATCTTATGGTCTATTATCTTGACATTTTAAACCTTTTTAAAATCAGTAAGGTTTGTTATGGTGTGTTTTTTCCGGGTTTGTCACAAAGGCAATTTATCGGCTGGAAGCCTATGCCACTACCCTAAATGCCCTCGACCCATATTTGTGGGCAGTATACAGTATATGCAAAGATGTCAAACAGTGTGTAGACAGCCGCCAATGCAAAAGTCCCAACTGGTACATTTTCAAAAAGCACTGAGTTATATGGAAATACCAATTCTATAGGGGATTAGTGGATTTAGAAAAGAAAACATTCTGAAATGCTTCCAGACACCTCATGCTGTGCTGTGCCTGTACTATTACTGTGCCTACTTATCTGGACTTCCAGAAGTCCGCTGAACATCGTCAGTGTCTGTTGTATCTTTTCCTCTGAAGACCTGACAGAAACCTAACCTAGGGAATTGTTGAGACTGGCTACTTATATACTTGCCACAAACCATTATTTATTTCCTGACTGTATTTGTTAAGAACTGTTGCTAACTTTTTAGAACTCCTTCAAACTTGAATGTAAATACTACTGCGCTGAACTGCAAAAAAGTGGTGAAGAGACGTTCTTAAAAAGTCTTTTTTAAAAATCATTTGTAACTTCATCCTGGCAACCGAGTCTAAGTGACATTCAAAAGACTCCTCCCTTCAAACTAGTACTACTGTTGTGTCAAAGGGGCAGTTTCCATAGCGATAGCTAGAAGGCATGCAAGAAGCTAATGAACTGGCCAGTTGTATATCATTAGTAATGCTACAGCTCACACATCTGGACCTAAAGAAGTGCTATGCTGCATCTTCAGTGGAATCACTCTGAAACTTCAGCCCTCACAAACATTAATGAATTCGGCCACTCTGTTGTGTGGTGTAAGAGAACACCGAGGACCATGTTCAATACATCTGCAGGCTGCCACCGCTGAGCTTGGCCCTAAACTCAAAGGCCCTTTGACCACTTTAAACATGGCCTATTATATATCTCCAGTGAGTTTTAATCTTGATAGACCACATGTGTTTATTTCCAGTCGGTCTATGGAAACCAATAGGGGGCTATGAAACGGCCACAAAGGACTGACTGATAAATCTGTCTGCCCAACAAAGTGCCTGCCTCTCACACTCAAAGGCGTCTGGTCTTGCTTTTTCTCTTTTTCCCTCTAGCTCCCCTTCTTTCTCCCCGCCGTTCCAAAGAATCTCTCTCGCCCCTTACACATGCACACACACACACAAAGGGCGGCAGTGTTGCGTGTAATTTGCATGTGCCCCCCAATATAACTCCAACAAAGAGCGGGAAAACAGCCAATCCATTTCACAATCTCCCTTGTTTAAGCGACGAGCTGCCCGTGTTTTTGAAACCGTCAAGAAATGAGAATTTAACCTGGCTTTTCAAGGGTGGCCTCAAATAGATTTTTGGTCTTTGTAGAAAAGCTTTTAAGTAACTGTGATGGTACAGAGTGTGTGTTTTTTTTTTGATGTTACAGTGTGAGTAGTTTTTTCCTCCTCACTGACAAGGACCTGATGAATTCTGATTCCTCATTAGTGTCTGTGTGGTGCAGTGTTGTGGTGTGGTGGGCTGGGCTGGGTGGGATTTCCAGTCCTATGGGGGGGTGACATCAGGATGACATGGGGACGTCCCGCGGGGCATTTGGAGATGTGGCATTTCCTTCTCATCAAGGCAAATAAAGCCGAGCTTTGATGATATCATCTGGGAGTCGTGGCCCCCCGCACTGTCTCTGTCACTCCACAGGCAAGCGTCACGTTTCCCACAAATTGAGAGCCTGTCTGGCTTCTTTGTGCTTGGATGCTGGGTGTGTTGGTGGGAGGTTTTGTGTGTGTGTGTGTGTCTGGGTGGGTGCGTGCATGCATGTGTGTGGGAGGGGTTTTATGTGTGTTTGTCGGTGTGTGTGTGTGTGTGTATGTGTAAGAGAGAGAGAGTTGTATGTGAGGGGATTGGTTTGGGGGATGGTTGAAGTCATGTGTGTGTGTGTGTGTGTGTGTGTGTGTGTGTGTGTGTGTGTGCATGTGTGCGTGTCTGTGTGTGTCTTTGACATGTGTGTATGTACAGTATGTATAATTGTGAGAATACCTGTGTTCATGTGTGTGTGTGTGTGGGGGGGGGGGGGGGGGGGGGTTCTGTGTGTGTGTGTGTGTGTGTGTGTGTGTGTAAAAGAGAGAGGGTTGTATGTGAGGGGGTTGGTCTGGGGGATGGTTGAAGTCATGTGTGTGTGTGTGTGTGTGTGTGTGTGTGTGTGTGTCTGTGTTTATGTGTGTAGGCGTATTTGGGAGCCTGCGTGTGAGTGGATAGATGCGGGGGTGGGCGTGTGTGTCTGGATGTGAGTGCGCAAGTGCGTCTGGAAGAACTTTTTTTTGGTGGGGGGGGGTTCAGAAGTGCATAATGAATGCGTTCTGTTCAACAACAACCTCCTCACCCCTCTGGATACTGTATTCCTGGGTGTCTCTCTCAGAAATGAGATGCATCCTGGAAAGAAGAGCATTGCAACCGCCTGAGACAAAGACAGAGACTTTTTGTGTATTTGTTTACCACACGCTTGAGCAGACATCACGGTGCTAAATGGCCATTTTAACGGTATAATGGCTCGATGCTTCAGTGTGCTTTGAGCACTTTTAAAACCAGCACTCTCATCCCACTGCCTGTGCCTATGGGCCTCCTGTTGTTGTTCCATCCCTGGCTGGGAGCGCTGGCGTGCACATCCTCTTCACACACACTCGCACTCATTCAGCACTTTTAAAGAGGTTCGCTCAGCCTTATCCAACGCTCGCTTTTTTAGGGGGAACATACATGGCGGCGACAGTTTGTCTCCAGGTGTCAGCTGACTCATGTTTCCGCCCCCCCCCTGTGTGTTTTCGGCGTCTCCGTCTCCGTAGTCTGGCAGTGAAGTGGCCCCAGACTCGAGGGCCAAGTACCCCCTGAGACATGCTCACACAGTCCGCTCTTTCTCTGTAAAGATTTGTTTGCTGTGCAACACTATTAGATTTCCCTAAATGCCCCAGTGCAGCTGCATTTAAAATGATTTCAGGAGGCTTCTGTTACAGTCCTGAAAACAATATGGACTGTTCATGCAACAAGAAGAAAGACAGGGAAACAAAGACGGAGATTGAGAGCCTGATGCAGAGGCCTACTGCAAATTTGCCAGAAGAATCCTTCAAGTAAGCTGTTGCTGCCCTCTACTGGTTTCACACAGACAACAACCAATTTGACACTGTGGTGATGTGCTAAAAATGAATAACTACAAAGATGGGTTTTTAGGTTTTGATAACTGCTTTTTTGGTTAAATTACTCAGCAATTTTATGTTCAATTGTGAATGAGAACGTAAACATATACATTTCTTTTGGAAATGCTCTATTGATATATCTTTTTGCTAACACCTTTTAACCACAATTATTCCATGTGAGTCATCCATCTAATATCTCTCCATCTAAAATTATTTCCTCTCTTAAAGAGGTGGCTGACCTATGATTGTAGAATATGCATCTACATGCAGTCATTATGAGTGCTGATGGATGTTGCTCAAAGGATCAAATGTTTGCCTGTGTCGCCCCCTACTGTTGAGTTTTAAATTGTTTATCACAGTAAAAATACACATAGGCTATTATGGTAAATAGTTAAAATAGGCAGTGAATGACACTGATAACATAGTCCCAAAGTTAATTACTGAAAAAACAATTGTTTTATTAATAACAACAACAACAACAACAACAACAACAACAACAATACTAATAATAACAATAATAAACTGTATTTGTATAGCACAATTCATATAAGATGTAGCTCAGACACTCAAGCATTTGTTGCAAGACAGCATTTGTTGCAAATGTCTTTACCGTATTATTCTCTCAGGTTTCACATGGCCAGTCAATTATTATTTTAATAACAATAATAATAATAATAATAATAATAATACATTTTTTTTCTGCTGTGCTTGTATAGCAGATTTCAAATAAAGAATGTAGCTCAAAGTAACAGTCTAGGAACACAAGACAGAAATACACATGACAAGCTTAGCACCAGAAAATCACCAGGGCACTGTGTCCACTTATGTTCTCTTAGAAGCAGGGCGACATTCAAGAAGGGGAGTGCCTCTGTCAGGGTTGGTAGGGGGAAGGTCTCTAAGTGCCTAAAAGTCTTTGGGCAGGGCAGTTAAGTGTGGGCAAGGTTGACCAGGTAGATCTTCAGTTGTTGTTTAAAGGTGCCTCTCTGATGTGTTGGCATGAGGCGTTCCATCTCTTTGGGGAGTAGCGTGAGAAGGCTGCTTCTCCGATCCTTTTGGGTGGTCCCTTTGGAATCCTAAGGAGGCCGGCCTCAGCGAATCTAAAGGCTTACGCAGGGATATAAAAGAACAGTGTGTCAGTGATATAGCATGGGGGTAGACCCTTAACAGCTTTCAATACTAGTGAGAGTACTTTAAAGTCAATTCTGTAGACCACGGGCAGTCAGGGCAGTTTGGCTAGTAGTGGAGTCATGTGCGCTCTCCTTCTTGTTTTTGTTAACAGTCTCGCATCTCTCAAGTTTTGAATAAGCAGCAGTTTTTCAATTGACTTTTTTTTGGAAGGCCTGTAAATAGGCCATTACAACAGTCTAATCTACTTGAGATAAACGCATGGACGCAAGTTTTTCTTAGCATCCTGCTGGGTCAGGAGGGGCCAAACTTTTGCAGGGTTTCTTAGATGGATGTATGCTATTGTAGTTACTTTATTGATGTGAGGTTTAAAGCTTAGGTCAGAGTCAAGAATCACACCTAGGCTTGTTAGCTCTCCTCTGACATGTTGGCTTAGGTTTCCCAGACAGCAGAAGAGGGCCTCTCGCTTATCTTTGAGGCCAATAAGTAATAGCTCAGTTTTGTCTTCATTTAGTTTTAGACAGTTATTACTCATCCATTGTGTGATAGCTGACAAGCAAGGGGGTTAATACGTGTAAAGCAATGATTTTGCTTGGCTCGACTGAAGAGTGTAGAGTTGTGTGTCGCCGGCATAGCTGTGGAAGTCTATGTTATGTTTGTCCAGTGGTAGCCTATGTAATGAAAAGGGGGGGGGGGGGGGCAAGACAACTTCCTTGGGCGACCACAAAAGGGGTGATGTGTTTTTTGCATACCTGACCCTTGATACTGACATAAAATTGTCTTCCAGTGATATACAATAATAGTAATACACAGATATAAACAAAAATGCATGACAAGCTTTGTTATAGTCCAGTAGTGCCAAAGAAATGTATAAGGGAGCTGTGGACAGCTACACATATATTCCCTTAGAAGAAAGCACCAGGGTGACATTGAAGAAGGGGAGTCCCTCTGTCAGGGTTGGGAGGGAGAAGGTCTCTGAGTGCCTGAAAATCTTTGGACACAGAAGTTAAGTGTAGGTGAGGTTAAACAGGTAGGAATCAGGTAGGAATGACCTACCTGATGTGTTGGGGTAGGGCATTCCATCTCTTTGGGGCATAGTATGAGAAGGCTCCTTCTCCGGTCCTTTTGGATGGTGCCTCTGGAATCTAAGGGCTTGAGCAGAAATGTAAAAGGACAGTGTGTCAGTGATATTCAAGCCATTTTAGTACATGACCTGGCAGACCTACCTAGGTTTTAAGACGATTTAGTAGTATGTTGTGGTCAATTGTGTCGAAGGTGGCAGAAGGAGATTATGTTTGTGGCCATACTGAGTCTGAGATTGCTTACTATTTTTGTTAGGGCAATCTGTAGGCTATGATTGGCTCTAAAACCTGATTGGATTTTTTTCTAGGCTATTGTTTTCATTCAAGAACTGATTAAGCTGCTTAAAAACAACTTTGTCAAGTATGTTGCTTATAAATGGGAGGTTAAAGATGGACCTATAGTTATTTAGTCCAAGTCTGTTTTTTTTTTAGAGGGGCTTCACAATAGTGATTTTAAAGGTATTGGGAAAAACACCAGTGAGGACAGAAGTGTTCATGATCTGTAGCAATTGTCTGCTTATCAGTCTGAAACTCGGCAGCCTATAAAAAATAGCGACAAATTATGAATAGCATATAAACAACAATGACAGAGCCACTGAGCCTGCCTCATTTATTTAACTAGCACAGAGATCTGACAAGATCAGTGACTGTCTGTGTCCCGGGTGACTCAGAGGGCGAGGGTGACCATTTTTACATGAAACATCAAGCCAGACCACAAATCAGCTGCAGTGTAATGAAACAAAAAATGCCACTCTTCTGATCTGATGCTTGCTGGCGCTGGTCTCTGTTCTGTTCTGCTTCCTTCTTCAGACGTCTTGGTCGGGCTATTTGCGCTGATGCGAGGTGTGAGCACAGCAGGGGCGATCCTTGACTTTGAGGTCACCTTGCCTTTGGGAATTGCAACCATTATGGGCCCTACCAATTCCTTGTGACTCATAATTAAGGCGATTTTCTGACTGTGTCAGCATGTGGTGCAGTCTTTCAAAGGCAATGGCCTGGCGATATAATGGGGGCGGTGTTTTGAATCCCGAAAGGGGCATGTTGGTGCGCCCTTGAGTAGATTTTTTTCTTGCTAATTGCTCCTGTATTATTCTTGTTCTACAAATGACTAACAGCATGCGTCAGATGTACCGTACTGTACAACATAGCAGAAATTATATTTGTTTTGTTTAGAAGCCTACTTTCTTTCAGGCAAACTGCTAGCAACTACCTTAGCTGGAAGGTGTTTGTCAGTGCAGCTTAATGCAATCTCTTTTTTAAAGGGGTCCTTCTGCTAAAAACCACTTTGAGTAGCTCTATTTACAATGTGGTGGGTCACAACAAGCAGTATATGCACGCAGCATTCCAAGACGTGAAATTTGACCCTCATGGTTTTACTGGTCATTGAAGGGTCGAGCTAACCAAAACGAGTGGATCAGAGCATGCTAAACCTATCTACGTCACTAGGTCGTAAGCCCCGCCCAGAGCCATGTATGGCACGCCAACATCCCAGAGGAAGAATAGTGGACAGAAGCTAGGTGAGCAAAAGACAGCGAATTTGCCCAATCAGAGGTGCCTTATTGACACGTCATGGA
>CM059267.1:11859292-11869292 GCA_030347295.1 Setipinna tenuifilis | reverse complement strand
GTCCAGTATTTCTTCATCAGGTGTGGTAAGTCTCATTAAACAGCAGTAATTTGGCAGTGGTTAGGTGTTGACACTTTAATGAAAAACATCTCAGTGAGACAACAGGACCAGCCAAAAAAACAAAACAAAAAGGGAACATTTTAGAATAACAGATGTTTATAAAGCATCAGTAATGCTCAGTACATAATGAACTTATTAAAAAATAATTAAACACAAAGGCATTCTGGTTACATTTAATTTTACAGTCCCTGTTAGAGTGCAGCAACATCATAAAGCACAATGTAACAACATATAAGTTATGTATGTATACTGTTCCTTAAGGCTAAGGTAGGAGTAAAGATTAGGGTTAGTGTTAGGTATGTGCAGTGTATGTGTTACATTTAGATACACAAAAAAAGAACCGTTAAAGAAAGTGTTATCTGCATGTTTTTACACAGTTGGTACATAGGGGAGATATGTGTTAGTAGCCTAACTGTAGTGACAGATGTTAATTTGCATGTAAAAACTTACAAGCAAGCATTAATATGTTTTTCAAATGAGGAACAACTTTTATATTTAATGTTAGCATAGCATTCCCCAATCATTTAAAAATCTCTGTAAATGTTTTGTTTTTAATGAGTTCATTATTTACTTAGCATCACAAATGCTTTATAAACATCTGCTATTCTAAAGTGTTACCAAAAATGAACAAAAGAACAAAAACAGATGGATTAAAAAGGGATAAGAATGGCTTAAGAGGAAAGATAAGATAACATTAAGACAACAATCAAAAAGAAAGGAGGAAGAGAGAGGGAGTATATCTTAAGTAAGGTGCAAAAGAGAGGAATACTGAGAGAGAGAGTGCATCAGAGAGAAAAAGTAGAGGCTGAAGCAAAGACAAAGAGGACAAAAGAGGAAGTAAGATGCGCTACAGGCAGACACTGAGAAAAAATAAGGAGAGATAGGGCTGGGGTGGGGTGGGGTGAGATGGAGAGAGAGATAACGACAGAAGGAGGGAAGGAGAGAGTAAGAAACAGAGAGAGGGAGCGAGGTATGGAAAAGACAACAACAGAGAGCAACAAACCCAGGAGAGGAGGGGAGGGAGGGAAGGAGGGAGGGAAGGAGGGAGAGAGGGAGGGAAGGAAGGAGAGAGAGAGAGAAGACAACACCACACAAACAGAGGAGCAGCCCAGAGAGGGAGGAAGGGAGGGAGGGAAGGAGGGAGGGAAGGAGGGAGGGAGAGAGGGAAGGAAGGAGAGAGAGAGAGAAGACACCACACAAACAGAGGAGCGGCCCAGAAAGGGAGGAAGGGAGGGAAGGAGGGAGGGAGAGAAGGAGGGAGGGAGGGAGAGAGGGAAGGAAGGAGAGAGAGAGAGAAGACAACAGCACACAAACAAACAGAGGAGCGGCGACAGGGGAGCAGATGCACGGTGCACCTCCCCGGCACTTCAGACGGCTGAGTGGAGGAGCAGATGCCCGCAGCAGGCCCTGTCAGGTCCCTCACCGCCGCGCTGGCACCCCGGCAGGGGGAGGCCGGCGCCACTGACATCCCCCAGCCCAGGTAATCAAAGAGCAAATTGTCAGAACAATAACACTTTAGCACGCGCGGAAAGACAGGCGAGGGAGCCACGGACACATCCTGCGGAACAGATGGGAGAAGTGAGAGAGGTGTTTTCTTTTTCTTTTTCATTTCTGAGCCCTTCCTCTCTGTTACATAGACACTTCCTTACACTCTCTTTCTCTCTCTGTCTGTCTCTCTCACACACACACACAGACACACACACACTCCCTGTCTTCTCTCTCTTTTTCTTTCTTTATTTCTCTCTCCATTTCTTCCCTTCCCTTCCAATCTTTTATTGGCGGCTTCACAATTAACTTGAGGGAACTGGGTCACTATGACCTGCTCGGAATACAAAGCGTCCACTGAAACGCCACCGCCACCACACAACTGCCTTCATCCAAAAGGGTTCCCTGGAGAGAACCTTGCATTGCCACCGGACATGTTGGCCCGAGGTTTAGGGGGAAAAAAGGAACTTGGAAAGGAAGAGGAATCTTGCATAAGCATTCATTATTTTCCATGAGATACACTCGCCCGGTGGTTGGTGTTCCCCCCCCACCCCACCACCACCACCACCATGGTGCAAAATCGTGACCGTGCAACCACAAAATATCTCAGGGCTCCCGAGGGAGAGAGAACCACCATGGCACTATTTTAAGCTCTTTTTTCTGGAAAGAGAGAGACACGGATATAAAAACTGCCAGTGTTCTTGGGTAATGGGGACCAGGTGCAATGTGATTGTACAGCCAGAGCCAATTATCAGAAGAGTCCACTTGTAGAGAACCTCTAGTGATGCCACTCCTACCCACCCTGTCCTCCCATACATACAGATCCCCACATACTCATGCACACACCAAGCTCTGACAGTTACAAGTGAATATGTAGAGCTTGCCATCCTGCTCCTGCAGCTGGTGACTGGGCTCAATTAATCACAATGCCGTTCGTGTGTGGACGTACACGCGCTCACAAATTATGCCTCAGCTTCGTATGCTTTCTAGTTTGCGCATACACATACATGGCAAATGTAAAAGTGTGAGAATAACTTCATTAAATGTTTGCAAAAAAAACTTTTTTCTTTGCTTCAAAGCAAGAAAATGACCTCATGTCCTCTTCCGCCAGCCCTTGTCACCATGTTTTCTGAGATGTTTTTTGATGTCCTCTTAGAAGGAATGGACCCAACACAGCTCTTTGTGCAGACTTCAGAATAATGGGGAGATGGAAACCTCTTAAAAATCTTTCATCGGAAAAAAGGCAAACAACCTAAGATCAGGGCCTAGTTTCCTGATAACGATAAATCTGGCAGCTATAAAGGTTCTTTACAAATCATCTGAAGGACATTTGTTCTGGATTTTTCATGCATTTCTTCAACATTCTTGTGAACACCCACACATTGCTCTTAAGACATTCATCATGCTGAACTTTGGCGCTATAAAGTGATGTGAAAGCCATCTTTTGAATTTTAGAGGACATATGGTCAATCATACGGCTTAAAGGGAAAATACCTTTTATAGTTTGCATGTCTGATGTTACGATAAACAGCTGTTTACCAGCTTCTGACACAAAACACAAATGCCCATCATTTCATAATGTATGAGTACACTCTATTCAAATTTGTTTGTTGCGTGTAAAGGTGCAGATGTCCAAACTAAGGCTTGTCAACTGCCTTACAGTGCACATGAGCTCATGAGTACGGATATTGGCGTCTGGATATCGGAAAGAATCGGATGATAAAGGAGACATAAAGAAAGGTTGCCTACTGGAAAAGAGTAAATAAGATCAGACTTTGGTTGATTTGGGATGTGAAGCCTAAGTCATATGGTTGTTATTACTCATGGTGATATTTCAGTCTTGGCCAAATCAAATAATTATGCTCCTGTTAAAATTGTTACAATGTTACAATGAACCCACAGTTCATTTTACACCGAATTTCTACTTTAAGCAATGAACGTTTCAGGGAATGGTTTGAAAGGTGTAAGACGAGAGGGTCTTTACGAACTACCTAAGTTTAAGATGCTTTCGAGGCACTAGGCCCAGGAAAACAATCAGGACAATGAAAACAATATCTACGAATGCAGTTGGGATCATTTGTTACATAGTTTGTGTTGCAAGGTAGTTTTAGTTTTGCTTGATAAATAGGTAATCCTATAACAAATCCAAACACAGCACTTTTACTGTAAAATAAAGAATGCCCTTTATTCCTAGTCTAAAACACATGATTTAATTTGTCTCCTAGTCTTCACCTCTTCTGTTCTGATTTGTGGGTGGAAGTGACACAAAGCGCATAAAGGTTGTCTCATAGGATATTTACGGTCCTGTACAAACATTCTTTGAAGACTGGATGGAGATGCTCATTAGAGGGATAACAAATCAAAAGCTGGCAGGATTTCTCTCGTTCCGTGTGTGCTGAGAACAATAATGAAGGTCGTGAGCATGTTCCCCTGCCTCTTTTTGACTAATTATACCACTGATGGGGTGTAAATAAATGCTTTTGTTCGTGTCTCTGCGTTTTGCTCAGGGCCACACGTTCCTCAGTTACATCTTGCCAGTGTTGGAATTGTCATCAATGCTGTTTACTGTGTGTCTGTTTCTTTGTATGTTTTTTTTTCTTTGAAGTTTTAAGATATCCATGTCTGCCAGAGTTATCTGCCCACCATTATGTACTTGCAGTTACAATACAGTTGTATGGCTGATAGAGATACAGTAGACATACTCAGAACTGTGAAATGCGCAGAACTCTGCTTAAAAGGACAATCAGATGACATTGAGTTATTTAAAGATATCACTGTGCAGACAGTCTTATTGAATGTTTTTCTGGCTTTGCCATTCTTATGTATACCATGTAAAAGCTAATCACTTTTAATGTCAGTGCCATTACACTAGTCTAGATTTAGCTTTTTTAGATCTCCTGAGTACTAACATTTATCTGTAAGGCATTGACCAATATATTTAATGGTCATGAAATAGTAATAAATAATTTTATCAGTATGAATATTTATATACAGTACAACTGGAAAAAAGACATATGGTTGATGTCAACTGTGATGTAACACAGGGCAAAACACCTGCATAGAAACACTCAATGATCTACTTTGAATAAGAAAACATTCAATACAGCAGTCAGACTTGCGTCAAAATGTTTTGAATATACGAGTAAGTCATCTCAATATCCAAAGGCCACATTCCTCCATGTCACTACCAATAGCTTCTTCCACCGATGGCCAATACATACACTTAGACAGTGTCAGAGTCAGAATATTTTTAAAGTTAATAAGAATCCTGAAATCTGTTGTAACATTTTGTATCTTGGCTGCATTAGCATGGTAAAATTATTTTTCACCATTTCCATTGCAAATTTATGTCAGATCAGATCTCACACTGTCCCCCAGATGTGTGGCAAATTAGAAGTGCTGTAATAGTTAGTCCGCAGTCATAGACCACTGTGACTAATTTAGAGAATCATGTCCCCCTGAAATCACATGCCCCAATTATTCATTTTTAGCAGGGTGATGTCATTAAAACACACACACACACACAGAGTAAAAAAAGTTTTGCTACTTCACTTAGTTCTACGGACCGTGGCCGGTAATACAACTGCAAGAAAAATGACCTGCTTGTCATGCATGGTGCACTCACCATAAAAAATGCCTTTGGATAAATAATTCAGTGCAACACTTCCATTCTAACATGTGCCTGTGATTGCTGACAGTTTAGTTCATGTTGTGTTTTTTTTTTTTTGCAAATTTGCCCTAAATATTTCAAAAGGGGTCGTAGCTTTCTGGCTGTGGCCATTTCAAGTAATGGCATGAGGAACCTGTGGACATTACTTTTCAGGTTACATTGGTGCATTTGAATGTGCGCTATTCTCTTGGCATGCCAATGAAATGTTAACAGCAACTAGACAAGAGAAGGTAGAAAGGCACTACCCCCTATATATTTAGTAGATGATACCTAGCAGTCTTCAATGTTCAAGGTACCTGTGACTAGCACCTCACCAACAGACCTTTGTGTGTTGCTCTTTATTTTAAGAGCAGCCACATTTTAATGTTGATACTTCGGCTACTGACTCGTGAGGCGCAATAGAAATAATGGCTTCTTTTTTTTACCATGTGGGATTTCTCTGAAATGTGACCTTGGACTCTTTGATCAAACACCAGTTGTCAGAGAACTAGTTGTCAGAATTAGGGTCTGACAAATGCATGCTAGTAAAATGTAGTCATAAAACATGATGAACATCATGATGGCATGCAAAAACAAAAAACAATCAATCAATTTCTCAGTTAGCCAGTCTGCCTGCTTGCCCATCTCTGTCCATCAGCCCGTCTGTCTGTCTGTCTGTCTGTCTGTCTGTCTGTCTGTCTGTCTATCTATCTATCTATCTATCTGTCTATCTATCTATCTATCACAGCTGTAACCAGGGTGGCCTCTGTGGTGTAAGAGGGGATAAGGGTTTTCTAATTAAGGCCTAAGAGTGCCCTATTAAGTACATATAAAAACTACTGTGGCGTAAAAGTAGGCTGTTTTACATTAGATTAAGATCCATGCTGACAGAACAATTTTGAATTCAATGAGTCTGCAAAATACTTTTATCATGGTTGTTTTAATCAGTAGAAATTATTGCCACGACCGGTCTGCCCTGTGTCATTTGTCATCTATGATTTTTTTCTTACGGCAGGCATTGTACAAAGACAGTCTGAGTAATGGCTCTTTCGCTAACAAGAGGGGAAGGTACAAGAGGAGAGTTTTGTCTCTGCTATAACTTTGAATCTTTCCTGTTCTCCCTAAAAATTGAGGGGGGGGGGGGTTGGCAAAAAAATGCCATCCAGCATGTATTCTCCTCCTTCAATGCATAATACTAGTGACTTGCTGTCAACCTCTGATGAATAATTCCTCTGCTGAATTGATTTCTCCCCATCGTTTTCAAAGTGAAATATTTCTTCAAATAGATGGGATTGGCCGAGAAAAAAAAGAAAAAAAAAAAAAAGAAGCTGCAGCCAAGGACTGCAAAAGCAAAGGGCAATTCTTTCTTTCCCTTTTTTTTGGCAGAAGGAAGGAACTGAGGGGACAGAGAAGGTATCCATCTCTGCCATCCATCCACCCCAGGCCGCCGTGGGGGAGCGAGTCACTCTGTTTACTTTCTCAAGATAAGAAACTGAAGAAGACACAAAGTGAAAGCTCTGTGTTTTTTTATTTTTTGTTTTATTTTTTTGCAAATAAAATGTTTTACAAGCAGACCCCCGCCTTTCACATTATCTCCTGTATCTGGCACACAGTCCGAGAACAGAGCGTTGACAATACCACGCAACAGAGTACCATTCTGCCTGTGCGTGGGAGAGAAACTTTGTGTGTGTGTGTGTGTGTGTGTGTGTGTGTGTGTGTGTGTGTGTGTGTGTGTGTGTGTGTGTGTGTGTGTGTTGGGTGGTGGTGGTGTTGGGGGTTGGGTGTTTTTGAATAATGATCGTGTCCAACTCCATGAATGGACTCTGAGGTCCATTTGCGAATAGTTTGCAAAGTTGAGCAGAATGCCTAGGAAGCACACCCAGCTGGCTTTTTTGTCACCCATTCTCTCTCTCTCCCTCTCTTTTTCGCTCTGTCTTTTGCTTACTCTCTGCCTTTCATCCCCTCGGTCTGTCTTATTCTCCATTTCTCTTTCCTTCTCCCTCTCTTTCTTGTTATTTCTCTTCCTTTTTTATGTCCCCACCTCTCATTCTCTCTCTCTCTCTCTGTCCCTCTCTCTCTGTCTGTGTCTCAGTTTCTCACCTCTCCCACTCTCTTCAATTCCCTTTAATGTCTCACTCTCTATAGCTCTTTTTTCTCCCTCTCTCTCATTCTATCCCTTCATCTTTCCCTATCCCCCCCCCCCCTCCCTCTCCTCCCTCCCTCCCTCCCCTCCTCTCCTCTCCTCTCCCTCCATGATGAATCGAGGGGTTATTTTGGGCAGAGCCGCCCCTGCAGTATGTCTGGCACCCCTCCAGCAGCAGGGGTCAGGTTGGCACCTCGCGCAGGAGCGGGGGCCACGGGGGCCGCGGGGCCGTAGGACTGGGACCAGAAGTCAGCAGGGCCAAGTCTGTTGTGCTCCCTGGGCCCCGGTCCAGTCCTCTGAAGTGGCTCCTCCTGGCCGCCAGATGGATGGGGCTGTGGCTCCACACGCACCCCTGCTGGGGTCTCGTCAGTCACCCCGCTGCAAGGCAAATGCCTCAACTCGAGCACCTCTATCATATCATCATCATCTGGCTCCCACTTCTCCACAGAGCATCCGCAGCATTGGAACTCTGCATTTCTACTGCCTGTCTGTCATAGAAAAAAAGACGATAGACAGAGATAAAGACAGATATATTTGGAGATAGAAGAGGAGAGGGGGGTAGTGAGAGTGTGTGAGAGAGGGAGAGATAGGGAGGGAGAAAGACAGAAAAAGATAGAGAGAGAGAGAGAGGAGGGAGAGAGAGAGGTGTTGTGTTCTCTGACACATGGTGGTACTCAGGCGCATCTGGGTGTAGCTGGGAAGGTCTTTTGCCAGCTGGCAGAGGAAAATGACAAATAAAATACTTCAGACTAAGAGATATTTATTTCTCATTAAGCATATCCATGTCTGCTTATAATAGCCTTATTCATATCTGAATGAGTTGCCAGCAGGTGATATCTAGTGGTCGTATGTAAAAATCTCAACAGTCAAGAACAGAAAAACAGCATTGGCACACTGAAAATGGTCAACTTATAGCCTACAAGGCATTTGGGGTAATGCAGCCTTTGCAGGAAGTTAAACACAACAAATCTTAACATAAAAGCACAATACATGCAACCCAACATGAGAATGCATTTTCAAAAACAAAAACAAAAACAACAAAAGAGTCAGAAACAATGAAAGCAGCCAGAGCATAGCCAAGGGGTATTACTGTGTTATAGATATTGAATAACACGGTTCATAAGCATATCATCTGTTTTTAATAGGAGACATGAGATAGTTTACCCACTAATGTTCATGTGTACTACATATTCAGCAAGCCCTTCACCAAGTTTTATATTTACAAGATGTAGGGGTTGGGTAGCTTCAGGCAAATGTCATTAGCCTGTCATACGCTGAGGTCTTCCACAAAACATTCTGATCTGCCATATAATAAGTAAGTTCCTGGAGTTCACCGTTAGCAATTTTCCCTTTCGCCACATAATTTCAGTGGTACTGCCACCGTCTATTCACAGCCTGGCAGCGCAGCCTCATAGAAAACGTCCTCTGAGTCATCCGGATCGATCAATTCAGCCTTTCATTGCCTCCTGAATGCATAGAATGGAAGACAAAGACAGAGCCCGCGAGTGCCGGCAGACCCTTTTCAGCACCACCGCTAGTTATGACTCTTCCGTTGAAAGCGCGTCTCCAAGCAGCTCAAGGACTGGGGAGAAGTTTCAGCCAACCATAGCCTCCACACTTCCTTCCACCCCCCCTCCCACATCCCGCGACCCCCTTCCCTCCTCTTCCCCCCCTACCTGTGAGCAGACTGACAATGGGCGCAGTGCAGTTTAATGAGGTGCACCTGGACCACCTTCACAATAGCGCTCAGATGTGCGGCGCACACAGCGGTGGAGGAGCGGACATTTGCCGCTACGCGGTGTTGGACAGCTGTAGAGGTTGTGCTAACGGCTGCATAATGCATGGGCCTAAGCCCGTGATGACAGCTCCAAACCGAAGGCACAAAAATGAGGAGATCATTGTTCATCCTATCCTACGCCGCCACCTTCCGACCCCCCCCCACCCCGAGCCGGGGACTGGCAGTGTTACAACATCAGAAGCCAAGGGAAAAAATTTACATTCTGGCACAATTAACCTCCCTGTCAAGCGGTACACCTCTATCTCAAACATTACCGCGAGCGTAAATCAAACGAGAGCACTCCAAAATACGGTGGACTTTATTCCAAGACTGCAAAGTGATTTTTGTTCTCCCCCTCGAAATGGACAATGTCAGAGGTGGCACACTTGAAACTTATAATCAAATCCGGAGGACCACAGGGATACAGCTTTATGATAAGAGTTTCAGATGTTCCACAGATTGATAACTGCGATCTGTTCTACACTGCACACCATTTACAGTATGTCATTTCTGTAATATTGGGAACCATTAAATAACACTAGTCATATAGGTCTTATTTGAACAAGTCATGGTTTTTAGCAGAGGCTTTGCCACCTTATCTGAAGCTTGGCTCTGTGTCCAGGGTACTGCACTGCCTTCCTGTGAAGAATGAAAGACTATGACACCTCAGATTGTCTGTATATTGTTCCCCTCAAGTGCTAACTGTCAGGGCAAGGCATCTTGTACTTGCTCTCTGTGTAGTCTGAAATGTGTATTGAAAGAAAAAAAATATGTGTACTCAAACATGGATATAGCACAGGTTAAGCCTTGCTAAGCTAAGGCAATATTTGTTATTAAAAAAAAAAAAAAAAAGCAAGACGTTGTGCATACCATGATTATCAAGCAA
>CM059267.1:11834292-11856792 GCA_030347295.1 Setipinna tenuifilis | reverse complement strand
CTCCAGAACATTCCGTCTTTAACATCCGATTCTTTTCTTGTAAAGACAGCTGCAAAATTACCACTAACAGGGACAAAACAACAGCCTGGAATGTTTTCACATCAGAATACATTACCATGGTAAACACGGCAGAGAAAATATAATAAATCGTGCTCTACTAAATTATTAAGCGGCCTAGAAAACTATATATAAGCCCGCTAATAGATATAATGACATGGCACAGTATGAGTTATATGAATGAGTAATGACTGAACACTTTATGTAATACATTGTAAGCTCATTTACTACAAGACTGTAAGGTAAAACTCATATGGATTTATACAACTGTACATATTGATATCAGAGTAAACAGGTTGTATGACAGTTACACCAAATATCTTTAAATAATCAAATAAGGCTGACAAACATAAATGCATAAACCCAAATCTAAGTGCTGATGACACAACCAGACAGAGTAACAGTAGTTTGGCAGTGGATCTCCAAGTTCAAAGATAGGAAAAGAACAAAGTAAGAAGAAGAGGAACCCATACTTTCTTAAACACTCACATACTAAAGTGGTTTTATACCTCCAGACACATTGCTCTGCATTTGCAATGAGCTGATCTTTGGGGCCATGTTCTGCCCTGGTGGCCAAAAATGATGAGAAGATCTTGATTGGCTATCACAATTGGTCATCACGATCAATTTAAAATGAAACATTAATATGTATGTATGTCTGCCTATATTTATACCCATTGGCAAACCTAATGAGAGTCATTCTGTGTGTAACTCAGTTGATAAATGGCATGATTCATAGAAAATAAATTGTGAATAGTTAAAAACAGTATGTCTGTAAAGATTCTCATTCATCCAGGTCATGTTACTCAAAGGAGTTAAGGTGTATAAGCAACATCTTACAGAAAGCTGAGCCTGCCTGAACTTTGCGGTGAAGGTGGAAGAGTGTTGTAAGAACCAGAGGATAGATAGAATCTTAGTCTTCTAAACTTTGTTTTGTTACCATCAGTTTATTTCATTTTCTCTATATTCCATCTATTTGTAATAAATCATCGATCCTGATCCAAAACAACAACGATTCCAGACCTCTATCTTAACCAACAAAAAACACAACGCAACCTAAAGGTTATTAGGGACTTCGGGTGTAAAGTCAAAATCCACCAAAAATATAACAAACCGCATGCAAGTGTTAAACCAGACTGTTTATTGGAATGTGTTGCACATGCATCCACATTCTTTACGATCACAAATCAAAAGGTTGTAAATCTAGGTATTCTGAATGCTATGCTTTATTGAATTCACAGATTACTATGTCTTATTTAATGGTATGAGCGCCTTGCAAATACTAATGTATTGATTTATTTGGCCAATTGATAAATTAATGTTGTACAACTGAGAATATTAATTTTGATTAGAATTGATGTATATTGAAAATAAATAAAATGGACCTGTATTAGGGAAGTTTACAAAAGGTATAACTTTATTAATAAATACAGGTCAAGTTTTGGAGTTGGATTTGAAATTGCAAGAGGACCTCAGTGATCCCATTGATGGCAAGCCACCCAGCGCCGATCCACATCGAGTCCTGTCCACTGTGGTGCTGCTGTTGCTGTCTGTGGTAGGACCAGACCAGTCACTCCACTGGTTGCCGTTGACATACACTTACTTACCTGACAATTTACTACGTCTGACATTTACTTGACTAACACAAGGATTGAAACTGAACGGAACATTTGCAAACTAAAGACATACCACTGAACAATTCGGGTATTGAACAGAACATTTGAAAAAAAAAAAAGAAACACTTCCTATGTGCCTTTTCTTTTCCATTTTAAGAGTCCCATTTTATGTGTTAATGTAATTGTGTGTTTGTTGTAATCATTGTATGTCATTGTTTGTCTTGCTTGGTCAATGCACTCTAAGTTAACGCTTAGCCAGACCTAGATCTGCTTTATGCAATATTGACATGTACATACTCAGTAGTGGGTTACATGTGGTACTAGAAAGAAGGCAAGGAACAAGATACTCAGAAATGTTGGTGTGAGGCATCTGTGCCACCTCCCTCTAATAAAGCAGCGGTGGTGAGGCCTCAGGTGTCCAAATGCTGTACAGAAATATTCACAACAAAGGAACAGAGATACACAGGGACACTGTACAGGAAGGTCATGGCCCATTATCAATGTGCTATGGTTGTGTGTGTGTGTGTTAGTGTGTGTGTGTTACTTTGTGTGTTACTGTGTGTGTGTGGGTCTGTGTCACTATTGTACCATTATGAGGAAAAAGTTCGTTTTATGTGGTAGATGTGGCCCATTTAGTTTTCAAAAGGCTTGAAAGTTAAATACTGAGATATCAAAGAAGGAAAGAGGAGACAAAAGCTTTTTAAATCACAAAAGCCTTCAAATCACATCCAGGTCAAAGAAGGCAAGGAACAAGATACTCAGAAATGCTGGTTGTAGTTAGTTGACTTTGACACATCCATGATTCAGCTGTCAGCACTCATAGTGGATACGGTCTGTCCAGGTTGCAAAGATGAGATGGCACTCTTGCCACCCCTGGACAAACCCGATGAATGTCCATTTCCTGGACTTCATCTCCCTCATGCTGTATTTTGCCTTTATTCCATTCTGGAAGATTTCTCAAAGTTCTCCCATGAAGATTGTATTTTGTAAGAAAAAAGAGGATATTCACTCGGTTGCTGTAATGACCTGTAAAACCCAATCAACACGATGACTTTGCTGAGCTGTTCGCAAAAAAAAAAATTACCTCCCCTGGAATTTGATTTCCTTTGCAGTAAGGGGACACATTTGTCATGCTGCAATATTTATCATTGCGACACATTTATCACAGTCGAACATTTTTCACAGGGGCCTCCATTTTGTCATCGGCCTGGTCCCTTCAGCAATTTTTATGTGTCTATTTGGCTTCTCTGGAGACTGTTAGGTTGGGTTGACCAGTCTGGTAATAGGCCTTTGCTGGCCTTTTGCTGTCCTCTGCTCTTTTTTTTCTTTTGAGGTAGTTAGGATTCACCCCCTGTCTTCCACTCTCTCTTTCTCCAGACTAATAATGAAGCCAAAAGGTTTCATGCATCGACACATCAGAGAAAATGTAATTCTCTCCGCCTGCCTTCTGTTTCTCTTGTTCCCTTCCAAAGCTCACCAGTAAAGGCTGAAACAGTGACGGGTTTGATGAATGAATACAATACTGCAGTGTCAAGTCCATTGTCCAGCAGAGTATTTCAATGCGTGTAATTGACGGCGAGCTGAAATTAAAATGATCTCAGCCAGCAAGTGTGTGTGTGTGTGTGTGGGGAAGGGGACAGTGTGAAATGAGAGGGGGTTGTGTTTGCAGTATAAGAGCTGTGGTAAATTCAGTTCAATTCATTGTGTAAATTCAGCCTATAGAGGATACAGAAGATATAAATTCACCCAACACAACACCTCATTCATGTTTATAAAAGATCAAACATTATCTGAGTAGTTTTTAACCATTTGCCAAACACCTGAGACCAAACTGAACATTTAAACAAACAGGAATGACTGATTGTAATTATTAGAATTGGAGTCCATCTGAATCTCAAACCACCAACTGTTGTTCTGACATTGTTGCAGGACATTACGTTTGCCATAGGTTACAAATGGCCACCAAAGCACTGTTAAAAAAACATAGCCTTATCGTCCTTTTTAGTTTTCCCTAATATTTATCTTATAATGCAGGGTGTTGGAGTTCTGTCCCCTACCCAACATGTGAGTTACGTATGTGCTCCCCCCTAGATCATTCCAGTCATTAGTTGGTCACACTTTGTTTTGTCACTCAAAACAGCTGATAATGTTCCAAAATAGATGAACAACACATCCCTTGTAATTACTTTTTACTTTTTAATTAATTTATTTTCACTGTTGGCATAGCATGGTGTTATTTTAGTAGTTTAGCTTATTCGTTGCAGTCTGTACTGTGTAGCTAGTGTGCCACTAAATATATTTGTCCGAATGACACAGCCATTGTCTCCGGGAAGCGATGGGTATGTCAGTGTCCTCATAGTAGAATTGAGTCACTGGAGATCTAGACCATTCTTCTTATGTGACCACAACAAAGGGAAATAAACAAAGACACTACACACACACACACACACACACACACACACACACACACACACACACACACACACACACACACACACACACACACACACACAGCAGCTCTGACCCCAAGATAGATGATGCAAGGGAAGGACAGGGGGGTGCCTGCTCACACCTTTTTCAGCTCACCTCTCTGATTCTCTTGGTGAAAAATACACATATATATAATCTAAGGTCTTCCCAATACAGTGTTGTCTAGGAAGCATGTAGTATAGTGACCTTATTCTACATGCTATAAAGTGTCTTCCAACACCAGAAAGTGTCTTTTTCTAACATCCTGCTCTAAGTGGTTTGGATGAAATGAGTTCCTGTGGTATTACTGTCACCTCCTGCCTCCCATCCTGACAATCTTGAAAGTGGCCTTCAGTTTGGTTGGTTCGGTTTTGATGGTTTCAGTCACCTGGTTATCCTGTGTGAGGCCAATGCCAAGTGTGGAGTGGAGACATCTGTGCCACCTCCCTCTAATAAAGCAGTGGTGCTGAGACCTCAGGTGTCCAAATGCTGTACAGAAATATTCACAACAAAGGAACAGAGATACACAGAGATACTGTACAGGAAGGCCATGGCCCATTATCAATGTGCTATGGTTTTGTGTGTGTGTGTGTGTGTGTGTGTGTGTGTGTGTGTGTGTGTGTGTGTGTGTGTGTGTGTGGGTCTGTGTCACAGTTGTACCATTATGAAGAAAAAGTTCGTTTCATGTGGTAGATGTGGCCCATTAAGCCAAAATGAGTCACAGTTTTCAAAAGGCTTGAAAGTTAAATACTGAGATATCAAAGAAGGAAAGAGGAGACAAAAGCTTTCAAATCACATCCAGGTCAAAGTCATACCTTAAATGGTTTTCAAAATACAGTAATTTGATGTACTGCCTTTTACTGTACATGCATTTACATTACTTTGGGTGCTCCGATTAACTGCCTGCTACAAAAGAAATGAAACTTAAAATGAATGGATATACTTTTTGAAAGCGAAAATTATACCATCTAGATCATAGTATTCCCAGGATTTGCTGACAAAATATGGTGATAGGAGAACATTTGAATACCACAATGTACTATTATTTGTCAAAAAGTAGTGCATTCTGCTAAATGAATATTTTTATTTTAACTTCACACATGTATCTTGACTAAAACACCTCAGAAGATTTCTGATTTTAGTGTAATCTGCTGCACCAGTGCTTCTATATCACCATAGTTTACAATATTCTAAAACACATATCACATTTACTTGTTTTTCATGAGTAAATGATATCCCCTGTGCTATGTCTTTTAAGGTTACCATACATCACGTTAGCTTAGGAAAAAAAGAACACCTTAATTAGAAAAAAATAGCAATTATGACCAACATGCACATGTAGCCTCTTTTGGTCAACTGTTGGTAGCACATATAATAGCGTGCTGAAAGAAAGATACAATAATACAACCAACCAAGTGTTGTCCCTGGTAGACTCATGGTGCACAGTTCTCTTTTCTGTCTTTTTCTTCTAGAGTAACACAAAGGTCATGAACAGAGAGGTTTCTTGCATTGTTCACATGATGTCAACCCCACACTCTCTCAGCCCTGGTGTTCAACTTATTAAAGAGATGTATATATATTTTTTTTTTTTAGTTTTGGACTGCAGCCTTGATTTGTTTCTATGGAAACGGGTTTCCATGTCAGCTCAAAACCTCACTTTGCATAAGGCTGCAGCTAGTTTCTTCATCTGGCAGCTCTCTGTCTGTCTGTCTCCCTCTCTCTCTCTCTCCCCCCTCTCTCCCTCCTCATTGATGCCTGCATCATCTGTACTTCACTTGGTGACACTGTAGTACATTTGACTTGTTTAAGACTCCTGAAACAATATTTTATGGATTTACATGAGTGAAGCACACAAAGGTTGCGTACTAGTACTTTTATTATTTATCATAACATGGTTCACATGATGGTATGATCTATAATGGATCATTTTCAATACATAATGAGTGCCGTCATCATGCAATAAAGATATGCAATGTTTAACATGATGTATCGTCTGTCTGTGCGGAAAAAAAATGTCTTTGTAAGATTATATGTTGTAATGCTGGGCATTTTGTTTGAAGTCATTTATTTTCATATTCATACGGATATATACCAAGACAGACAGGTTTGCATGCACATAAATACATACATACACACACACCCATTTAATTGCTGTCTCAAACATTTACACAAAAAATTCTGCATGTGTGCACACACCACACATGCAGACACATGCACACACAACAGACTTGTAAACATCCCTTTCACACAAAAGTAGTTGACACAAGGCAAAGCAGAACATAAAAAATGCATTATGAAAACTGTCTGAGTACATTTTCACAGACTACCTTCACCCTACAAATTCTGCAGATAAAGCAGATTACAAAAAAACAAAGCCAATTTATACTCGGCCCCAAAGTGCCTGTATGCTTTTAAACATATTACCCAAGGTGCATGTGAAAAATTGATCGCCTCCGGAAGATAAAGCTCCATAAATATAAAAGTCAACCGATTAAATGATATTGGCTAAAAGGGTGAGAGTGATATAGTATTCTTTTTAGAATTGCATTTATGTTCTTTTGCAACTTTGACGCAGCAGGAATTCTCAAGATATAACTCTTTAGATGACTCACAGTCTACACAAACTAGTCATTACGGACATGGAGGGCTAAGCTGTCTTCATCGCACTTAAGCCTATAAAATAGTCAGGCCTGTTGGTGCTCCTCGCTTTTGCCAGTGTCAGCAGGTTGTTCATAGACAAAACATGCCTGACTCTGAAAGTACACTTTAATCATTTTAAAGATGGCGTAAGCTCCCAGCAGGTTTAGTCACCACTGGGGTATACTTGCATTGCACATTGTGCACTGCGCTAATACAAAATGTCTGTCAAACGATGATGCCCATCATTCAACTGGTTACAGTAATAATGTCAGACTTTGTAGGAATTGGTTTTCAGGAGATAAAACCAAACTAGATTAATCTTAAAACAGAATTACTTGCAATAGACCAACAGTTGTATCAACATCATGTAAATGTGGTGATTTATTTTGAACTCCAAGAGTTTTGAAGAAGCTCTAATATAAAACACCTAAGACACTGATATCTCTAAGGTATTAAAGTTAGAGTGGGAAGAACACCAGAAGCTGCTGTTCTGCAGCCAAAACTACTTGTAAGTATTCTTTCAGTGCAGTGTACTGTTCAGAACATTTTTAAACTGGAGAATGGGCACATTGTTCAGTCAATACAGTCTTGATATTCAATGACTTAAAAAAATCAATATTAGCTTGTACAATATTAATACACAGTGAACTAAATAAAAAGTGATCCTGAGAATATCTGTGCTGCCTACAAAACATTTTCTTTTTTGTCTAAATTATGAATAAGGGACCAGGAAACTTTTTAAGAGGTGTTCCTAGGCCTTTCTGACAATCTGTTTTTTACACCTGTAATGTTGCTCGACTGGTGCAGTTGGAACAGGATGTCTTTGTACTCTTGGCTTTATGATGTCTTTATTTCATTGAGTTCTTTATCCGCAGTAGCAGTTTCGCAACAGTCATCATCACTGGCTTGGCGGCAACAGCATCTATCAGCAACAGCAACTTAAGCATTTAAAGCATGCCAAGACCAAATATATTACCATTCCATTTACATAAATAAAGCTCATAAATGTATTCTGAGAGTTTCCTGACTGAAATTGGTTTGACCACAAGTAGACTCTTGCTATCTGACAAAGTAGTCCTGTCAACAAAGCACTGCATTTGATTAGCATGTAGTTGGCGACAAGTTGAATGCTACAAAAAATGAGCTAAAGAGATGGTGAAGCATCCTGTTACCTTTCAAACCTTTCAAAAAGCTTTTTCCATATAAGTAAGATTGTAAACCTTCAAAAAAACATTGCTGTAACATGTAGTAGCGTCACCACAGAATTGCGGCATCCGAGTGAGGCCACTTATGGCAGTGCTCATATATCACCGTGAATGCCAATAAACTCAATGCAAAACACTCTGTATAAGCCGAGAGAATGATATTTTACAGCGTTAGAGCCCTCTGCTGCAATCTAAGCTAACACCCCTCTATTGGCTAACAGATTCAGAGCCACAGTAGGACCTATAGCTCTGCATAACTAATAAACTAAAAAAGGGGGACAGTGAACAGTGTTTGTGTCTATAGAGAAGCAGAAGAGCTCTCCCACAAGGTGCCATGGAAACAGCATACCAGGAATCACACATTGCTTTATTAGCGCGTCTGTTGTGCATCGAATTGTCAGGACTTTTGGCAGGATGGTTGGACTCCGCGAAATATAAAGTGACAATTCTCTCCTGTGGGTTGCGAACATTTGGAGCCGGGCAAAGGGGAATCTCTGAGGCATCTTGCTGAGCTACCAGCATACAAAAATCTGTCCACATGGTGAGAACACCATGGTAGGAGCTTCGGGCAAGGTCTCAAACTGACAGACAAAGAAAACTTTTGCTTTCTGCTTTCTGTTCTCCTCTCACAGTGTATCTAGATACTTTCTGTACTCGAGGAATAGACTTGGCGGCTGTAAAGCACCATAAGTTGTTTTTTTCCACAAGTATAATGCAAAATTATTTCTCATTTTATATGACTTAAGTAGACTGCAACAAAACTATGATTTATCCACAACTAAACAGAAATGCCCTAAAGCACACTAGTCTGTAGTTTAAGGTATATGCTATTATTTATTAATGTTGTAACCGTTACTATGATCCACAGTATATTTATACCAAGATAGTATATATAAATAACACAATCAGTAGGACAGCTATAACATTTAAAGACACTTTTGAAGGGATAGTATGAGTTGGTCCCTTTAGCCTCAAAGTGGCATGTCAAAGAAAGCACGATAAATAGCAAGCCAAAAAATATTATCAGTCATCTTAAGCACAGACAATTTGTTGCTTTCTATGGCATCACCTGTATGTGTCTTCTCTCTGTGGTCTAACTTTAGGGCTTTGGAAAAAACGTCAATGCATTTTCAATGCCAGTGGTCTAACTTTCCTCCACCACAGACCAAGATGTTTCAGCTACAATGGCCACTAAAGCTTTGGGCATGTGAAGAAAAAGCTACAGAAAGTCATCCTACTCATTTTCTAGTCCCTCTTTGCTCTATTTGTTTTTTCAATTTCCTAGCGCATGCTTCACACAAACAGGTGAAGGCGCAGGAGTGAATGTGATCTGGCTATTAATTGTCTCACTCTGCATATTATTATTACCTTTTTTCAATTTCCCTGAAATGTGTTGTTACTTTTTAAATTTTCCCACATTACACATTACATTGCTCAAAATTCAGCCCTGAGGATGGGGGTTGCATGAATATTCTATTCAATCAGAGATGACCATGAGAGTCTGAAACTGTGGGAGGACATGTTGACTCAGATGTACACTGCAAAGCAAGATTGTGCTCTTCCAAAGCAGTGTTGGTCCCCCGCTTTCATCCCTTTCAATCTCTTCAGGTACAGATGGGACTTAGTGAGCCAGTGAGTCATGGTCAGTCTCCATTGAAAACCGCTGACTTCAGTAGGAGAGAATGTTTTCACTGTACAATTGATGGAACATGGTATGCTGGTGTATGCATATAACATGCGGTATGTGCACATTACAGAATGTGACTCGTTGAATGAAATGTCATACATACTTATCTAAGTTGCTATAATCTAATATGCCATAATTACTTTGTTTTTGCTCAGTGCTGAAGCAAATACAGGGACTGTGTTTTTTCATTAATGTTAACTCTTTTAATTATCCAATGTTTTTAGTTCTAATTTATTACATATTATTTTCTGTTAATTATGATTATTTTTGTTGTTTGTTTCATCTGCTCCTTTCACATTTAATTTGTGTCAAACACACTCAATTATTTTTGTGCATCAAATGTGCCAGATTTTAAACAACAAAAAAGACAAAAAGTAATGCACAGTCTTGTCTAAATTAACTTTAATGAAATTTAAAAACTTGCCTTGCCTCGCCTATGGTTTTTTTCTTACAGTTCTGTACTTGCTAAACATAATCCAACAGAAACCCACAGGAAATACACACCAATTTACTTACTGCCTTGTACCCATCATTTAGTCATATTTAAAATACAAAACACTGCAGGGTACTGAGTGTAATACAAAGTTGCCTACTTTTAAAACACATCGCCCTGCAATGAGTTGTCAGTGTAATTCTTTGGCAGGTAATACTCCCTGCACTGTTGTGGGGAGCTTTGGTAGCATCAGACACACTTACGAATTCTATGAGCGAATTACAAAAAGAATTACACAGTCGAATGAGAAATGCTAAACTTGTCAACTGCTCGTCGAATGAAATGTTTTTATCCACGCTCTCTGAGGTAGGGGCTTAGGAGCCAGAAATGCACAAGCTCTGTTTTGTTGCTCCCCCTTTCCTTTTACTGGAGCCTAGGGTCCTTTCCAGTGTTGTGCCACTGCAGCCAAGGAGCCTTCTTGGCTGTGACCATGTGACAGGCGTGTCATGGACACTTTAAAAGACCACTCACGCCGCACACAAGATTGGCATTCCTTTCCCATCCTCGCCCTGCCCCCAACAAAAGCAGTTTAGTTGCAGCGCTGTAAATGAGCCACTTGAAGCGACTGCTCCTTTCATCTCCTCTGAATAAATTCATAGGTATAGAGACAGCAGGAGAAAGAGAAAGAGAGGGGGGAGAGAGAGAGAAAGAGAAAGAGAGATTTAGCCTTCCTGGCTGCAGTTTGACAGCTGCATATAGCTGTCCAGCCTAACCCATTTCATCCTGCATAGCCACAACGCACACACACACACACACACACACACACACACACACACACACACACACACACACACACACGCACGCACACATGCACGCACGCACACACCCACATGTGCACAAACCATGACACACACACACATACCTCTTTTGCCTCCTTTGGCTGTGTGTGGAGAATAATGATAAGGCAATACCAACACACACACACACACACCCTTACACACACACACACACATACAAGGCAGAGGCTACACACCTATCCTTTAGGCTCACCAAGCATCCAAATGATGACGGGGGAGGGGGGGGTTGGTCCCCTAACCCCACTACTAACACCGTTGGGGGCTTTGTGACTACGTGCGGTTGATTAAACACAAGCTGACATATCACTACTCCGACCGGGGAAGGTGCTCGCCTGTGGCTTCACGTTGGATGGCATAGTCCTTTGTCACATTCTTCCCTCCGAGGCTTGACAGCAAAATGAAGAGGGAGAAAGGGAAAGGTCTTACCTAAATGGTCGTACTGTGAAGACGGAGAAAAGCAGGCACAGGCCTTTGCCAGAGTCTTATAAAATCACAGTATTTCTTATGTCTCTATTTAGTGCCTTTTGGATAATCACGCAGTTTTGTCGGAGTTCAAGTAATAAATCGCAGTGTTTATTTTTTACTTTGCACATGTAAATATGTCTCCCTTAAAAAGCCAGAAAACAAGCTTTGAGGATGGATTTGGCACGAGCAAGAGAGAGAGAGGGAGAGAGAGAGACAGAGCAAGAGAGAGAAAAAGAGAGAAATCTGCAGTAGAATAATGGACAGAGGAGCATGAAATATTATAGCGTGTGTAATTTTCTCCAAAGCTCTCAACAGTCGCTAATTATTCATGGAGGATTACACAAAACTTTAGGGCTCAGTGCAATCTTACTGTAGCACTGTGAGAAGAATAGAAATGCATCCAACGCCTGAACTCTCTCGCACTCTCACACACACGCACACCCACCCACACACACATACAGACACACCACCACCCCCCACCGACACACACACACACACACACACAAACACACACACACATCTATAGTGCAGCCCGTTCTTGTTTGTGAGTTTGTAAATGCCATTAAAACACAAAAAAAGACATTCTGACACATGTCCCACCCTAAGACAAGACAAACAGCCTGCTTATTGGCCATTACTCCAGTCATAAAAACATTCAAAGTCTGTGTAGTTTTTATGTGCCAGAAATGAAAACATGTCCATCAGGAAGAGCCCAAAGAGAGTCTTTTCAGCAGACGCAACAAAGAAGCACAAGTAGAACCAGAAGTCTTTATTGTCACTATACAATGTATAGTGAGATGTCGTTCGGAACAGCCAACAGATGCACAAAGAAGAAGCAGTAGATAAGAATAAGAATAGAAAGAGACAAGAATTAGAATTAGAACCTAGGATCTAGATGTACAGTAATATATGCAAATAAGAATATAAAACAATATATACATTTTACAATATATAGGTGAATACATAAGGTGCAGAATATGCACAGCAGCAAAAGTGGTGCACAGAGTCCAATGTATTGCATGATAGAGGCTCATTGCACAGAATCCAATGCGATGCAGGAATTCAAGTACTCAAGAATTTTTTAGTTTCACAGTGAAGTTGTAACCGGATAATACCGTGTGAAATTACCAGTGGAGCAGTGGAAGAGGGAACACACAACAGGTACATGTGCCTTAACTAAGCTTCCCAGAACACGAGCGCTTCAGACACAGAGACACACAGACACATGCACACACATACACGCATACACACACAGGCGCACAGACATACGACATCCACGCACATAATCATACTAAAGGAGTACAAAAATAACATTGATTGTGATTGTGAGTGTATGTATGCATAGAAGGTGCTATGGGGTTGAATGAAGTGGGTGTAAAGGGAGTGGATGAGTGGGTGCAGCAAGTCCCAGGGTAGTGAGTAGGGGGGGCAGGTGATGCATAGAGTTCAAGAGTCTGATGGCGGTGGGGTAGAAACTGGTTGCGCAGTGTTCTGAAGTGCCTGCCGGATGGCAGCAAACCATCAGCCTTTGACCCGGGTACGTATGGACCCTGAGTATGTTTTTTTTGTTCTGTCCACGCACAGTGTGTGATGTATCTCCTCTAGGGTATGGAGCTCAGTTCCAATAATGCACTGGGCAGTTTTGATGATGCACTGTGGAGCCTTCTTATTGTCAGAGGAGCAACTGGAGTACCAAACCGTGATGCAGTATATGATAACGGATTTGATGGTGCACCGGTAGAAATTGATGAGCAGTTTCTGTGGTAGCTGAACTTTCTTCAGACTCCTTAGGAAGTGCAGCCTCTGGGCATCCTTTTTGGCCACTGCAGAAGTGTTGGTGACACATGACAGATCCTGGCTGATGTGCACTCCCAAGAAGCTAAAGCTCTGGACTACCTCCACTGTCTCTCCTCCGATGCTGATGAATTGATGGTCACCCTGTCGTTGCCGTCTGAAGTCTAAGGTCAGGGTGTTATAAAGTGTTTAGCTGAAGGCTATGTCTTTTATAACCACAGATGCAGACAAGAGCATTTGTCCCAGTGCTGCAGAATGCATTTAAGTGGCAAAGCCTTTGTTTCTGAAGATCGATATGCTTTTGTGCAGTCACTTTACAATATCAAACCTTGGAACATACAGTACATTTACACATATTTACAGTGTGTGTGTGTGTGTGTGTGTGTGTGTGTGTGTGTGTGCATGTGCATGTGTGATCGTAAAGTGAGATGCTATGATGAGACACTGAGGACCTGTGTGTAGGCTGTAGAGTGATGGGATATGCTTGTGGGGATGTGAAGTTCAGAGATTGATAGATCTCTCTGAGTGTGTGTGTGTGTGTATGTGTGTGTGTGTGTGTGTGCTTGGGTGTCTGCACGTGTGTGTGTGCACATGTGTGTTTAAGGGGTGGGGGGTTGAAGATGCTTTTGTGCCATGACTTTAATGTGCATTACCTGGATACATACAGTGCAAATAGCATTTGCAAGGTGTAAAGTAGGGTGTGAGGATGGTGTGGGGGTTGGGAAGCTGGGGGACGGGGGGGGGGGTTGTGGGTAGTGGGAGGTGGTAAGGGTTGGGAGTGACTGTGTAATAGATTCCTGTCATTTGTCTCATGCAGAGGAAATGGCACATTACGGTGCTGTCGGATTGGGGGAATATTGCACCGCAATCCCTCACATCACACAACCTCTCTTTAAACATGAGATGTGTTGATGGGCCGGAAGACTATGGTGATATCGGGGTGGGCGGGTGGGGGGTTGAGACACATGTGTGAAGGGGGTTGGGGTGTTGGTGGAGGTGATTGGTGGATGGGTGGGTGGGGCGGTGGGGCGGCAGTACTCATTGTGCACCTTACTCATTGTGGGAGTGGGTGGGTGGAAGTCAATGGCATGCACTGCTGAGGAACTCCGGGGTGTGCCTGATGTTTGTGAGTGGTGATGGATTGTGTTGTTATTGCTAAGGCCTCTCTTCCGGCAGCCTCTGGGACCCCTTTCGATCCATCCGCTGTCTGTTTGCACTGCCTCTCATAAATTTTACAGGCAGCCCCTCAGTCTGTGGGGAGCTTAAACAATTGCTTTATTGATGAATTCCCCACGTATGAGGGAAAGGAAGGCTATGGCTCACCAAAGGAAGCCTGTCTTTTCAGTGCAGCAGCACTGCAGCCTTGAAGTCGGAGCCAGGCTGATAGGTTTTACATGCGATGATCTTCACTGCAGAAGAACGGGCTGTTAGATTTAATGGTGATCGCCTGACGTTCCATGTTCACATGAACAAGACACCTTGGAGCAAGCATCATCAAAAATAATATTTGCTACGGTGGCCCATTTCATACACCATTGCCCATATAGATTATCTGTCGTTGTTCATTTCGGAACTTTTTTTTGCGTTTATTTAGCAAAACATGTACATTTTTACTGGAACACTCATCATCTAGACATGGGCACAGAGCCACAAGGCTGTCAGTGTAGCTACAGGTTTTCTATATGATATTATTTGAGACAGAGGAATCTTACCTCGCCTCTGCAGGTAGGTGACTGCTACAGTCTCCAGTGTCTGTTTGTGTTCGAACATCGGTCGATGAGCTACAAAGAAACAGAACATTTAAAAAGTAAACTCTGAAAACATTCTTGTTGTCATGTTGCAAATAGTTCTCCAAATACTTAAAGCATGTAATTACATCTGTTATTACTCTGAGAGTAGCTTAATTTTTTTTCTCTTTTGTAATGCTGAGTGACAGTCAGGGAATTAGTCACTTGAGAAGGATTAAACTTTAACTACAAGGCTATTGCACATGCATGGGACAAATGTACGCCTACAGACTTATGTATGGGCTTGTGGTTTTTTACGTTATTGTATTATGGCTGCACACTTGTATTCAAATGTCACCGTGTTCTGTAATTTGAACAACATACAAATATGATAATTTAGCACAAAAGGAAGATAGAAAAACATTGCACCGAACCGGATCGAGCGTAGTGGCGAACACTTCCAGCAACTAGTGATGCTTCGAGGCGCGCAGGGTTTTTCAAGAATAAATACTGCAAGCAAAACATATTTAATTCCCGCACAGATCAGCTTGAGGCGAATGGGCGAGTCGGTAGGGGGCTGCAGAAATGAAATGGTGAAATATTTATCAGAGTGCTGCATATTCAGCGGAGGGGTCCTTTGTGAGTGCTTGTGTGATCTTCCGCAACACGTTCGCAAATTAAATATTTATCACATTTAAATAAATAGAAGAGCACTGAGCCCTGGCTGGGAGGTGGCTGGTCTGAGGTGGAGGTGGGGTTGGCTGGGAGGTGGCTGGTGTAAGGTGGGGTTGGGTGGGCTACAGTCTGGTAGGGGTCGGGATGGAACGTGTCTGGCAGAATGAACCTAGCACGGGAGGGGGGGGGGGGGGGGGGGTGTTCTTCTCAGTCTGTGAGAGTGACGGTTAAGGGTGGTGGTGGGGGGGGGGGGTGGTGCAGAAAGGCGTTTGGGGGGTGGGGGGTGTTGGGGGTAAGCAGTGGGATATGAACTGCAGTTTACCCAGCATGTTAGCACTTCAGAGGAGCTGAGAAGCTCACAGACGCTGCCTGCTTGTTGGCAAGCCGAGCCGAGAGGAGGGATGGCGCGAGGTGCAGCAGAAGGACAGAGCAGGGTGGGGTGGGGTTGTGGGGCTGGGAGCAAACATGGCACACACCCGCAGAAATTCACAGGGCTGCATACAAACTTTCTTTCTCACTCTTTCTCTATCTCTATCTCTCTGTCTCTCACTCAATTTCTCTCTCTCTATCTGCCTTTCTCTATGACTGGCTCTCTCGCTTTTTTTCTCTATGACTGGCTCTCTCGCTTTCTCTTGCTCCCTCTCTCTCTCTTTCTCTCTGTGTCACTGCTCTGTCTCTCTCTCTGTCTCTGTCTCTCTCACACTCACACACACACACAAAAGGGGAGGGGTGGGGGTATGTGTAGAGAGAAATAGAGAGAGACTCACATTTACATCTAGTCAAACACTTACAATTGGGCCCCAGCACGTTTATTGCACTAATAAACTGCCAAACATTGTGTTTTTAACAGACTCCACTATCACAGGAACAGTTGCACAGGATTTGACATCATTTTCAGATTTTACACTCCTTCCAAGCCTTCTGCTTTGATATTGGCTGGTTGTCTCCACAGGTTCTGAAGCTGTCTTGGAAGGAAGGGTAATGTGTCTGAAGATGTGTGTGTGTGTCATATGCAGGAAGGGGGTGGGGTGGTGGGGAAGAAACATCTAAATACCAGCGAGCATAATCAGCCATTTTAAATTTGCCAGCGTGAGGAGGAAATGTTTTCACGTGAGGGGTAGATTACCGGCGGCGCAGCGCTTGGCAATTTCTTACCCTCTCGCGCCTCCTGTAACAGGAGCTCAGGTTCCTGTGAGGATCGCGCCGGAGACGGCGCCATCGGAGCTGTTTACCGTACAAAGCAAAAAAAAACAAGGCTTTTTTGAGCTCAACACACCTGCAGACTGCATACATATATCTGTACATGTGGGGAATAGTGAGAAAAAAACAAGAAAAAAAGAAAACACGGAAATTATAGCATACTTCACAACATGCTTTTGTATCCACCCCTGATGGAATAAGTGTTTTGTGGCGGCTGACCTGCCAGGGGTGTACCTGGCTTTATCTCTCCGCAGAGAGGAGACCAGCCAATTCAGCAGTGGTGCCATTGATATTCAGGGGCGAATCAGATGCCATTTTGGTTCAGGTCCGATAAAATCACAGCGACAGTGGCGGCGTCGTGGTGGTGGTGGAGAAAATGCCCATGGGAGGAGGTGTGTGTGTGTGTGTGTGTGTGTGTGTGTGTGTGTGTGTGTGTGTGTCTGTGTCTGTGTGTCTGTGTGTCTGTGTGTGTGTGTGTGTGTGTGTGTGTGTGTGTGTGTGTCTGTCTATGTGTATCTGTCTGTGTGTACCACTCTCTCTCTCTCTGAGTTTGTGCGTGTGTATGTCTGTGTGTGTGTGAGCGTGTGCGTCTGTGCATGTGTGTAGAAATCAAAGTCCTCATCTGTTCCTTCATCAGAGAGAGAGAGAGAGAGAGAAAGAGGACAAAACGGACACAGACACAAAACCAAAGTCATCAGCCGCCTTCAGATTCTTCTTTCCAGTGAAATTCCTGTTGCTTCCAACCGGACCGCTGGGAGAAGTTTGGAGAATTCCGCTAATTGGCAGGGATGTCTGTGGCAGGTCACGGCTGTGTTGTGTGAATCTTTCTCTTTTTAATTAATACCAGTGGGCCTCCAAGGCCTGAGTGAGAAGTCATGAAAGGCAAGTGTTCAGCCAAGCAAATTGCTCCAACAGGGAAGAAACAATTTACATCACTCAAGTGTTTTCATCTATCTATTTGTTTTTTTCTTTGTGTAATTTATATAATTTTTAAAATGTGTTAAGTTTTTGGACAGTGCATTCCTATTTGCATCAATCTAGGCACAATATTTGCCTAGATAACTTTGGTACACTATTAATGTGTGCGCGTGTGTGCGTGTGTGTGGATGTATGCGTGTATCTGTGTGCATGTGTGTGTGTGTGTGTGTGTGTATCTGTGTGCATGTGCGTGTGTATGTACATGTATGCGTGCATGTGTGTGTGTGTCTGTGTTTGTGTGTGTGTGTGCGTGTGTGTCTGTGTCTGTGTGTGATCTGAAATCTGAGACTACATGGAACACAAACCAAAACCAAAGTCTCCACAGCAGATGCATTTCAATCCATGCTCACAGTCAGAGTGCTACTGGTAGGCAGTGAAAGATGAAGAGAGCCTTCGGTGAAATTGATCAGCTCAGTTTGAATCTGAAAATGAGCACTTGTGCACACACCCACCCACCGACACACACACACACACATTGTACTGGCTACTATGGCTATGATAAAAAAAAGACTGTTATTGGGTATTTTTTTTTTAGAAAAGACAAAAAGCATGAAACAGAGTTGCATGAGTAGCAGTGTTTCTACATTGATACCCCAAGCAGAAACAGATAAACGCCTATGGCACTGCATTCCATAACATGCATGTCTTGGCCTTTGGTTAAAGAACTTCTAAAACCCTGTAACATCATCTCAAAAGGATAAAACAGGAACTCACTGTCACTTTGCCGTAGCGATGAAATATACAAGACTGAGTAATTGAAGATGTACAAAATGACTGGGAAATGGAGAGGAGTGTTTCACAAGAAACTTCTGAAGACGCGGCATTCATGCGCCGCCTTTTAGGGCGAAGTCTTCTCCTTTAATCTCAGCAAGTGCAGCAAGCGCTCCCGTAGTTTGTGATCACTGAGGTTGCCTGACACGTTCGCCTGCTTTGATGTCCCATGTTCAACAGGGCACCTTCTAGGTGTGTGTGCATGTGTGTGTGTGTGTCATAATTTCGATTGGTGCGACTGTAGAGCGAGTAAGGGAAATTGCTCTAAATGCGTTGTAATGGAATATATGAGGGACGTGATGATGATTTGATGGTAGGCGGATTTTAATAGTGCTTTTGTCTACAGCTTCGGTGTTTTGATCTCTGCCTGGCCTGAGCTGTGATCTCCCCAGGCTCTCGCTTACTGTAGTAGGCGAGCCAGATGTCTAATTGTTGTAGCCTATCACACAACACAAATGGCAACACTCGTCTGCACGGGAGTTCACTCGCAGTTAAAAGCTGGAGTGTCTAAATGTAGGCTTCTATCGAGATGACTCATTATTCTTGTGATGTTCTATATTCCATGCACTGTAAATCTCCATACATTGCATTTTCTGTCTGTCAGTGGTTTAACCTATGGCTATATATAGCTATTGTATAATAATAGCAAGACTAGCTATAATGCCAGCCTCTGATATACTTCGTTGGGAAATGTTCTGACGTACAAAGTGCCAGTGCCTAACAATAGCTTTTTTCCAGGTGATTTCTAAATCAGATATAGGTTCACTGATTGTACACAGAGTACTGAATAAGTTAATACTTAATTAATACAACCATCTATCCATAGTGTTTCTAATTCATTGCGTTTCAGAAATGTAATCTAATTGATCTAATCTAAATCATTAAATTCAAACAACTGAATTGGAATCATATGACTGTGTGATTGACACAACCAGATATTTCTCTTTCAATGTACCGCTACTATGACATCCCCTAAACCTATTTTTGCCTCAATAAAATATTACATATGACCAAGTAAATGAACTCTGTGTGCTGGAGTACCATGTCCCACAGAAGCAGTGTGCAGATTAACCAACGCTACCTTCTCACAGTTCTCTACATTATGGGTCCAAGTACCAGGTTTACCCAGTCAGTCATTGGCTCCCCCGGTCCTACTATTCGGTTTGAAGATGGTGCAAAGCCCAACAGCGCGGCACGTGCAGGAATCCTGTGTGTGTGTGTCTGGGCAATGCTGCAGGGAAACCATATGGATCTCCTTCACCTGTCTTGCTTTGATGTGCATAGTCCCAGCAGGTTATCCACCAAATGAGGGATCAAATTCTGTTTGATGCCATTTCTCCCTGCATTCCCAGGGAAAACAATACCCGGGACAAAAGGGGGAGGCGGGGAGGGGGGGGGGGATATGTATGTGTCTCTTGATCTGTCCCGTTGCATGATATCAAATTGAGCTTCTTGTGGATTTGATGCAACATGACAGCACTGCAGTGAAATGCAGCATCGTCGCCAACACACATATTGTAAAGAGATACGGTTTGTATTTGTTGCCATTGCTGGCCAAGTAAGTTTAGGGATCGTGTTTCAGCCCAGCAGAAACACAAGGGGACACTTGGCTTGTAAAGGTGTCTGAATGCACATGTACTGTGCACTCTGCTATATTCATTTTGCCTTTTACTAAAAACTATGGACAGTAGCAAAATCGAAATCAGCAGCTATACTTGGCAGCAATGGCCCAGTGCATTAGCATTGCAAGACATGTTACTGACCTGGAAAGTGATTTACTTATCACATTAGAAGAAAACACCCCAGGACATTATGCACATTGAGCGGTTGTTGCCAAATGCCCTTCTGGTTTACCAATCAGCCCTGCTCCACAGCCCACTGCAACCTTCTCCCAAACTACCAGGCATTCTGTCCTGACTTTCTGGCCGGATTATGATGCCTTGACATCGGGTCAGAGGTATGACAACAGCCAAAGGGCAGAGGAGCACCAGTGGTGGCGAGATACTCTTTCTCTACATTTTTAGACTCTCTAACATTCGAGTGCAGTGAACTTCTCATTGCTGCCTGCCTTCCTTCAATAATGGAGACTACACTAATGCATAGCAAGAAACACGTCTGCTTAGATACTCTGCAGCACAAAGATCTTGTCAAACAGTTTTATTTAAATAATTAAAGTGTTTTCCAGTTGAACTTCACATTAAAGTCTTAATTAAGAAATCCAAGTGCACAGAGAGATTTCAGAGAGCTTTTCTGATTGAGAGATTTGCAATACATGACTTATTTTTCTTGGCTTGCATCTCTATTGATATGATCTTGATGAGCAATGTGACAGCAGGCGTGTCGTGCGTTTGTATTAGTTTGGGGAGAAAAATACCCTTCCCATGAATTATTCTGAAAATGCTTTGTTGGGGTGAATAAATGTGATTTGCAATTCAACACTAGGGTGCGCTGTTCTGTTACTGACATTCTAACTAACAGTAAGCTACAGAGAGTGATGGTTCATTTGGATTCTGGTACATGTTTGTCTGTTGGAATGTAAAGTTGGCAAGGCCTATTTCCTTGAAGAATATACCCTTGTTGTGTCCCGTCCAAATAGAGAATTCATTGCTCCTCAACGTCTCTCAAGGCTTCTGTCAAGGCAGTGTTTCTAAAAATATAAATTCTAATTACTGAGCTATCGCGTTTTACTTCTGGAGCCATGCTTTCTGTTTATCGTGATAGCTTTTACAATAATTAAGGGACGGCTTTTGACACGCAGCCGTCATTAACCCTGTAAATAAGAGGGGAGTGCAAGAAATTAATTGGATAAGGAAAGGGAGACTTGCATGCGACCAAAGGAGCAAGCGGAGGTCAGACGTACATTATACAGAATGGCGCCTGTAGATTAGTCAAACCCACGACCGAGGGGTAATTTGAGCACGCTAGTAAAATATTCTGCGTGAGTGTTGCGCTTGGTTGCCCTCTGCACAACGGTGAGAGTCTCGAGGACGGGGCGGGCGGGGATGTGCATAGTGCAATTCGCCACTCAGTCAGTGGTCCTCCTCTCTCTCGTCCTCTCTCTCTCCGTCTGGCACACTTTCTTATGCCTTGTAGCTGCAGCTAGACGAGACACGAAAGCACCTGTGAGCTCTGAGCTGTCACAATCGCAGCTCTGGGATTCGTGGGATAATTGCGGGGGCGCTTCGTGGGAATACAACGGACAGCACCACCTCCTTACAGCCGGAAGGGACTGCCGCTCGGACTGTGCTCCCTCACCAGAGCAAACCTTTGGATATTTGCTTCGCACTCGGATAAATTTCCGGAGTCCGCTCCAAGCACACTCTGATCGTCGATACCAGAGGAAACGCGGGATGGATGACCGAGAAGGGTAGTAACATAAAGACACTGGCTCTGTCCACTGTGCAGACCGTGGAATCACCGCATACTTACTCACTGGTCAAATAATTTTATGAAGAGGAAAAACTATCCGGTCTGAAGATTCGGTATGTATTCTCAATTATATTCTAATAAAACACCTCTCACCCAAACATTCTTGTCCTTACCTGGGACGTCGCTATCCACTTTAAAAGTGCTGATTTGGTGACACATCATTCTTGTTTCGTTATTAAATCGTTTATTTGGAAAGTGGATGTCGTTACACTTGCGTGAAATAAATACTAACACAAACATATTATACTACCTCTATATTACGCAGTAGCCTAGTAGCCCACACGTGGAAGAAATGCATAATACTATCCAGAATATTGACTGGGCTGTAAATATTTGTCAAGTGTTGGTTTGTATTGGGGAAAAGTGTGTTATTAACATTTAGGATTGTAAGTGGGGAAATCAGGCTTAACAGAAGGTGGCTATTTGTGATCATCTCATGCGTAATACCCGTATAATGCCCCGTGCGTACAGAGTGGAGAATCAGTGCCCGGGGCTGA
>CM059267.1:11826792-11831792 GCA_030347295.1 Setipinna tenuifilis | reverse complement strand
GAAGAATCCTTGGGCAAGTTTGGTTGGTGCTGTGGGACAAGTGTAGCTCACTGTGGCATATTTAGTTCATCTCAAACTTCAGCTCTTGTGATATCTACCTCCCTGGGTGAACGAGACACACACACACACAAAAAAAAAAAATGACGAGAAAAACATGATAGTAACAGAGTGAAATTTCTCTGGCGTTTAATGTGCTTGTTTGTCTGACTCCCATTGACTAAGGGCGTCTCTTGCACCGGCAGACAGCATTGTTTCGTCAAACCGCTTTCATGATCCATCCACCCCCCACCCTCCACCACCCAGGCCCTTCCCTTCCCTGCCCCACCCCACTCCCGCATGTCATACTCCAACTCGCAATTATGCCAGACGACAGGGGTGGTGTGTTGGAGGTGATGGTGGGGGGTGGGGGATGGTGGTGGTGGTGTGGGGGGGGGACTTGGTGTCAGAAAACAGATGCCTTTGACCACCTCTCCTATCAATTACAGAGGAAACAACGGGCCCAGCTAGCCAAGCGGCGGTCTCATTCGCCAAAGGAAATATGTCTGCCCAATGACTTTCATTAGGCGCCGCACGCTATTGTGGAGGTGAGGCTGCGAAGCCTCATTACATTTGGCACGGCAGTCTTGCACTCATCATCTCACCTCACAGAGTTAATGGATAATGATGCAGCACACACCCCTGTCCTTCTTAGGGTGGTGAGGGGTTGGGGGAGAGGGGGGGGGGGCGGCTAGGAGAGGCTCCTCGTAATTGGCATATACGCGGACAGTGATTTTTTTTCCTTCCCTTCCCATCCCGTCCCTTGTATTTGCTTCTTGGATGTGTGCATTTTAGATGAGACGAGTCCTCAGAGGGCCCTGATGAAGCCGGCAGAGTGATGGGCCCCCGTCGCTCAGGCTCAGGCTGGTGATTACAGGAGCCTGGTTTGGTTGTTTATTTATTAGAAGCCTTTTGTTGTGGCTGAACTGAAGGCGAAAGAAGACGGGGAAAAAAAAGTAAATGTGTTCAATCAGTGGTTTTATTTTAGCTTGGTCCATGGCAATACTGAACAGCAGCACAAGAAGGCATTGAGGCAGAGCAGCGAGACTAGAGAATTTTAGCACATAATGTGTTTTTTTCTTCTCTGTCTGAAGCCAAAGCGTGTAATCCAATCTGACACAATTTACAGTGGCAAAATGCTCCCCCTAAAACTTAAAAGACACCAGGAAATCCACCCTAAGTCCTTGTCTGCTTACAATTACAGTCAGATGGGGAACAATTATCCATACAGAAATGCAAGGGATAGTGGGACTGAAATGCTAAACAGTAGCCGCCCTGAAGATTATGGCATTTTATAACCACATGGTGACAGATCATCCCACCAAAGATCCACTTAGACCTGTCTGTTATGCAGACATGGAAGGCTTCAGTCACAGGGGAAAAAACAGCAAAATAAAACCATAACGCAGAGGATCACTGTGCAAGAATGACTGCGTGCGAGAAGGTGTTCGACCCTTCTAATCACATCATTGGAAGTCTCTGTGCAGTTGTTCTGAGGATGGTGGTGAGTCAGGCAGAAGGTTCTTGGTAGAAAGCAGAGATTTCATTGTGGCCCAAGGCAACAGAAATATCTGCTGGGAGTTCCCCATTGACATACGGAGTTAAGAGCTGTGCTTAAAGAGTAACTAATGGCAGGTGGAATTAAAAAGTTGTCTGAACAAACTCCATCAAAAATTCCATCAATTCCATCTTGTCCACGACTAAATACTTCCATTTGCTTAAGCAAATAAGCAAACGTTCAAAAGTTCTGTCATTCCATTTTGTTCACGACTAAATACTTCCATTTGCTTTGTGAATACAAGGACATAATTAAATATCCTTGATGAACAGAACAAATGTTCATTTGATTGCTGAGCCAACAGAATTTTAATCACTTCTTCCTTTCCTGTCTGCTTCATTCAGCATGACTGTCTTGGAAAAGAAAAAAAAAAAACTTCAGTGGCAATCAAACAAAAAAAACAATAATAATAAAAAAACACACAATATAGAAAAAAACGATACAGAGAAAATGAGTGTCATTTTTCAAAGCTGTCGAAATGCCAGCGTCCCACAAGAAGTGCCTTGCGCTATGTCTGACTGAGGAAGATGCAGAAAGGGGGCTTGAAAGCGAAGGAATAGGGGCAGACAGTAGTGTTGCATAGTACACTGTATTTAGGTTGGCTGCCAGATGCTATTAATAGGCCAAGGCAAGTAGCTTTTGAGGTCAATAATTCCAACCCCCTCATCCATGTGGTGTAGCGTACTTTTTGTTTGTTACTCAGCATGGCATTTAGTGCATACTCAAAGGTATAGCTTGTGCATTTTGATGTTGATCCACAATGGCATGGACTGTCTTCCCACATACCGTACTTTCATTCTCGTGGTTATAATACAGAGTTTCCCCATTTTCTCCCCCCCATCTACACAGCATCTCAAACTCAGTGCTGTCTATTGAAGTGGACCCACAACTCTGAACTGTTTGTCAGATCTTATTTATAGCATGATATGTACAGAATACTGTCTTCTGCGTAAGAATCAACCATTAAAAAAATCCATACCCACCACTTGGTGGTCTGCCTCTTGCTAAAGAAATGTCACTCCCTATAAGATTGACATCCAATTTCCAGGGATGTTGTTTGCCAATATTGGCCGGGACTTGAGGATACGTAATGCAGGAGTGCAGTTGCCCAGTACCATTTGAGTGCATCTGCTCTGTCTGACAACATTGTGCCATTTTCAGACCCATCAGTTCCTCCAAGAAAATCATGTTATCTGCTTTGCCACTCTTTCAGTACAATCAAATTTATTTATTTAATTTTTTTGCATTTGCATTTTCCTTTAAATGTATACAAATCAGACATTGGATAACACTCTTAACTATGAAATGTTTTTTTTATTGTGATGTAAATTAATAGGACTATCTATGTTCAGGGGGATGAAGGATGAATCTGTTAGTGTCTTCAAATGCATATTACACCACGTGTTCACGTTTTTAACATAAATGTGTTTGGCACATGCGGCGTGCCAAGATCTTTGGTGCTGTCTGTATAATGCGTCTGTCATATTGTCTGGTTTTAATTATTTCTATAATTACTTTATCCCACAGATTAAACGCTTTGTAATCAAGGGAAAAGCATTCCATTCACCAGCAATCGAATGAGATTCCTATTTGCCCTTGGCAACTGAAGATGATGTTACTATGGAAACGACTTGTGCTGCTATCAATCTTCGGCTGCCTTGCAGGTAAAATATTGTACTGCTGATGTATTTTATTGTGAACTGATGTTGTACGCTGTTGCTTTGTAGTATTTATGTCTCCAATATCTTGATTCAGCATTTTATTGGTCCCTCAGATCCACTTTTTTCTTTTGTTCTGTGCCGTCCTACCGGTTAACAGGAAACAGTCCAGACCCCATGGCCCTGTGTGCTGTGTGTTGTGTGTGTGTGTGTGTGTGTGTGTGTGAGTGAGTGTGTGTGTGTGTGTGTGTGTGTGTGTGTGTGTCTGTCTGTCTGTCTGTCTGTCTGTCTGTCTGTATGTGTGTGATGTTCAGACCTCTGCACTGACCTTTGGCTCTGGTTCACGCTATCTTTTCATTCTCAGTCATCCGTCACTTTTATGCCATGCAGAACAGATAAGACTCGTATAATTGAAAATCATTTCAGTTTGAGACAACATGGTTAAACTGGAAAACACTGACCCAAATTCGATTGTTAGACAAGATGGGTTCTTAACTGCTGGGGTCCGGGTGATCATTCATTTCCTCTGACATGATACAGATGTATATCAGGGGGCACTTAGTGGATTTCACCTGAAGATACGCCCAATTTAGGGGGGAGGAAACGTTTCCTTTCCTACCGCTAATGTGATTACAGGAAGACAGTTGAATGTATTTCCTGTCTGCTCCTGACATGCAGACGTAAGTATGAATAGTGTTTATGTCTATATTTGTTTTGTGTACAGTTTGCATAGTTTGTTTTCTTCATTTGATTGTATGGTCTGCATTTGTTTGAGATGGCTATGTCACTGCTAGACTTTTAACCAAAGTAAAAAAAACAAATGAATAAACCTCATGGGACAGTATCTTAGTGATAATTGAACTAGGGTCGTGACATGGCTCTAGAAACAGTCCTAGCTAATGAATCTCATTCTGAAGACTCTTCTCTTGAACAAGCATCCTCTGGTCAACTTCACTCAACTTCAAGTTTCAGTGGATAAATTGGCTTAATGTCTGCTCAAGCTGAACTGCTGGATGGTAACTACTAAACACATTAATGCTGTTTTAGCCAGATGTCATTCTGGGAAAAGCTCTTCAATTGGCTCAGTAACAGCCAAGGGCCAGCTGAGTTTCTAAGTTACATTTTGCGGTTAAAATGAGAGGCACTGAATATAACTGCCAATGCAATACATCACAAGCCATCTACAGCCCCACTGAAAAGCACAGAAAACAAACAAGCTTTTGTAATCTCATCCTTTTCAAGCTTGCATCAGAAAAGCACCTTCATCATCTGCAGTTCTTGCAACTGCATTGTATAAAATAGGGTGATGTAAAATATATATATTCACTGTGTTATGCGAAATGTTTCATCAGATGGCTTTGAATTTTAGATAAAGGTAAGCATTTATAAAACTGCTAAAGGTAGTAGTGGAATATTCTTTTTGAAAAATAGACATGTAATGTAATTCCACTGAGTTTACTTATATTTAGACCTTTGAATTTATCTTCATTATATCTTTTTCAGGCCTAATAATCAGCTGTCAGTCACTTTTATGTGTATGATTGTTTGCTGTTTGCTGTTTGCTATTTATAGGACGAATGTGATTTATACGACCCTGGAGACATAGTGCTGTTTATATGACATAGTGGTATCTCTCTGTCTGTGAAGCATGAAGCTTCTCTGTTTAGATGTTCACCAGCATCTCACAGGCGTATGCTCTCTCTCCCCCGCTTAGCTCTCGCAGAAGATGCAGGAGTATTTAAAGGGCC
>CM059267.1:11814292-11821792 GCA_030347295.1 Setipinna tenuifilis | reverse complement strand
AGAGAAGACCAGGATTATAGCCATTAAGGGCTGGGAGCTATGCAGCTGGTGATGCTAACCACTTAGCTACCGTGCTGCTCTGTAGGGAGCCTCACAGGAAGAGAGTCATGCATGTGACTTGCTGTCTAATATTGTAACAAGCGTGTCCTTAACCAAATATACATTATAATTATTCAAAATATAAAGTATAGTATAGTATAGTATAGTATAGTATAGTATAGTATAGTATAATATAGAATAGTATAGTATAGTACAGGAGAATGTATAGTATGTACAAGAGAAAATATGTAATATATATTTGTAATAGTAAATAATAATATAACTAACACAGATATAATAGTTATAATAGTATAACTAACCTGTTATAACTAACTCTAAGTAGTCTGGCCATGATTTCTTTTAGGTGGAATTACAAATATGGCTGCTGAAGAAAGAGGAAAGTTGCTATACATAAATACAGTATATACTACTCAACCAAGTGTTTCAACGGCTGTATTATTCCAAAAAACAGATACATGGTTGTATCGGTGAACACCTTGAGCTTGGATCAGCTGAGGTTATTGCAGGCCTGATATATAGCAGCAATTGACTTACTTTGCATGGGAGTAGTCAACACTCCAATGCACTCCTATTGTTTGGTGTTATTCGTTGTGTTATTTTCTCTCTAACCTTGTTTAAACCTGGCACAGAGCTTCCTCAATGCGCTCTTGTCACTGACATAATGAATAGGTCCTGCGCCACAAAACCTGCCCTTGTGTAGCCATTAAAAGTTTGTGTCCTCCGTATTTAAATGATGTTTACCTTTTCCCACCGCTGCCATCTTCCTCTTTGTCAGTTTCCATGACCTTCGCACAGTGTCTCAGCCTCCATCCTCCATCTTCCATCCTCCATCCTCCTCCTCCTCCTCCTCCTCCTCCTTCTTCTTCTGCAGTAAAGGAGATTGGCGAGGATGGGAATCCTGTTGTAATCCCTGGGAGGCATATCAGGATTCTGGCCAAATACTCTCTCCCAGAAGCCCTGTCTTTCCAGGCACTTGCAGATCATTTTAGTGTGAGATGACGTGGACCTGAAAGGGTCGTGAGTGGTGTGTGTACGTGTGTGTGTGTGTGTGTTTGTGTGTGTGTGTGTGCGTGTGCGTGTGCGTGTGCGTGTGCGTGTGCGTGTGCGTGTGCATGTGCATGTGCATGTGCATGTGCACACGTGTGCACATGTGCCTGTGTGTGTGTGTGTGTGTGTGTGTATGTGTCTGACAGTGATTGCTGAGAGGTTGTGTTGTACATAGTCTTTTAAAAGCCTCGAGTGGTCATCAATATTGACGAGCGCTTGATAGGTTATGGGCATTGACTCTGGGTAGTGTAGTGTAGTTGCTTTTTGAAGGGTTAGATGAATGATGAAATACATGTGTGCTTGTGAATTGTGTATAGCCAGGCCTTGCTAGAGCAAAGCCAAATAGTACAGCTATATCAAGGTTGGATTTGGTGGACTATTTGTATAAATCTGCATGTAATTACACCATGTGTAGTTTGTATGGAAACAGTATTCTTAGGGGCTAGAGCTCTACTGTTATTTTGCATGCCAATTAACAAGTACTGAATTATACATGTGTTTACTAGCATATTTGTTTCAGTTGTGTAATAGCAAGTACTCTAGCCTGTGAATAAGTGTTTTGTATTTCGGTAGTGTAGTTTAAAACGCATCTGCACTCGGGGAAGTTATTTGGCTGAGGTGGTGGGGCTCCATGGCAGCTCCTTGCTGTTGGCTAAGATTATGTGTACAGGGTGCACAGTTGTGTTGGCTTCCTGTGGTCATTTGTATTGTAGGCTTGTGCGTATAGGCCTTATTAGTGGACAGTAACGATATAAATGTATCCGTGTAAATGAGTGTGCCTTGTGTGTGTAATGGGCAACATTGTTTGTTGAGCGAGCCCTCGCTGTTGTGCATGTTTATGGCTTCTCGTAATGAGCAGCATTATGTGTAATGTTGTCAATGTGGCAGATGTGTAGGCTGTTATCTCTGTGTCGGCAGGGCATTTGTAGGCTTTAGTCTCATAGATGCATAAATCACTATTGTAATGTTTGGTGTCAGTGCCACACCAATGTGTTAGTGTGTGTGTGTGTGTGTGTGTGTGTGTGTGTGTGTGTTTTTATGTGCACGCGCATGTATGTGTGTGTCAGGGAGATCGAGTGTGTGCGTGTCTGTGTCTCTCTGAGTATGTGTACTACACACATAATACCCACGGTGTAGGTGTGCATGTGTTGGTCTGTGTGTGTGTTTGTGTTGGTCTGTGTTCTTCTGTGTGTGTGTGTGTTTGTGTGTGTGCGTTTTTTGTGTGTGTGTGTGTGTGTGTGCTTGTGTTGGCGTGTATGTGTGTGTGCTTGTGTTTGTGTGTATGTGGGTGTGTACTTATGTTAGCGTGTGTGTGTGTGTATGTGTGTCTTTGTGTTGGGGTGTGTGTGTATGTATGTGTGTGTGTGTGTGATAATCAGTGGGGCCGAGCAGGGCCTCAGGGGAAGGCAGGTGAGGTGAGATGGCTGAGAGGCATGCTGGGATGATGCCCTCACTCCTCCCCATCTCCCCCATCTCCTCCTGATGAAGAGGGGCTCGTACAAAATTGATGGGAGGCTCAAGGTCGGCCAGAGTTCACCCGGACTTCGCCAGCGCTCGGGTCCGCTCTCCTGACCGACGGCGGGAGGCCGGTCAAAAGAGAAACATCAACATGGCTGCCAATGGTCGTTGTCTGCCGACCTCCAAATGCTGTCAGATACAATATGTGCAAGGCAAGGATAAGGGGTTATGGTAGGGCGGTTACACTAGCTTACTGTACAGTGTAAAACTCTCCTTCAGAAAAGTTGTAGAATGCAGAGAAAAAAAAAACAACTTGTTTTTCTTTACAGCAAACGTCCATGATAGTATTCAAAACACAAAAGTGTTTATTTTCCTCATGAGGATATTCATAGCTTCAGCAGTGTTCCTAGCTAGATGCTAAATTGTTAAAGCAAGGACGGAAAACAAAAAAAAGAAAGACAAATAGAACTAAATTCAGAGTTTTTTTTCCAGTAAAACATGTTTCCTGAATGTTCAAATTCTTCTCAGAATGAATTTTTATCAAACTGTTTCCTCCTCCTTTAACCGAGGAGTGAATTTTGACATACAGAGAAGCAGACATGGGGAAGATGACCAAAGTCCTTCGGAATGAATAAAATATTTAAATGCCGCATTAAGTAGAACACAAATAAATAAATAAATAGGTAGATAAACACTAACACCCACAAAAGCACCCTCATTAGGTCTTTAGATGTAACAGGTGTCAGAGGCGTCTGGTGCCAACACCACTCACCCCCCCATATCCCCTCACACACACTGCCGCCCCCACCACACACACACACACACACACACACACACACACACATACACACAGCCACCACCATTACCCAAAGCACACTGAGTGCTCTCATAAATACATAATTAGAGTGAACTGAGCGGCACACTTTTTTTTAGCTTGTTTTGCCACTTGGTTCTCAGCAGGGCCTGGCTCGGTTATTCAGTGTTGATGCATTTTAGTAAGCCCTCGCAGGACTGTTCTTAGGTTGCCGGTGACGTCGATGGTGATGAGTCATCATCATGACTGGGAATGTGTCGCGTCCGGTTGCCTGGGACGTCAGTGGTGGGTTCAGAAGTGGTGGCGGTCATTACCGCAATTCACACTTCGGAGCAAGTTGCTGCTTGTTTTAGGTTTTTAGACCCTTGCTGTTTCTGTGCGACGCTGTGTCATAACACCCCCTGAGTGTCCTGTCCCTGCAGCCCAATGTGTTTCACAAGGTCTGTGCAAGTGCAAGCAGGCTGGATTGGCAGGGACAAAGGAAAAGGGAGCAGCTGTTTTCTGTCACAGGAAAAAAAAGAAGAGGAACTTTCTTGTCACACACACAAAAAAAGCATTGTTTATGTAGGTATGTGGGGCAACTTAAGTGGAATACGAATGAACGAGTGTGATAAACAAATGAAGATACTGACTGGTAGCTATTAGCAGAAACACAGAGAGGATGATGCTCGAGGTAGTGTTTTACAGCAGAGGGGGACAGGACAGGTGGATTATTAAGATAATATTATCACGTTGCTAATGTGGCAGTGTAGCTCTGTAGCGTGCTGTTTATTAACTGGATATAGTCTCTCTTGGCAAGAGAGGATGCGTCTCATTCAGAGAGGCTGCCATTTAACCGCTAGTAATCGCTCCATGTAATGTCAAACACTGCCGTGATTCTTATCAGCTTTAATTAGCAGATGCTAGTCTATGACCCGCGCAAGCTATTTAGCATTTCCAGGAGGCACATTGTTGGCACCCGGCGGGGGCATCACGAGCCGGAAAAAATGATTGGCGTGGGCACAGGACTGTGCCAGGGCTCGAGCTCCTTGTCCAGGGTTTTAAGGGCAAACACACGTAGAGACACACACACACACACATACACACACACACAAATCTCTCTCTGTCTCTCTGTCTCTCTCTCTCTAAAACACACACACACACACACACACACAGACAGACACACACACACATACATACACTGTTTCTGTCCCCCTTTCTTACTTACACAAATGCATACATACACCCACTCTCCATTTCTGTCTCTATCTCTGCCTCTATCTCTATCTCTCTGCCCTGTCTCTCTCTCTCTCTCTCTCTCTCTCTCTCTCTCTCTCTTTCACACCCACCCACCCGCACACAGAGACTCACACACACACACACACACACACACACTGACTTGTACATGGCAGAAATGTGTTAAGCTCAAACGACCATGTCCTGAAAAGAAGAAACAGCCGTACAGTGCAGTAGCCTAAGTACCTGAGAGTGTGTGTAGGTGCAGCTGCAGAGTCCCATCTGAGGCGGTGCCGAGCTGTGCCAGCTCCCTGTCCTGTCCTGTCCTGTCTGTGTGTGTGTGTGTGTGTGTGTGTGTGCGGATGGGAGGCTCCGCAGCAGCTGGTGAGTGTCCCTGGCAGGTTGCGAGGGAGCTTACGGTGTTTGACAGTGCACAGTGTCTCAGACAGTGTGGAGCAGAGCCACACAGACACACATACACACACACACACACACACACACACACACACACACACCCTCAGCTCAGTCTGCTCTCTGTCTTCCTCTGTTAAGCTCTGTAATGCAGTACAGACCCTCCCCATCCACCACCAGCCAAGACCACCCTCCACCCCCACCACCACCACCACCCCTGCCCCAGCGCACGCCCTGGTGCGTCTGTCACCCCTCTCTAGTGCTGAAGAGTGGCGTTAAAGGAATGGGGAGGGGGATGACAGAATAGAGAGCCCATAATATTTTCATTATATTGCCAGGAGAATATTGCACACAACAATGCAGACTTTCTCATTTTGGTTATCCACTTGATTTATTTGTCTGGGTGCCGTGGTTCCACAGAGGACGCTTTCTCCTCTTTTCATAAGCGACTGACCCGAGAGTGACCAGTGTGGCGGCAAACCAACGTGACTTGTGCACTTCAGAAAAAAAAAAAATTAGACTTGGCAGTGCAGTGGCATTTGTCAGTATGGAGCTTTGCCAGTTCTCAGTGGCAAACCCAGAATTAGGTCAGCTTGTTCATTTCCCTTGTTGTTCAGGCTATACGTCTGGTTCATACTCAAATATCCAAACAGTCCTCTCTCATGTCACATTGTTTGCGTTGCGAAGTGAAAGGCACTGAAACTGTTACACATTTAAGTGCCACTGACTGGTAAAAACAACATTACCAACATCTAACATGCGCATGTTGCATAAATAATTTTGTGACTCTATAGTATGTATTTAAATTGGTTTCCAACACCACAGGGATTATGAAGCATGTAATCAAGTAAAACAGTACACACACAAGCAGACTTAAACTCAGTTTACTTAACAAAGCTACACACGAAGCATGTTGTTCGCTTAAAATAAGCTAAAGTCAGTGTGCAGTGGTTTACCTAATTGCTTGCTTATATTACACATTCCTGTGACCCTCCTGACACCTGCACCAAAAACTGTGCTTGTATTTTTTATCTGTTTTTAACCACAGGGAATATTATACCATATACCTAATATTCAAATAAAGACTGGATAAGGAACAGTTAGATGGTTTCTGCTGTGCTTGTTAAAGGTATATATTCTTCCATTAGGCTCTTGTTCATGAAATTACCATAACAAAAAAAGAAGCAAAAATAACAATATTTTTTTCATACTTGTGGTTAGAAAATAAATTGCTTTAACTTGCTGCAGCTCTTTCAGAGATGAGTAATTCAAGATGCAACTTAAAAGAGGTCCTTTGTTGTGTTTTAGATGAGTCACAACTGCCACTAATGCTGTGAATTAGGGTCGCTCTGTGTGTTCGTTAGAGCCTCTCAGACTGAAGACTGAGCTCCTTTTTTTCCATCATCTCGATTGACGTCTGTAGAGAGTCCTAAACCCACTCTGGGCTGCTCCGAAGCCTCCGCCCTCCCACACTCCTAATTGCAGACTGGCATTGACATGTGAATGTAAAGGAAATCACATGGATGTGAACATGTATGAGAATGGATTCTGGGGAAAAAAAATACACTTCTTATGAATACATGTTTGAAGCTGGAGATCAAAAGAAGATCAGTTTTGCATTTACTTTGAGATACCTTGAGCTGTTTAACTCCACAGAGGATGGGTAGGGTTTCCTCTTCATTATATTGTAAACAAAAAGACAGATACACATGTCTATTTTTTTTCTTCACTGGTAGAAAGTTTTTGTAATTAATTGTGCTACCACTAGCTTTAATACTTTGGGGTAATGTTTATTCAGTCTACAGCACTATATGAACAGTGTCACACCAATTAATACTTTTGATTGCGGCTTGTTGTGCAGATACCTCATAGCGACTCCAGAGATTTGCATAATGTGATATTTAATAACATTTCCTTCCATGAAAACAACTTTGAAGTGGTTTGTATGCTGTAGATTTCAGGTAGAGTCAGGCCTGTGTTTTAATAAGTATGTCTTAAGTAGTAAAGAAAACCTTTTTCTTCCCCACAAACAAGGACAACCATTCCTGCTGTAATTCTCCACGGAGGCAATGACATGTCAGATCACATTTTGGTTGCTATGAGATGACCGATGTCTTTGCAGATGCCTGTAACATTGTAGATATCGGTGTATCACACGAAAAAGCCATTTAACCCACACAAAAGCTTAGCTAATGGTTTTGTTCCCATCATCTATTTTTATGTCAAAGAATAAAGACAAGCCAATAATTGCTAATCATCAAGAAGAATGTATTGCTATGTGCTTAGAGACAATCACTTACTGCAAATTAAAAGACAATTTTGGTGTTCTCCTTCAAAGTTAGCAAAGTTGGGGGGGGGGGGGGGGGGGGGGGGGGGGTTGGGGGAGGATGTTTTGGGAAAAGCAAAGGCAGATATGTAAACTGATATTTGTCCCTTTTGGTGGACAGGGCTTTTTTTTTGTTGTTTTCATCTCCAGGACTGTGGAGCCATAATGA
>CM059267.1:11701792-11811792 GCA_030347295.1 Setipinna tenuifilis | reverse complement strand
CTGTGTAGCATTGGGGGGGGGGGGGGGGGGCAGCACACAGCCCTCTCCCTTTCCTTTCCTTTCCTGCCAGCCTCCTTGTCTCCAGTCTCCATATTTGTTTGTAGCTAAAAGACGCCATGCGTCTCTGCGTTTCTTATTTGTCCTTGCTTTGGGTCCAATATTGGACCAATATTGCGGTGGCGTTTTTTCAGCTTCCCGGCGCATGTGTGCATTGGCCACTTTGCTCCTTGGCAATGTTTGGGAATGATACAGGGACTGATCCGCATTGATTTTGGCTGGAAAGGCTATTCATCACCCTCAGCACTCGGGCTTCTTTATTTAGGGTGTGTTTTCTCAGTCTGTGGCACTGTGAGGCTGATAGTCATTCCTCTCCTCTCCTCCTCTTCTCCTCCTCTTCTCCTTTTCTCCTCTCCTCTCTTCTCTTCCACCTTTTCCTCACCCCTTTCTTTTTGCTCTTTTTCTCTTTTTCTCTTTTTTTCTCTCTCTTTTTTTCATTCGCTTCTTTCCTCTCTTCTCTTCTCTATTATTGTTCTTCTCCGTTTTTTCTTTCTATTCTCTCCTCTTCACCTCTCTCTTCTCTTTTCCTTTTCTCTCCTCTTTTCTCTCTTATCCGTCTTTCTCCTCTACCTTTTCTCCCACATCTCCGCTTCCTCTTTCTTTTTTTTCCCCTCTCCTCTCAAGTCATCTGTCTTCTTTCTGTTTCTTTTCTCTCCTCCACTATCCTCCCATTTTCCCCCTTCCTCTTTTTTCTCTCCTTTTTTTTCTCTGTCATTTTCTTTTCTTTCCCTTTTTTCCTCTACTTTATTCCCATCTGTCCTTTTCTTACCCCTCTCCCTTCTCCATCCCTTTCCTCTCCTCTCCACTCTTCTCCTCTTTCCATCTCTCTCCTCTCCTCCTGTCTCCATGCTTCTTCTCTCCTCTTCACTCCTCTAGTCACTCCACCCCTCTCCTGTCTTCTCCTCTCCTCTCTCTTCTCCTCTCTTCTCTTCTCCTCTCTCCCCCGCTGAGCGTGCCAGCATGAGTTGGCTGTGTGGGATTTCTCTCCGGTCATCGGAGGCCCTGCTCATTATTCTCCCACACCGCAGCCCCACTCCCCTCAGAGAGAGACTCTTCCTCCTAATTCCTCTTATCGGTCACATTGAGTTTTCCCTGTCTGTGTGTGTGTGTGTGTGTGTGTGTGTGTGTGTCTGCGTGTGTGTGTATGTATCTGTGTGTGTGTGTGTGTGTGTGTGTGTGTGTATCTGTGTGCGTGTGTGCATGTGTGTGTGTGTGTGTGGAGGGGTGTTTGTATGTGTGTGTGTGTGTGTGTGTGTGTATGTGTGTGTGTGTGTGTGTGTGTGTGTGTGTGTCTGTGTGAGTATTAGCTTTGTGTTTGGAGTGTATGGCGGTGCATGTGCGTTAGCTGGTGCGTGTCACAGTGGCTTCAGCACATGACGTGGACGAGCCTCTCATCCATCTGGGAGCAGTCACACACACACACACACACACACACAGACACACACATACAGACACACACACACACACACACACACACACACACACACACACACACACATACAGACACAGACACACACACAGACACACACACACACACACACAGACAAACACATACACACACACACACACACACACACGCACACACATCAGGTATCAGCCACCGTCTGGCATGTCTCCACTGCTAATTTGCAGGAATGAATAGCGCTAGAAGTATCGACACGGAAGCGGAAGCTAGCGCTTTTAAGGGTGAAATTATGCCGCTTTTTGATAATGACGCGAGTTATTGGTCTTGGCAGCGAGGCATGCTGCACTTTTGTGACTTTTGTGTATCCTTTATCCTTTAAATGTATTCCCCCCATCCTCCCCTTCGCCTTCCTCCACAGTATGGCCACCTCTATCATCACTACTACCAGCCTCTCCATCCCTTAGTGATTTAAGAACCTCTTAACCTCTCTTAAGAGGTTAAAGCCCTGTGAGCTATGTTTGCTGCTGTATGACACAACACATAAATCAATCTACAGTTTGCTTTTAATTAGTCAACATTAATTAAAAGGAGTTCTCAGTGGTTCCGCTAACACTAAATTACATTTAAGAAGCACATCTTTAAAATAAACTGTATTTTTCTGGTTTTGACTGCCTGAGAAAAAAAGAAAACTGTGTTGATATATGTTTTGAAAGTAAAAATGCATTGACTATTTCTCTCTCGTTCTCTGTCTCTCTCTATCACTCCTTGTGTGTGTGTGTGTGTGTGTGTGTGTGTGTGTGTGTGTGTGTGTGTGTGTGTGTGTGTGTGTGTGTGTGTGTGTGTGCGTGTATGTGTGTGTGTGTGTGTGTGTGTGCGTGTGTGTGTGTGTGTTTGTGTGTTTGTGTGTGTGCTTGTTCCTTTGTAGACCTTGAAAACTTCAAGAGTCAAACGAGAAGTGCAGTAAATGTAAGGGAAGGTCAAGGAGTTGTTCTATTATGTGGGACACCTTTGCATTCTGGAGGTAAGGATCGCGGCTCCTGTGTTTTGTTACTGCTAGTGATGAACACAACACATAAATAACACTGAAAAGCCTCTCTGTGGGAGCCTACATTCTTCAGTTCTGAGAGGCAGAAATCTGCAGGTACTTAAACTTGCCTTTTGTATGGATACAGCCACTGATTTGTGTATGTACCCACCCACTGTTAGTTGGTTTATTTGACTGGGTCAAACGTGTTTTGTTTAAAGTGCTGTTTCATCAGTGCTGTTGTATGGTATGTGGTTTTTTTGTCAATAATAGATCGAAGTTTAAAACAGACCAAAAGCGGGGAGCGTAAGTTCTGAAATCTACCTGTGCTTGGTGGTATTTTTCCTAAGTCAGATTTGTAATCATTGGCATAGAGTTTAAAACATGTACTTTGATACTGCTGATATTTTAAAAAATGCTTGGAGGAATCACAGATGTTGCCCTTAATTCAATCTGAAGCACCTGCCTCACAGGCAAACCGTGTTCTAATATTTTAAACCTTTTGAAGGCAGTAAAAGAGATGTATTTTTTTGCAGATGCTGGCATCAATGAAATTTACAGTTGAATAGCCTGCAGGTTGAATCTAAAGCAACTTTCAGCAGTAGACTACAATGTAAACAAACAGAAACAAATAAGTGGAAAAACAGTAACAATAAATCAGTGCAGCAAAGTTTTGGGTGTATAAGGACAACTGGTCATGAGCTCAACTTGAATGCCTGCTCAGTTTCAACAGATTTTTAAAAACAACCAAAGTTCTATAATCTTTAAACAGCTTGTATGCTACTTGTAGCATGTGTTATTTAGAAGAGAGCTAAAGGCTTTGAGACTCACTTTAGATAACATATTGCCTGATATTGGCAAACAATTGCCTAATTGCCTGATATTGGCAAACAATTTAGTTATGCTTGACTTAGACGTTTATGTCACATATATAAATGCATTAGCAGGTGTCAGTAAATCTGGTCATCATTTGTAATAGGTTATTTTTATGCTTAAAGTTAAGGGGGCTGAGAACTATTCAAGGAGCGTTCTCCTGATTTCTGAAAGGTTCTTTCGCTTGTCTTCAGTGACAATCCTAACTGCCAATCAAGTACATTAGATTAATTAGACGTAAGCTTGAAATATTAAGTGAAGAAAAAAAAAAAACCTTCAACATTAATTCGAATTCCAGCTGCAACTGGAAATAAGATGTCAGGAGGATGAAGACGTAAGTTGGTCTCCAGGGGCAGTAATTACATTTCAGTAATTACAGCAGGGCAAAACACTGGTCAAGGATCCGTTGATGGATTGCAGACTATGATAGGAGGATTCTCTTCTCAGGCACTGTAGGCATTGTAATTACTTTGATAAAATGATTTTTTAAGCAATAGGACTTTGAATTGCTTTTTGCATCAGTGTTAACATAAAACTGCAAATGATAGTCCAGACCTGAATAGACATCTGGTCAGCCAGCAACACATTTGGGCAATAAACACCAGTCTAAAATGAAGGCCAGGTCTGATTTTGGCCTACAAATTTAGCTTATTCCAAAAAAATGACCGAAAAGCCATGTTCTATGCTTCTTTTCGCACATAGAAAACTTCTGTTTATAACGGTTGACTAGGCTTAGCATGGATGTTTCTAGTGATAAAAGTACACATGATAAATTGATAAATGACAATGAAAGATGTACCAGTAAATTCTTTTAAGTTTTGGCTATCAAAGTACTATGAGCCATTATTGACAGCATCATTCAAATTACCTCACTCATTCATTCTGATAGGGGCATGAAAACAAATCTTGCCAGGCCTATAGGCTGTTTTGTTTTTATTATGCTTCAAAACAATAAGGTTCACAAAGTTTCTTTGTTGAGTGTGCAGTTTTTCCCTCGAACAAGTTTTCAACTCCATCATGAGTCTGTTTGAGTCATTTGGGAAAATGAACGCACGGGCTATTATTTGTAGCTTTACGGTAATTCATTTTCTTCACCGGCAGGCCCTCGGGAGAGTTAGTTTGATAGTATGGATTTCTGCCAAACGAGCACTCACCTTGCTGGCCCCATTTACTTCTCTTTCTGCATTTGGATACTTTTGCCTCGATTAGAGCTAAATCTGCTGGAAAATGAAAGTATGCTGCTCAAAATTGGAGTTCTAGCCCAATCAGAGTGCAGTGGGCTTTTTTCCACTGAAGGGCATTAGTTTAGATTGGATAATCAATTTTAAGTTCAGCTTTACTGAAAACCGTGCAACTGTGCTTTATTTGCAAATCAAAGTTGGTAATTGCATATCACACAACAATTCTCCAACTTCTAAAACTGCAGTCATTGAACTATTTTTTTCCACAGTTGGGAATGTAGATGCAAATACTGTACATACATTAGTTGTGATGAGTGTATTATACTAGTTCTGTACCCAGGAGGTAGGGAATCTGTGTTTGTCTTGCACAGATTTTGTCACATAGAGCTTTTGAATCAAAGCAGATGGTCACATTTTGACATGTTACAACAAGGCATGTGATTAATTATGTTCTGTCCCATGCATGTATGCATACACACACACACACACACACACACACACACACACACACACACACACACACACACACACACACACACACGTGTAATATAAGCATACACTCTCACAGAAATACACATACACACATGGATGCAGGCACTAACATTCACTACACTCTGTCTCCCACACACACACACACACGCGTACAAACACACACACAGATACATACTCAAACTGACACTTTGGGGAGATGTGGAGGATGTAGCACTAATTGTCCTGTCCACAAAGTGTGAAACAAAATGTGACAGGCTCGCAGTAGTCTGCTGAAGTATTTGGGGCTGTTCCTGTGGCCGGGGCGGGTTTTTGGGCGTTTTGTTGTCGTCGTCTTCTCGAGACTTGAGCGCAGTGAGGCATTGGGTGTGTGTGTGTGTGTGTGTGTGTGTGTGTGTGTGCTGCAGTCTGTACGGCGTGCATATAGGTCTCTCTGCTTGCTGCATCCATCCTTATTCAAGTAATATAGGGCATAAATGCACAGCGGAATTTATATATTTATGCTCCAGGGGAGATGTTGCTGTGCTTCAGCTGGGTCTGGCCGTAATGCGGTCTGTATCGAACGGGCAGACACACACGATGTGGTGGTGTATAAATACGGCATTCTAGAGTTGCTTCTAAGAAACAGATGTAAAGCAGCAGCTTGTGTTGTACACAGCCTATTTTTGAAGGCTGCTGCATTATGGTCATCATAACATCTGCTTCAGTCTCTACACTGGCTCATAAAGATTTCTCTTTGGCTGTTCAAAGGAGAGAATGAAGAAAGGAAAGGAACAGGGTAGAGTTGGGTTGGGTTGGGTTGGAGGGGGGTTTTGGCGAGTTGTTGGCTCGACATTTTCATTTTTCTTTCCTGACTTTTCTGTGCTTGACAAATTCTATTGCTGCTGATTACACTCCCAGAGTCTGCAGCCAGGCTTCCCCCCAGCAGTCGCTCCCACTTAATCAGAATGAATTGGTTTCGGCATCAGTGAGTCGAGCTGCCAAGATGCAATCCCGGCCAAGGTTGTGCCGAGGCGTCTCCCGGGACGGCGGATGACTGACGTTAGGAGCGCACACCTTGTAGTTCGCTCACAGGCCCTGTCTCCATGGAACTGGTGGTGCTGCTGCTTTGACTAGCTCACTGCCCACCCCCAACACCCCTACCCCCACCCCCACCCCCACCCCCACCACCACCAGCACAACACACACACCCCCACTGCTCCCATGGTGACACATTAATGTGGTGTGGCAGGACCCCCTCACCCACACATACACAAACCCACATACACACACACACATACACACATTCACACACACACACACACACACACACACACACACACACACACACACACACACAGCTGTGCACACGCACTAACACTTACACAAACACACACACACACACACACAGCTGCGCACACGCACTCACACACACACAAAGTCAAACGGACACACTCAGACACACATACAGATACACACTCACGCACAAAGCCAAGCCCAACCCCTTTAAAGGGCTGACGGGCAGGCAGGCGGGCAGGCGGGCGGGCGGACGGACAAATGTGGGGGGGCATGTCATGAGAGTGCCAGTCAAGCGCTGTAATCCATTTCCTTTCGCTCCCTTTCCTCTCTCAGCCCACTTCGCTGCCCCCACACCTCCCACCTCCCACCTCCCTCCCCCTCCCTGCCCCCGCGTGCCCGCTGGCAGGAACGCGCCACTGTACACCACATCCCCAGCTCACCTCAGGAAGTGGGCTCGGGGCAAGAACGGATATGTGATACGAGACAATCTGTTCTCCTCGTAAGACGCAGCGGCAGCAGCAACAGCAACAGCAGCAGCAGCGGCGGGCCCTTCTTCCTCTCTCACTCTCTCTCTCTCTCTCTCTCTTTCTCTCTGTCTCCATCTCTCTCTTTCTGCGCCCAAGCGTGTAAACAGCTCGGTGAAATGAACTGCTGGGCTGAAATGAAGTGTCAGCTCGTTTGCAGGTGGCGTCGGGGAGGATAGCGGTGTTTTCACGACACTGTCACTCTAGACAGACAGATTGTTTTAATAAAGGTTTACTTGAAGTCACGTCAAAACGTCTTAACAGACCCCTCAGCGGGAAGTATGTCATGCCGTGAAATCCTTCATTATGTAAGACCATGGTATTCTAAAAAGGCACGTCAGTCATACTGTCTCACTGTGCTCGTTTTTAGAGAAAGGGGAAGCAGGAAAGGGGGCAGCGGTGTCTCTCCGGAGGTAGTGGAGTTGGCCAGCCATCGGAGGGTTGTTGGTTCCATTCCAGCAGCTCCTAACCAGGTTAAGGTGTCCTTGAGCAAGACGAAGATGCTGAACCCTGTACTGCTCTCAATGTGTGTGCTGCTGTTTTCAAGGAATCGAGGAAGTTACAGTTTTTACCAATCATTTTCACGCGTTTTGCAGGGTAATGTCCACTTTTGCAAAACTCTTAACACAGTGTGCTGTACCAACATGCGTTTGAGCACATCAATTAACATTTGCTGCAAAATGCGCTACAGCAACCTAACTATAACACACGCTGTCGGTCAATAAGTCTACAATGCCAGTCAATGTACAATAACCTAAAAAATGCAAACAACTTGAAACAAATCACTTAAAATCTAGCCTCTGTCTGACAGTATGGCACGTTACTGATATGTATTGTAAATACACACTTTATCAAACAATCTAAGTGACATTTGTATGTATTCATGCACCTTTGATAATAGATAAATAAAGAGTATAGGCTATACCTATACAGTTTACAAATGAATTACAGTATTTTGCGTAAAGTACCATATGTATTAGAAAATGTTACAAGGTGTTTTTCAGTGGATTTTCTATAGTTCGCAATTTTTCTGGATTCTAACTGCAGTACACATTTCAGAACTGAAGATAAATTGTGTCAATCAAATATGCACAATCATACAAACAGAAAACACCTCACTCCAGAAACACACCAGGATGAACTGTAACATGTGATACCTTCACCCTGTGCTTACATATAACCAAATTGTGTTCCACTGCAGGAAAGGTGAACGCCCATTACCTGCATCAATTAGAGTATGTTTCACTGCAAAAGAATGTACATGTAATATGTGTTGTACATGTAAATGTATGTAAATATTAGCCTGGGCCCCCCCATACTGCCTGTGATGCTACATTGAGGGAGGCTTGCCAGACCAAGCTCTGTCTACAAGCTTGGTGCGACAGCCAGGCTATGTAAATATAGTCATCCATAGAAGTCGTTTTTGGCCCTACCTACTGTAATGCTGATCCATGGTGCTGCTGCATTTTGGATAAAACATGATAAAGCCTACAGTACATACTGGTAATGGAATACACAGCAACTCCAATAACAACTTTCTACATCACAATGTTTTGCCCATAAACATGCAAATGTAACCTCTTTGTTTACAGTTTTTTCCAATCATTTTCACGCGTTTTGCAGGGCAATGTCCACTTTTGCAAAACTCTTAACACAGTGTGCTGTACCAACATGCGTTTGAGCACATCAGTTAACATTTGCTGCAAAATGCGCTACAGCAACCTAACTATAACACACGCTGTCAGTCAGTAAGTCTACAATGCCAGTCAATGTACAATAAGCTAAAAAACGCAAACAACTTGAAACAAATCACTTAAAATCTAGTCTTTGTCCTACAGTTTGGCATAGAAAACATATATATAAATAGTTAGTTAGTTATAATATATACCTATACGTAGTATAAACTTTTGTGCATTTGTGTATCTCTGACCAGTGGCGGTTCTAGTGTTTTACTACCCAGGCAAGACCACCTCTCAGCACCCCCCCGGAGGCAGAAACTTTTGTGCACAGCACCTTCTCAGCAAGCAAGAGTTTACTTGGGGGGCGCCAAAGTGCCGATTGCAGCTATATGATTCAGGGAACTTTTTACTGTATTTATTTTTTTCCCCAAGCGCTCGTGGCGCCCCCCACGAAATGGCGCCCCGGGCGACTGCCCTGTTCGCCCGTGACTAAAACCGCTGTCTCTGACAATATATGAATATGGCATATCTATATGGTAAACAAATGAATCTTTCTCTGTATCTGGCAAAGAGGCAAAATATAGGTCTGCAGATGCACATCACAAAAGCCATTAGTGTTTTTCAGTGAATTTATTGTTTTTGTTATTTACAAATTTCTTTAGTAACAGAAAATCAAGTATATTTCAGAAAACCAACCAAATATGAATATAAAAAATGATGCACACACAAAAAATAGAAGATTTATAGAATAGAATTTAGAACAGAAAAATAGCTGCTACCTGTTGTTAAGGGTCAAGGCAAAATTATATAATGTACTTGAGACATAATCCTCTTACAAAATGCAAAATGCTGTGCTTTGTTACACTGTATTGTATTGCTTTTAGGTTTTGGTCCTAGAGTTAACTGTTTTGATAAGAGTATCCAAATGTCTGAAAATTTAGCTGTAGTTGTACATAATTTTGTTGGTCATGAACATTACAGTTTTTACCAATCATTTTCACGCGTTTTGCAGGGCAATGTCCACTTTTGCAAAACTCTTAACACAGTGTGCTGTACCAACATGCGTTTGAGCACATCAATTAACATTTGCTGCAAAATGCGCTACAGCAACCTAACTATAACACACGCTGTCGGTCAATAAGTCTACAATGCCAGTCAATGTACAATAACCTAAAAAATGCAAACAACTTGAAACAAATCACTTAAAATCTAGCCTCTGTCTGACAGTATGGCACATTACTGATATGTATTGTAAATACACACTTTATCAAACAATCTAAGTGACATTTGTATGTATTCATGCACTTTTGATAATATATAAATAAAGAGTATAGGCTATACCTATACAGTTTACAAATGAATTACAGTATTTTGTGTAAAGTACCATATGTATTAGAAAATGTTGATGCGAATCACAAGGTGTTTTTCAGTGGATTTTCTATAGTTCGCAATTTTTCTGGATTCTAACTGCAGTACACATTTCAGAACTAAAGATAAATTGTATCAATCAAATATGCACAATCATACAAACAGAAAACACATCACTCCAGAAACACACCAGGATGAATTGTAACATGTGATACCTTCACCCTGTGCTTACATATAACCACATTGTGTTCCACTGCAGGAAAGGTGAACGCCCATTACCTGCATCAATTAGAGTATGTTTCACTGCAAAAGAATGTACATGTAATATGTGTTGTACATGTAAATGTATGTAAATATTAGCCTGGGCCTAACCATACTGCATGTGATGCTACATTGAGGGAGACTTGCCAGACCAAGCTCTGTCTACAAGCTTGGTGCGACAGCCAGGCTATGTAAATATAGTCATCCATAGAAGTCGTTTTTGGCCCTACCTACTGTAATGCTGATCCATGATGCTGCTGCATTTTGGATAAACCATGATAAACCCTACAGTACATACTGGTAATGGAATACACAGCAACTCCAATAACAACTTTCTACATCACAATGTTTTGCCCATAAACATGCAAATGTAACCTCTTTGTTTACCTGTTACGTAACAAGCTATAAAAATAAAAAAATATTATGAAGAAATACACACCTAAGTGTAAAAGTGCTAAATATCAATAATTATTTGGCTAAAAGATGCCTCAAGCACATTATTTCTTTTTTGTGTGACAAAATGCAAAATGCTGTGCTTTGTTACACTGTATTGTATTGCTTTTAGGTTTGGGTCCTAGAGTTAACTGTTTTGATAAGAGTATCCAAATGTCTGAAAATTTAGCTGTAGTTGTACATAATTTTGTTGGTCATGAACATTAAATGAGAGAAGTATTTATGAATTTTGGTCGAAGTGGTGATTGAACGCAATTGTGTGAAAGCAACGCGAAAGAGAACGTAGTTTGTCTCCCATAGACTTTGGTTCATGCAAATGTGTTAAGAGTTTTGCAAAAGTGAACATTGCCCTGCAAAACGCGTGAAAATGATTGGTAAAAACTGTAAATGAGAGAAGTATTTATGAATTTTGGTCGAAGTGGTGATTGAACGCAATTGTGTGAAAGCAACGCGAAAGAGAACGTAGTTTGTCTCCCATAGACTTTGGTTCATGCAAATGTGTTAAGAGTTTTGCAAAAGTGAACATTGCCCTGCAAAACGCGTGAAAATGATTGGTAAAAACTGTACCTGTTATGTAACAAGCTATAAAAATAAAAAAATATTATGAAGAAATACACACGTAAGTGTAAAAGTGCTAAATATCAATAATTATTTGGCTAAAAGATGCCTCAAGCACGTTATTTCTTTTTTGTGTGACAAAATGCAAAATTCTGTGCTTTGTTACACTGTATTGTATTGTTTTTAGGTTTTGATCCTAGAGTTAACTGTTTTGATAAGAGTATCCAAATGTCTGCAAATTTAGCTGCAGTTGTACATAATTTTGTTGGTGGTCAAGATTAACTGAGAGAAGTATTTATGAATTTTGGTCGAAGTGGTGATTGAACGCAATTGTGTGAAAGCAACGCGAAAGAGAACGTAGTTTGTCTCCCATAGACTTTGGTTCATGCAAATGTGTTAAGAGTTTTGCAAAAGTGAACATTGCCCTGCAAAACGCGTGAAAATGATTGGTAAAAACTGTAATTAAGGAGTCCACAAGAAAAACAGGCATGGTCACAAAATGTGTGAAAAATGTCTGAAAAATGGAATTTATAAGTTTGATTTTTGATTTGGTTTTATAAGTAAATGCTATTTTAAAATGCTTCTAGCTCGAGACTCATGCTTGTTTATTTGCAGGATTACTTTGATGCTGGGGTTTCAATGCAGCTACCGATAGGGAAATTAATTTTAAAAATGTTTTGTGACTATGCTCGTTTTTTGCCGTGGACCCCCTCAATTGTCATTGTTGTTCTCAAAGGAATTTTATTTTGACGCTCTCCTGGCTGTGCTGGCTAAAAATAAGTTTAAATCAACATAGCACAAAAGACTGTCTAAGATACCAGAGAGTAATTAAAAATGAACACAGGACTAATTAAAATGACAAATTAGGATAGATATGGATAAATAAAGGCAGCAGAAGGGAAAATGCATGTAGTTCCATGGCAGCAGTATTTTAACATGCAGTGGCACTGTACCGGTACAGCAGTGTTAAAGTGCATCGATACAGGTAGTGACGGCTGGTCGTAGCCATGCATATCACGTTTTCACCATGTGGCATTAACTTGTAAAGAGCTTTGCTCTTTGACTTGTAAAGTGCTTTAGCTCTTCCACTAAGCTCTGCTGAGTATGTGAAAGTCTTATATAAACCCAGTCCATTTACCATCTCATCATTTTTTTTACGCTCCTTCCACCTTCCCAGAGCTCACCTTCGCCTGGATCTTCAACAAGTTTCCCTACTTCGTGCAGCAGGACAGCCGCCGTTTTGTATCGCAGGAAACGGGCAACCTTTACATCGCCAAAGTGGAGCCGTCGGACGTGGGCAACTACACGTGCGTGGTGAACAATAGCATCACCAAAGGAAGGGTCCTTAGCTCCCCTACGCCTTTAGTCTTGAGAAACGATGGTAAGCTAAGCTTATTGTTTAACAGCTTCTGTTGACTGATGCACGCACATGTGTGTGTACTGTATGTATGTGTGTGTGTGTCGGTCGGGTGACAACTTCATCGCAGGAGTTTTTGTTGTTTTATTTCTTGTTGTTGTTGCTGCTGCTGCTGTTGTTGTTTTGGTTTTGTTTTAGAGTAACCCACACACTCACACAAAATGGCTTTCATGTTTAAGAATGCAGCTTGCACACCAAGATCACAGGGTAGCCGCGGCCCCCACAGAGACTTTTTGTTTCTGTAGCCTTAGCTTACACGCCTCTGTGTATACTAAATCAAACCGCCTCTTGCAGTCTGCTCATTTATAATTTCCCCTTCCTGAAACAGATAGTCTTTTGTGCTAGTCTTTTCTCTTGCTGCTGCTACTGTTGTTGTTGTTGTTACTCTGCCTGTATACTAAGGAATAAAGCATGCTAGTCATTAATCTTGAATGAAAAGAGATGTGTGTGTGTGTGTGTGTGTTTGTATGTGTGTGTGTGTTTGTGTGCATGCATGTGTGTGTGTGTGTGTGTGTGCATGCATGCATGCATATGTTTTTGTGTGTGTGTATGTGTGTGTATGTGTATCTGTGAGTGTGCTCATGCGCACTTGTATGTATGTGTGTGTGTATGTGTGTGTGTGGATGTGTATGTCTATGTGTATGTGTGAGTGTGCTCATGCCCGCTTGTGTGTGTGTGTGTGTGTGTTTCTGTCCTCTGTAGGAGCCATGGGTGAATACGAGCCCAAAATAGAAGTTCATTTCCCAGACAGTGTCCCAGCTGCAAAGGGATCAGTGGTCAAGCTGGAGTGCTTTGCTCTTGGAAAGTAAGTGTGTTAAATGTGTGTGTGTGTGTGTGTGTGTGTGTGTGTGTGTGTGTGTGTGTGTGTTCTTGTGTGCGTGTGTGTGTGTATCACCCTTGGAAAGTAAGTATAGTATGCTGAATGTTGAATGAGTGTGTATGTGTGTGGGAGAAAGTGGGTGCTTTGCTCTTGTTAAGTAAGTGTGGTAATTGTGTGTGTGTGTGTGTGTGTGTGTGTGTGTGTGTGTGTGTGTGTGTGTGTGTGTGTGTGTGTGTGTGTGTGTGTGTAATGTGTAGCCTACATGGGTTGTGCCTGGGCGTGTCTGTATATGTGTAACCATGGTGTATTAGTGAATTTTGTTGGTTCAGTTCTACATCATTACTATAGTTTGGTTAGCAGGCTGCTCCCTCCCTGCTTAACACCAATACCATTGTTGGGAAGGGCTTCTCTTGATTATGACGCCAGTTTGTTTCCCTGCATTTTGAAAATGGAGATGCCGTGATTATACCCCTAGGACTACACTTAATGGGATTTATCCATTCGCAGGGCTAAGTGTTAGCTGGGCAATGGGCTGAGACAGAAAACCTTACAGCTGAAAATGGGCTCTTTTGCCAATACTATGAAGGAAAAAAGAAAGAAAGAAAGAAAGAAAGAAAGAAAGATGCTGTGTAGAAAAAGCAGAAAAAACTGAGATGCTGTCTATGCCTAGTCAGTGAAAAACCCTGTTTGTGCGGGGTCCCCAAAGTCATGCTTTAAAAAGCCAGAGATGGTGCCAGTTGTACAGATGCCATACAGAATGCTTATGAAAGTAAACTTCTTTTTAGAGGCTGCTACTTCAAAGGAGCTTGAAAGGAATCCAAACTGGACAGAGTTTTTTGCATGAGATATTAAAGATCAACTCCACCCAGGGCTTATGAAGCTGCACGCACGCAGCAACTGGACATCTCTGGAGATGGTTCTCTCCTTGAAGTCACCATGAAATAAATAAGCATAAAAATACTGCTGAATGCAGCAAATCGAGTGATTAAACCATGATTAAAATAATTCACTGCTTAATCACTGCATGACTTAAAAATAACAAACGAATGAATGAGTGCATAAATGAATAAAATGAATAAAGAAAAGTACAAAGTTTGAACAAAATGAACAAATACATGAATGAACATGAGTAAAAATCACTCAGCTAATGTGCTCATAATGGCCATGCCATAAGGTTGGGTCATAGGAGCTCTCACTACAACAGCTGGCCCTTTTGTCATGTTTGCAGCCCCGTGCCAGAGATCAGTTGGAGAAAGACGACCGGCGATCCGTTCCCCAGCAAAGTCAAGCTGAAGAACTCCAACGCCATCCTGGAGATCCCCCGCTTCCAGCAGGAGGACGCCGGCATGTATGAGTGTGTGGCCGAGAACAGCAGGGGCAAGAACACCGTGCGAGGGAGACTGTCTTTTCATGGTAAATACTCAAGCCCTGTGTACTGTACAGTACCTCAGTGTTAGAATGCACAGGGGCAAGAACACCGTACGAGGGAGACTTCATGGTCATTTCATGGTAAATACCCTAAGCTGGTTACCCTGTGTACTGTACAGTACCTCAGTGTTAGAATGCACAGGCAAGGTTTGTCACAGTTTGTTCAACACATAAACTGTGTAGGATAGATAAATAAATAATAATAGCTAATAAATAATACATAATTAATACGTCCTCTGTAGACAGAATGTTGTTCAGTCACAACCCAGATGATGAACATGAATGTGGAAGCAGTGGAAAACAATGGGCGCAGTGAAAAAAAAGCCTTTCTCTCTCTGAGTGTCACAAATATGATTTGTTTGCGTCTTTTGCCCCACTTGTCTCTTTCATATTCATGACAGTGGTGTATTTGTTGTGAGTCTGACTGATTGGAAATAAGCTTTTGTGCCTGCCATATAAATACACGATGGCAGCAGAAAGGGTTTTTTTTTTTACTATTTTTTATAAATATATATTTCTTTAAACCCTTGGAAACTGTGGGAGTAATCTTGGAGTCTACCAGGATGATGCAGATTTGGTGTGTCTCATCAAAGCAATCTTTTGAGAGTCATTATTAATGATTAGAGCCTCGTGTTGACTGGTGTGTGAAATCGGGGGAGTGAGAGAGGGGTGGGGGGGTGGGGGGGTAAGATAGCAAGAGAAGAAACACTAAAGATGGGAAGAGACTTACTCATGTATGCTGGATGACATTGCTTTGTCTAAAACGAGGAGGAGTTCCCAATGAAAAACACTGTTATGCCTGCAGACTTTGCTGTTATGTGAAGTCACATCGCTTTTCTCCATTTAAATGTTGTTTACATATGAAAGTTATTAATTCTATCTATCTATCTATCTATCTATCTATCTATCTATCTATCTATCTGTCTATCTGTCTGTCTGTCTGTCTGTCTGTCTGTCTGTCTGTCTGTCTATCTATCTATCTATCTATCTATCTATCTATCTATCTATCTATCTATCTATCTATATAGTGTCTTCTGTTTAATTTGTATCCTCTATTGTAAGTCGGTTTGGATAAAAGTGTCTGCTAAGTGTAATGTAATGATTTTATCCCTTTTTTTGCACTTTTGCAGCCAAACCTCACTGGCTTCAGACAATGAAGGACGCAGCGCTGTCGATAGAGGAGAATCTGGCTTGGGAGTGTAAAGCTAGCGGGAGGCCGAAGCCCTCCTACAGCTGGCTGAAGAATGGAGAGATGCTGGCAGCAGAGGTAAAGACATGTTGCAACAGGCCCTTATGCTGGTGATACATGCAAGCAAATTGAGCATAGTGACTCGATGAGAAGTGAAGTTCAATGTTCCATTCATTTCTGTGGGAGGCAAGCAAAGAGGAGCAAAGTGGCGGGAAAAAGTTGGGAGAAGTTTAATGTTATGCAAATGAGGAACAAATTTCGCCCGCGGTGCCGAATCAAATCAACGACAGTCTGTTTCAATCGATTTCATTCGCCACCACCATCTGTATACCGTTAAGCTGTTAGAATGGATTTCGTTTTGCACGGCTTCGCTCAATTCGCTTGCATGTATCACTACCGTTAGTCTCCAAAGCAAGTTCTCATGTAACCCTGCAAACACAGGTATAATACACAGTGATATGAATTCAGCACAGCCCATCAAAGTAGAGAGTTCTTGTGGGAGTCTGGGGGAGTGGGGGGCTGGGGGGCTTTGGGGTTGTTATCCATGACTTTGCAGAGATTTTTTGGATCACAATCATCAATCCTACAGGGTAGATGTACGAAATAAATCAAACTGCTGGGGGATTTAAACTTACAGACCTTGCATTCTGCACTTTTCTTTTTTTTTTGGGGGGGGGGGGGGGGGGGGGGTCGAGTCAGTACACCCCATCAATCCTGTGATTAAGCGAGAAAGTCATCACTTATTTCACAAACCAACGGTAAACCGGGCAACAGAGGCCCATGCTGTGGCAGCAGCGGGTGATGCACACATAGACGTTTCTATCCGCATGCATAGCCATTGCGTCCTGTTCGAAGGCACAGCGCAGATGCGTCACACAGGATTGACCTCTTTCACTGCCACTTAAGATCAGCGTCACGGCGCACCTCGTCTGCATGGCAAAGAGCCGGTGGGGATTAAGCCTCCGCGCCCTATTAGTGGGACCTCAGCAGAAAAATATTCCGACCTGTCGCAGTCACTTTTCCGACTGGACGCTCGCGGGAAGTAAATAGCGTATTAGTGTGCCACTGGTATTGTCAGCACCACTTTTCTGTTCATCAGAGCTGCAGGTCAGCATTTTCCCCTCCCCAGCCACCGCCGCCGCCGCTGCCGCCACCGCCACCGCCGCCACCCCACCCCACCTCACGCATCACCAGCCACCACTCACCCCAACCCTAACTCCCTATCTACCGCCCACGCCCGACAACTTCACCAGCCTAAACATGCTACCCCCACAGCCCCCCAATGTTCAGCCCTATTCCCCACCACGAATGCTGCAGCCCTGTCTTACTATCATCTTGACAGCCTCTCTCTCTGTCTCTCTCTCTTTCTCTATGTCCTTCTCTCTGTCCTCCCTCTCTCGCCCCCCTCTATTTCTTTCCCTCCCTTCCTCTATCTCTCTCTCTCGTTCTCTGTCTTTCTCTCTATCCCTCTCCCCCATGTCTCCTCACAGTGTAGGAGTGATTGCCCGTGTGAGCCTGCTCACGTAATAAAGTCTGGCCGGTCGAAGCATGTGTGCCTCAGATTCATGTGCTGTTCTCTCCACAGGGCCGAGTGCAGATCGAGAACGGGGTGCTCTCCATCGTCTCATTAAACCTGTCAGACGCCGGGATGTATCAGTGTGTGGCCGAAAACAAACACGGCATTATTTATGCCAGCGCCGAGCTAATGGTGTTGGGTAAGACTCGCTTTTGTGCTCTTCTTCTTCTTTTCCTTTTTCGCCCCATTTTGTGCAATGACTGTCCTGTCCGTTGTTCAGAGATGACAGAAGCTCTCCGAAAGCAGGCCTTAAGAGCATCCAAATGTGTCATTCCCTTTTTTTTCTTTCCTTTTTTTCTAAAAAAAGGTAAAGGCAGGAGCTTGAATAATATCATGAAAGAAATTCACTCTGAGCTGTTTTGCCTTTGAAACACTCCATCATATTGATTTCAATAACCCTGAGAAATGCATTACATTGTGGCATCACAAGGCTGTCTGCTGTAAATGACATATTGATTATTTGAGCAGATCCGTGGGGCATCTACATAACTAACCCATCAGGAAGGGCTGTAAAGGCAATCTTAAATAATGAGGGCTCGCTCTCGAAGCTGAGCACAACACAACCATGAAGCTCCACCAAGTGTGACTGCTGGCTTCGATGACTCGTGAAGAGAGAGAAAAATAACAATACAAAAAAGCAAAATCACCCGCAGCATTTTTTGAGAGCAGTAAAACCTCTTTCATCAGCAAGTTATGGTTGGAGAAGCACGCTGCACAGTAACCACTGCCTTTTTTAAAATCAATCTTCTATTCTGGCCGTGCAGGCCTTGCTAATCAATGGTGCTCGCTTGTGACGTCTTATGCAGCCTCTCCTCCGAGCTTCTCCAAGAGTCCACTGCAGGCCCTTCAAAAGGCGCGCTCAGGCAGTGAGGTAACCATGGAGTGCCGGCCTCAAGCCTACCCCCAGGCTCTCAGTGTCTGGAAGAAAGGAAATGACATTTTGCAGAGGAGTGAAAGGTAAGTCGAACAAAAAGTTGTCTCTTGTTTTGCCAATGCTGTCATGGCATTACAGCAGGGTGTACATGTAATTCTTTCCCTGGAACAACAGACAGGATTTTTCCTCTTTTAGTAGCTAGTGTTGTTTCTTCATGCTGAATTAAATCCACAAAAAGAATGCTAGTTAATTGTGAGGGAGTAAGTCTGTGATATCTTCCTGGAATGAGAGACATGCAAATGCACTGTACTGTAGGCACATTTGTGTCTCAACAGCCACTTACAAAGTCCCCTATTTTCCCCTCATTAACAATTCATCTGCTGTACAGTCAATATACCGTTTCTCTCCAAAGGTTAAAACAAGGAAATGATATGCTAATATCCTACAAAACATTACTTAGGGCTCCCAGGCCCCACGAGAGACCATTAGCTTCCAGAAACTCAAGTGCGTTGAGGCTGCTCAGGCTGTTCGGTACAGAGGACTCATTGATTGTGGTTTCCTCTCTACCCGCCCCAAAGGATCACACTGCTTCCCAACGGTACGCTGAAAATTGCCAATGTGACCAGAAGGGACGGAGGAAGCTACACATGCATCGCTAAAAATCAATTTGGGACAGCAAGCGCAATGGGAAGGTTGCTAATTACAGGTAAGATCACACCAGCAGCGACTACAACACTGTCACAGACCTGTAAATACAGCGGCTAAGGCTCCAAGCGAAAGGTCTGATCCCATCACACATGCCTTTTGTTTGATGTTTTTGCTTGTTCTTTGTTCTATTTTTATTTCCCTTTACAGCATGACAATATTTTTCGTCTAGTTCCTTGGGATTAGGGAATAAGAAAAAATGTAAGCCAAACACAGCATCCCTAGACACATTTTAGACAAATTGGGTGTTCCTTCTAAGATGGATCACCAACATTTTAGTAAAATAGCTTTAATGCTTTTCTCGCTGCCTCTTAGAACCATTTTGAGAGTATTATTTTTGCCCACGGCCTTGTACATATACTTTTCATTTCCAGTGTTTTGTCATCATTAATCTGTCATGTCTTAGCCACTCAGGACCAATTTGTTCTAAGATATGTTTGCATATCTCTGTTCCTCTCCAAGAGTTGTTTTAAACCTCTTCCCAAAAACATTTCTTACAGATTTACAATTATCGTCATACCTTAGCTCTGCGATCTAATGGATAGGTCTTTATGTATGGGTCACAGTACGTAGAATATGGGCTTAACCCTCTTAGGCACGTACAGTATAGCTCCCCTGTTTTGTTCATTGGCTGTTTGGTATGCACCAACAGCTGAACCTCCTAATCTAGCATAATTCAATTATGGTGACCTTTCACTCGCAACGCACCCATACTGCAAAGCACTTTAAGTACAGTGCTGCTATTGTTGCTTTTGCAAACATTTTTCCTCCACTCCCTTTATGCGATTTAACTCCACTCTGGTCCATTTGCAGAATACCGCCTTCATCCTGCATAAAACAATATAAAACAACAGACTGATAGCCTGTATCTCTAAACTGTCTTAGAAAAGTTGGTGGAACGTTAGGGCGGATGTCAGTATGTGTGTATGTGTGTATGTGTGTATGTGTGTGTGTGTGTGTGTGTGTGTGTGTGTGTGTGTGTGTGTGTGTGTGTGAGGGAGAGAGTCTGTTCTATGTGCTGTGGGATATCAAAGGGAAACCAGTCTCTGGTGCCAGAGTGTGTTTTTTGACTCTTTGAACAGAGCCCACCAGGATCACTGTGGGGCCGAGCAACATGGAGATCATCGTTGGCGAGAGCATCGTGCTTCCCTGCCAGATATCCCATGACCCCGCCCTGGACGTGTCCTTCTCCTGGGCATTCAACGGACAGCTTGTCGACTTTGATCGAGATGGGGATCATTTCGAGAGAGTGGGCGGGGTGAGTCACGCACGAGGGGGGGTGGGAGGGGACGAACACGCTATATTTGTCTTTCAGCCCAGCGTTAGCAACCATGCATGTAATACAGCGTTTTGACATTGGTTAGTGTGTGTGTGTGTGTGTGTGTGTGTGTGTGTGTGTGTGTGTGTGTGTGTGTATGTGTGTGTGTGTGTTTTTCCCTGCTATTTTTTCCCTTCCAATCTCCATTTTTTTCTAACACTTTCTCTGTGATGAAGCCGTCGGAGAGAGCCGCTGAGTAGACAGAATCAGCACACTTCGGGGTTGTTTTACTGAACATTAAATATGCCAGATGCACAGATTCATAACTGGGCATAATGTGAATTTCAGCGCTGTCTTATATAAATGAGCATTTTAATCCCACCACTACTTGAAGGGGGGGGGGGAGGGGGGTAGCATTGCTATTATGATGAGACAGAAAACTGCTTCCACTGCATAAAACTTAATAGCAAATTTCCCTTTTCAAAATTAGCCTCAAACTGATGCATTTGAAGTCGTAATGTATGGCTCATAGATGCAGAGACTGCAAGCGGCAGTCCATTTTCAAGGCACTGGTTTATTTTGTTTCATTACTTATTTTCCCCCTTTTGTTTGGCTGTCTCTCACACAGAGCCTCCTGCTCATTAGTAAAACCGGTGAAGGTGTAGCACGGAGTGGTTCCTCTCCTCTCCTCCTCCTCCTTCTTCTCCTCTTGCGCTTCTAAATTTAAACACACGAGACTCGCCTTGCGAAATGAGTTGCTGTTATGTGAGGTTCTCACGAGAGAGAGAGCGAGAGAGAGAGAGAGAGAGAGAGAGAGCAATCACAATGCTGTGCGATTGAGGAGGGCGCTCATATCAATTAAAACTCTGTCTTCAGAACCCCCCCACCCCACCCCTTCTCCTCAAACCCCCATTCCCTCCTTTTCCCAACTTTTTTTTTTCACCCCCTCCACTCCCCCTGGGGGAGAACATTCCTTATCATTACTCTTTGCTGTAATTGAATTTGCATACCTATTTATGTAACCGATGCCCTGGAATAATTTGCTAATGAGTTGGCTGGTGCTAGCCGGAGGCGAGGCTGGAATGGTGAATACGGAATCGGCATAAGCAGATGCCACTTAGACGCCACTCTCTGTTGGACGTGGGCTCTCATCGACAGGAATTGGCAACACTGATCATAGTCTAGACTGTTTAGTTCAGTTTTTTTTTAATCTTTAGCCTGTATTGTCACTTCTGACCTTTACTGTAATACAAGATTTAGAAATTAGTTAGCTCACGTGTGTGGTCTTCCTTTTATTTACCTTGAATTGGGAACACTGATCATAGGCTAGACTGTTTAGGTTTTTATATATATATATATATCTTTAGCCTGTATTGTCACTTCTGACTTTTACTGCAATACAAAATTTTAGAAATTAGTTAGCTCCTGTGTGTGTGGTCTTCCTTTTATTTACCTGGAATTGTTCTCAGAGTTATGCATGGGACTAAATACTGGAATTAGACAATAGCGAGGACACACCACTTCTACCTCCATGTTTTTTAACCGAATTAGAGTTCTTTAGTCCATTAATTGTCTCTGGCATACATGTTTTACATTAGCCCCCTTTTGACAAATTGCATTATTCAGTCAAGGTCCATTGAAGGATATGTTTGACAAACAAGGGGTTGTGTGAAAAGCCCAGGGCTGATAAGTTTTGTTAGCCTGAGCTTGTTGAACATTTCCTGGTTCTGGTCATGTAAAGTTCAGGCCCGCTCGGTTATAAATGGCAATTATAGATGACTTTGACATGTGCAGACGTGCGTAATGAGTTGCGGTTTTCACAGATTCGGTGGCTTCTGCTTGGAGAGAGATTAACAGCCTTCTGATGAATTCATTAGCATAATTAAACCGGATCTGAACAATAACTCCCTGGCTTTCAGGGACGGAGAGGAGAGAAGAGAGGAGAGTGGTGGGGGGTGGGAGGGGAGGTTAGCGGATGGTTTAACTGTTGACTCCCTGTGATGGGATTACTGGTGGGTAGCATTTAGCATGCAGTATCCAGGCAAGCACCCCAGGTGGCCAGCATTATATCCCCCCTCCTCCAGCAGGCATAGCACACATCACCCACCCCCTAGCCCATTGTCCCAACCCCCCCCCCCCCCCCCACACACACACACACACACACACACACACACACCAACATCCAAGTCTTATCGCACCCTGGATAGTGGATATCTCCAGAGTGGGCACAAGTGTGCTTTGGCTCCGTGGCGGCCCAGGAGGCCCCGGTGAGACGCCTCAGCCTTCATGCACAATTGGAGCCCAGCTGAAGCATAGTCACCACCATTGCCCTCCTGAGCCTGATGGAATCTGGTTCCTCAGGAGTGTGTCTCCAACCTGGATTACACATCAGTGGAGTCTGTGTGTGTGTGTGTGTGTGTGTGTGTGTGTGTGTGTGTGTGTGTGTGTGTGAGTCTTGTGTGCGTGCGTGCATGCGTGTGTTTCTCTCTGTCTGTCTGTCTTTCTGTGTGTGTCTGTGTGTGTGTCTCTGTGTGCCTGTGCGTGTGTATGTGTGTGAATGCGTCTGTGTGTGTGTGCGCGCGTGTGTGTGTGTGTGTGTGTGTGTGAGTGTGTGTGCTGCTCAACTGCAGTTCAACACAGCCGTTCAAAAAGAATCCCCAAGGATCAGGCACAATCCGAGGGAGTGTGTGAAGACACAGACAGGCATGAATATTTCTCCAAGCCTGCAGTTTTTCTGAGAATACTATATGTTCTTTCGGTGGAAATACGGTGCAATATAATATGACTGCTTCACTTTTATTTTATGCTGCCAATGAATCATACATTTAGTGGTGAATATATGAAGCTGTTCTCCTCTGAACTCACATAAAATTGTGCATCCTGCTAGAATGAGAATTAAACATTTTTAATGACTGGCGATTTTTTCACCCCTATGAGCATTGACATAAACAAAAAAACATGCAGCGAGGAAATGGAGAGAAAGAGAGAGGGAAAGAGAGACTTGCAAAGAAGTAAAAAAAAAAACATCATTTTCCACTGGTAAAAGCCTTATTTTAAGTTATGTTTGTTTTTGGAACTTATTCGAATGTGCATTGTGCGTTATCTGGAACAATATTTGCTCACACACAGAGTGTGTTTGTCTCGCCTCCCCACCATTCAGGCTAGCATAATTAGGGAGTAATTAGGATCGTCTTGCCAATTAGCCAATGTGTTTGCACAGTGGCCTCTGGTGGGGTGGTCGGGTGGGGATGGGGATATTTGGGGTGGGGTGGGGTGGGCTGCTGGGCTGCTGAGATGGGAGGGGATGAGAAAGTCTGGAGGACAGACTGCAGGGCAGTTTGTTTAAGTGATCTGTCCCCCTCCCTCCTATTTCTCCCCTTTTCTTCCTCCCCCCTCCTCATCTTCCTCCTTCAGCATTACTTTGGGACAAGTCTAAAAAGTGTTCGGGTGATGGTGGTTTGTGTGTCTGTGTGTGTGTGTGTGGGTATTTGTGCTTGTGTATGGGGGTGGATGGTATGTGTGGGTTGGTACACTGTACATATTTATGAACACACAAACCACACACTCCCACACCACAGACCCACACACACACACACACACACACACACACACACACACACACACACATCAGAGAATTTTTTATGCTGTGGGTCTTGCCCAGCATTGCAGAGAGGCTAACAGCGTCCAGCATTTCGAGCTCTATGCTCGCAAGGTCAGAAAATCAACACTTTTTTATTCAATGTTCCAGTGTTTGCCTCATTAATTTGTGCTCCCTGAAAAGTCTCATAGCAAGCAGTAATTAGCAAAATCAAAAGGCTGCACTGCCATGCAGTCGACCTGCACCTTCAGCTTAACATTTAGTTGGTGCTCATTCAAGTGTGCCTTAGACGATAAATGATTGTGTGTGTTTGTGTGTGTGTGTGTGTCTGTGTTTCTGTGTGTGTGTGTGTGTGTGTGTGTGTCTGTGTGTGTGTGTGTGTGTGTGTGTGTCTGTATGTGTGTGTGGTGTGTATGTATGTATGTGTGTGTGCTGTTCTGCAGTCTATTGCAGGGGATCTGATGATTCGAAACATCCAGCTGAACCACGGCGGCAAGTATGTCTGCCTTATCAATACCGACGTGGAGCATCTGTCTGCCGATGCCATCTTGGTTGTCAAAGGTATGAAATTTCGTCGATTTTCTCTCCCCCACAATGCATTTCAGTCACACTGTTGTGTTTGTTAGGAGAAAAGTTCCGTCTTGTTCTGTGTGTGTGTGCAGACAGCGATTGGGGAAACAGAGAGGCCAGGGATTGGATTCCAGCTATCTCGCTTGTGCCATAATAGAGGCTCTCCATTGTAGAAAAAGGGTCATATTATGATTCCATTAATTATGGATGGCTCCATCAGCCCGCTGAAATGAAATATGAAGAGAATTTCTGAAATTGCCTTTTGCGCCCGCTCAACCGACCGACCAGCCAACCGACCGACCGACCCACCACCTTGCAAACGGGCACCTAGTGCAGCCGCACGAGGCAGACTCAAGCCTGTGTGTGTGTGGACATGTGACACACGCGTGTCATATCACGGCTGTACAAACACAGTATGTGCGTATGTGTGTACGTACAGTACAGGACGGCCGCCCCCTCCGCCAACTCAGGTGTCCGATGACCTACATAGACCCTATATATGGAAACGCGTTGGACATGGCTCTCTCTTTCATGCAATTAATCACATACCCTGCGTGCGTACCTTTGCATAATGCAAACAGCAACGCCGAGAGAAGCAAAATATTTTGATGGGCCGGACCAGTGTTGGGCTGACACATTAACAGCAGATCATCGGCAGAGGAGGCTGCTGCGGTGGTGGTGGCGGTGGTGGCGACGGAGGTGCAGTTGCCGCAGCGGAATCGCATCACATCGCATCGGTATTCATAGCCTGCAGGCATCGTGATGCCGGTCCCAGGTGCTTTGGAGAGCTGGGCTGTTTATCACCCAGAACAGCTCTAATTGGCTCATTTACACATTGAACCCAACAGAAAACGTGCAAGCGTACGAGGAGCGGCCTATCATTTGCACGCAGAACGATGCAAGGCACGGGAAAAACATGTTACGCATTCTCAGAATCAGACATACAGGGGGAGGGAAGGGGCAGGCGGGAGTGGAGTGGAAGGAAGGATTGGGGGGGGGCTGGGGGTGCTAGGAAAGAGGGGGAGGGGGGCATCTGCTGTTATTTGCAGAGGCGCCAGTGGAGGGAGGAGAGGAGAGGAGAGGAGAGGAGAGGAGAGGAGAGGAAGGGGGGAGATTGGCGATGCTCTCTGCAACCTGTGATGAACCTGGCGTGCACTGTTAGCATTCATGTGACCCCTTCCTAGCCCGCTAGCCAGCGGTGCAGTGAGCTGAATCAGGAAAGAGGCTGTACTTTACGGCCCCAAAATGTGCTAAGGTTGTCTGTAGGTGTGAGTGTGTGTGTGTGTGTGTGTGTGTGTGTGTGTGTGTATCTGTCTGGTGTGTATATACAGTATTAATTAGTGTGTATTTGTGTGCCTGTGTGTGTGTGAGAGTGTGTGTCTGCTGCGCATGTGTATGCCTGATGTGTGTGTGTGTGTGTGTGTGTGTGTGTAATCCACGGAATGAGAGGAAAAAGAGAGAGAGGGGCTGTGAAGGGTTGGCTGGCAATGTGTTTTGCTAACCTGGCTCTCTTTATCTGTTTGAGTCAGGCCCTCCTGGTCCCCCAGAGAGCGTGCTGGTGGAGGAGATCACAGATAGCACAGCGCAGCTCTCCTGGACTCCTGGCAGAGACAGCGGCAGCCCCATCACGGGCTACGTGGTCCAGGGCCGGACACCCTTCACGGTGGGCTGGCAGGCGGTCGACACAGGTAACGACACAGGGCTGCCAACAGCGGGGAGTGTGGGAGTATGGGTTGCCAAGGGCAAAGAGGGGAAACGGCTATACGTCTTTGCAGGGATACTCTATGTAAATGATACTTTGCAGGTAAATAAAGGATTGTGTTTGTGTCAGTGTCTGACTGCATCTGACTTTTTTGTATTTGTTTGTCGTTGGATATGTGTGTGTGTGTGTGTGTGTGTATGTGTATGTGTATGTGTGAGTGTGTTTATGTGTGTGTGTGTGTGTGTGTGTGTGTGTGTGTGTCTGTGTGTGTATGTGTGAGCGTGTTTATGTGTGTGTGTGTGTGTGTGTGTGTGAGTGTGTGTGTGTGTGTGTACCTGTGTATGTTTGTGTGTTTATGTGTGTGTGTGTGTCCGTCGACGTGCATGTTTTGTAGTCCCTGAAGTCATCAATGGAAACACACTCACAGCCACAGTGGTGGGCCTGAACGCCTGGGTGGAGTACGAGTTTCGAGTGGTGGCCAGTAATTGTGTTGGGATGGGGGAGCCCAGTCCACCATCTCCAAAGACCAGGACTGAGGATGCCAGTGAGTGTCTCTCAGCACACACACACACACACACACACACACACACACACACACACACACACACACACACACACAATCGCACACACTCACACATTGACAACCACACTCACACACACACTCACAAACACACACACAATCACACATATTCAAACACTGACACCTACACACACCCTTCCACAGACATACACACACACACACACACACACACACACACACACACACACACACATACAGAGACACATCGAAGAAAAGTACACTCATGCTTGGATGAGTATACACACTCCCTTGACATTCAACGCCTTTTGAAGCAGTTGCTGATTTGACAGATTAGATATGATGGATCATTTAGTTTGGAGAGGCAGGACGCACATACGGATGCACATGGCTGCTCCGCAAATCTCCAGCGACGGCGCCCCTGCGCTGTGCAAAAGGGGGCTGTCAAGTATAAGATGGGGTGTACGGATATTATGCTTAACACACACCCCAGCTCATTTATTCACTCTGGCATTTGGCACTTTTTTTGAAAGACAACATTACATCTCTTCAGAAAAAAGTATAAAAATAAATAAATAAAAAAGAAATAAAACATCTTAAATACAGTGTAAACAAACTAGGACTGCAGATGTGTTTTCGGTGAAGGAGGGAGATTAAGAGAGTGAAGGGCGGAACTGGTGTATGGAGGGAGGGATGGGGCTGGGGCTGGGGCTGGCGCTGCGGTAGGAGGACTCTTCAACATAAAAATGAATTTATAAAGCGGTGTCAGAGAGGGGAATATATTGGCTCATGGTTGAGCCTGTTTAACTGAATGGCGCTGTAATTGAGCTCTTCTGGAATTTTTTTTTCCCTGCTTCTCCTCCCACCCCCCCCCCTTTCCACCCCCCAACCCTCCAACCCTCCCTCCCCGTTCTGCCCTGTAGTCCCTGATACAGCTCCAACTGATGTCGGAGGCGGGGGCGGCACAAAATCGGAATTAGTGATAACATGGGAGGTAAGTCATTTGTCAGCTTTTTACTGCTCACGCCATAGCCGGGGTAATGGCTTTGCTTAATTGTCCAGAATTGAATGAAGCAATTTTATGATCCCCAGTAGAACTGCACCCCAACCCTTCCCCTACCACAACCCCCACCCCATCCCCATCCTCTCTGCGGTGTGGCCTCGAGGCTCCATCTAAGCCCTCTGAGCGGCATTCGATTTGGGAATGGACGGGGAGGGGTGGGGTTGGCGGTGGCCATGGGGTGGGGGCGTACAGCTTAATAACCCTCCCACCCCCCCACCCCATGGCCACCGCAGACTGATGCCGTAAATGTGGTCCAGACGCAGAAGGCCAAGCATACAGAGAGGACCTCACTCCCACTGTGTTCCGCTGCCTCTGTGTTTATTTGTTTGTTTGTTGTTGTTTTGGAAATGAATGTCTCAGTCGGGTTATTGAAGGCAATAAAGAGGCCCTCACTCCGAATGGTTATTAGGGAGTGTGTTTATTTATTGCCCCTGAATGTCTTTTAAATTGCATCGGGGGGATAGTGGTCCCACATCTTCGCCATAGTTCCCCCCCCACCCCTGCCAAAATGGCACTCTTTGTCTGTCCATGTTTGCCTTTGAATCTTTTTATCTTTTTATTGGCAGACCAGCCACTGTTTGTCTTCTTACACCAGTACCAAAAGTAGTCCATATTTTTTGCTTTTTTTCACACACAGCACACCACAAAAACAGTGTCCCATGTCCACAGAGTCACATCTGCCACACGTGCCAGTAGTGAGGACACTATTAATTTAGAATGAATATAATCTCTCCCTTTGGTCCCTGGTGGGAAAAGCCTTCTGCATATGTCTCCAGATGCAAGCCAGCCTATTTCCCCAAGTCCCCAGGGAAGTGGACACTTTGTACGGCATCCTAGTCTGTTGGGGCTTTGATGAAGGCTGCTTAATCTCTGTGGAGTATCCTTTTTTTTGCCTTCTTCTCCTTCCCCCCGTCTATTTAGCTAACATCATTCTCTCGCACTGTCGCTTTTTTTCTCTCTGTGTATCTTTCTAGCTCTTTGTCTTTCTCTCCCCCTTTCTACATATATTTCTCTGTCTCTGTCTTGCTCTCTCTCTGTCTTTATCCTCCTACCCCCTCTCCTCTCCTCTCCTCTCCTCTATCTTTCTCTCTGTCTATTTATGTATCTATCCATCTTTCTCTGTTTCTCTCTCCCTCTTTGTCTCCCTCTCGCTCTCTATTTCTCCCACCACCACCATGATGGAGGGTGCTGTGTGGTTAGTGGATGCAGGGCAGTCTGTGTCTCAGTCTCTATGTGTTTTAATATCACTATAGTTTTGTGCTTCGCTCCCAGCCTGTGCCCGAGGAACTCCAGAATGGCGAGGGCTTCGGCTACATCATCGCCCTGCGGCCGACCGGCTCCGTCACCTGGACGCGCACGGTGGTCTCCACGCCGGGCATGGCCAAGTACGTCTTCCGCAACGACACCATCCCGCCATTCTCGCCCTTCGACGTGAAGGTGGGGGCCTTCAACAAGCGGGGAGAGGGGCCCTTCAGCTCCATCGCCACTGTCTTCTCAGCCGAGGAGGGTAAGGAGGAGAATACGAAGCAGCCTTCAGGAACATGCCTGATCTTTTTTATAAACTCACTCACACAAAAAAAGACACACACTCTTACACACATACACACACGTATATGCATACACACACACACTAAGACGTGACCTTCAATAATAATGATAAAGTAAGTTGGTTCAGACAGTTTTTTTCCCCTTCCTGTCTCCCACTCTCTCTCCCCCCATTCCCCTGTTCCTACACTATGAATGTCAACCTGATATTAGTTATTGCAGCTCGAGCTTACAGGAAATCCTGGCAGGCACTTACAGCGCCATGAGTGAGCTATGATGTTAATTGAATTTGCGGTGCAGATTCTCCTTCTGTCTTGTCAGTCACAGATCCCATTAAACTGAAAGAGAAGGGTGTGTGTATGTGAGAGAGAGATAGAGTAAGTGTGGGTGCATGTGTGTGTGTGTGTGTGTATATGTGTGAGAGAGAGATAGAGTAAGTGTGTGTATGTGTGTGTGTGTGTGCATGTGTTTGGGGGGTTCACTCTCATCTTCTTCCCTCCCTTTTGAAGTGTTTGATGGAAATGTGGGTATTTTCTCTCTTTCTTCTCTCCCTCTGTCTGTCTTCCTCTATCTCTATCTGTGTCTCTGTCTGTGTCCCTTTCTCTCTCTCTCTCTCTCTGCCTCTCTCCCAACCACCCTCTTCCCCCTCCTTTCTCTATGTCTGTCCCTCTCTCTCTCTCTCTCTCTCTCTCTCTCTCTCTCTCTCTCTCTCTCTCTATTCTCCCTGTGTGCTTGCACTTGCTGCAGTGCCCAGCCTGGCTCCAGTGAGAGTAAGGGGTCGGAGCTTGTCTGCATTTGAGATTGAAGTGCTGTGGGAACCCCTGCGATCAGTCCCAGAGAGAGTGCTCGGTTACGAGGTACAGCCCTGAGTTCTAGCCCTCTTCTTGTCCTTTTCTTCCTCCTCTCCTGCTCTTCCTCTTGCCTTATGTCCTCTTTTTTCCTCTCTCTTCCTTTCTTCCTTGCCCTCTCCCTCTCTCTCTCACTCTCTCTCTCCCTCCCATCCAACTGTCCTTTCTGACCAAGCACCCTTCCACCCTGAGCTCTAGCATTCTCCTCTTTCTTTCTCCTCCTTCCCTCCCTCCTCCTCCCCCTTTTCCTCCTCCTCCATCCCTCCCTTTTCTCCTCTGCTGCCTTCCTTGCACTCTCCCTGTCTTTCCTCTGTCCTTTCTGACCAAGCGTCCACCCTTTCCTTTCATATTGTGCTGGTTGCTGTCCGGCTGTGGATGTTGTGTGGCTAATTGGCTGTATTGGCTTTGACCGTGCCGCCGTGCTGTCCGGAGCCTCTCGAGGTGTCAGAGGGGGCGTTTGTGCGAGGCGGCACCCCCATTTAGCCGCTGTCACAGCAGATGGCCCCATCACAGAGCCCGCTGAACGCGTCCCCATCTTTTCAAGATGCCGAGGAGGCAGCATAGCATCTTCACACACACACACATACACACACATACACATACACACACACACACACACACACACACACACACACACACACACACACCACCCCCCCGCCCTCTTTCCTTGCACCTTTGGCCCAAGGCACGGAAGAAAAAAACTCAGTTGCCATGGCGGCAGATGTATTGTGTAGGGTGAATAACACAGCTCGTGTCACTGAGTGGATGTGTTCGAGGAATCTGAGGGAAGAAAGCTACAGCTTCTTTAGAAGGCATATCAGGCAGCTAATAGTATGGAAGTCAGACCAGAAATGTGACAGTCGTTCACTGATAGATCGATAAACCGATCTGTTCACCGAATCGATTGATGTGTATCATCATCATCCTAACACACTCAGACGTTTCTGTTGGTTTTATAAATGTAATCCAGCCTCTAACCAGTAACATATTAAAGCAAGGCTCGTGGGGATGGTGTACATTTCCCCTCTAATTATTTATTGACTTAATGCCATACGCAAACATTAATACTGTATGTGTCCTAAGGCGGATATTGGATTTTACCCTCATTAAATATCTCTGTGCCCACAGACAGATTGGGCTAATTGAAAATTAGCATTGTGAAATTCTATTAAACATACATAATTGGAATCATGTAATTAGTTAGCAATTAGTGAGCTTTTGTCATTGTCAGAGTCGTTAGCCTGTTCATATAGGAAAGAAATGTCAACCAGGGATGCGGCACGGCTGTCCTACTGCAAATGTCAAATGGCACGTACACCTCAATATAAATTGCACCGCTAAAATGTAATTACAGCCTTTAGTCACATTTCAAAGCATAGCCGAGGCTGGGGCTGTGTCTTTTTGGTCATAAAGTTTAGTCTAAAATCTTTGAAATGTTAGGAGCTTTAAAGAAAGAAAAAACATGTGGTAAGTAAGCAGTGGTTCACTGAACAGTCATCCTCACGAAAGCTGTTATTTCAAAGAAAATGCCATGTTTTCTAGAAAGTAAAAAACAGTGAATTTCGCATCTCTTCTCAGCACACCTGAGTCCTTCAGGAGTCTACATATCTGTTTTTTTTGTTTCCTGTAATGTCCTCTAGCACTTTGGCAAGCATACCCTCAACCCCAGCTCCTGCCAGTTGTCTTGAAGCGGCCAAAAACAAAACAAAATAAAAAAAAAAAACAGAAAAGCAATACTAAATAGAAAAACCTCACATTCACATTCACATTCACATTCACATTTCCTTGTGGCTATCAGGTTGTGTACTGGGAAGACGACACTAAGCCAGACACTGTGGGTAAGGTGAGAATATCGGCCAACTACACGGCGGTGAACATCAGCAGCCTGCGGGGCAGCACGCAGTACTTCCTGACGCTGAGCGCCTTCAACACCGCCGGCACCGGCCCCCAGTCCCAGCCCGTCAACGCCACCACAAAGAAACCGCGTGAGTCCCTCCCTCACCATGTCACATGTCAACGCCGGCAGCACTTTATGTTGTTGTTACGCTTTATTTTCCTGTCCCTGTTACAGTACATCAATTAGGTACAGTGTAACAAAGTGTGTAACAATATGTAACATTATGTACCAACATTGCACCATAGGGTTAATCCGCACTGGCATAGTGGACTTAATTTGACCTGTGAGAATGTGTGCAATGTAGCTTACTGGAAACAACATAAAGTAAGGGACATGGAGGAAAAAAAACTACTAATTTCATTCGACGCACGTACTATGCACTGTCCCCTTATTATGACTGAATGTGACATACATTACCTCTCCTTATTTTACACGTTTTATCTCCCTGTCTCACTCTTTCGCTCTCATGGTCTCTCTTACTCTCTCTTACTCCTTCTCTCTCTCTCTGTCTCTCTCTCTTACTCTCTCTATCTCTCTTTCTCTCTTTCTATGACTCAGCCCCTGGACAGCCTCCACTGAATGTAAAGTGGACCCTCATTGGCTCTCTGCTCACCCTGCACTGGGACCCGGTTATAGCTCTGGAGACTGAGTCAGAGGTCACTGGATATCTTGTGAGTGTTATGCCCCTTTCTCTCTCTGTTTCTCTTTCTTCACTCTCTCTGTCTTTTCTCTCTTTCTCTCTCTCTCTCTCTCTCTCTCTCTCTCTCTCGCTCTTTCTTTCTTTCTCTCTTTTCGTGTGTGTTTCTATGTCTGTGCATGCTGAGATGCAGAATATTTTGCCATATACTATTTTTACTGTCCAAGCATAGATACCATTACAGTGATGGAGTGTGGAGTAGCCAGCGGTGATTCCGCGGGGACAATGGGTAGAGGTGGTAGACTCTGCGCCGCCGCTCTCGGTCATAATACTCGGGAGTCATGGTGCTTAATGTGTGGAATTAATGCTTTTTCACAGCGGGGGAGTTCTCCTAAGGCCTGGAGGAGAGAGAGCCAAAGCTCGGTGCTCTCCTCTCCACAGCCCCCCCCACCCTCCACCTCACCGCCAACCACCACCACCACCACCTGACTTTGAACCGCATTGAATGCATTATCTTCTGTCTCGCCACCAAATCGATCATGTTGTGGCTTTTATTTATATATTATCCTATTTTGTTTTGTTTTTTTCTTTTTCTGTCACCCAGGTCGTGTGCCGCAGACATCGCCACAACGATGCCAACACCATCGCCACAGAGCAGACCACGGCCGAGCTCACCCTGTCGTCCAACGATAACTACATTATCGAGATACGCTCGCTGAGCGAGGGGGGCGAGGGCATGGGGAGTGAGCCCATTCACATCCACAAACTGAGTGAGTTTTCGTGGTCATCACACTACTCCTCACTCCTACAACCTACATCCCCACCTTCCCAAAACCCCTTAATGTCCTACCCCACCCCATCCCCATCCCCACCCCCACCCCCACCTCCCAGTGTCCCAATGCCACAATTGTGCTCCCGTGTCCCTCAATGATAAGCCTTTAATGATGATTCAATCATCCAAATTGCACATTTATTCTGGCCTCGTTGCCTCCTTTCCCAACCATGTGTAATATACTCCTTGCTCATGCAAGAGACCCGACCTTTTTAGAAATTCACGTGCGGTGCAATCCATCTCTGTCACCGGGTTATTATTCCTTGTTGACTGCGGAGCACTGCGGCATACCCCAACAGTAGACAGTGCCTTCCTTCTGCTGCGTGAAAATGAAATGCCCCCTTTTTTTTCCCTCCCTTTTTTTGGCTTTTCCCGCACTTTTTTTTTTCCTTCATGCTGCGAAGAGATCTTGCTTTCTCATGTGATGTAAGCCTTATCATCTCCCAAATCCTTTAATGGCTTTTCCTGTTCACAAATCCATTAATAATGCAGATATTGTAAGCGCTGGTGAGTTCAGCATTGTGCGCTGATTTACTGTCGGCTGTCGGCGCATTGAGTCTGTGGAGTCTTGAAATGGAGAATTCTGTTTTTTTTTTCCTGCCTGCCTCCCTTCCTTCTTAGAAAAACAGAGCCTGGAAGTCTGTATACTAGAGACAGGCATTAAGTCGAATATGTCCTCAAGACCTTTGTCTCTGTGTGTCACAGACCTCTATTTTCTATGTGTCTCTGTGTGCTGAAGGACTGTAATTCACAGTTCTTAAGGCCTGAGTTTCTATGTGCCTCTGTGTCGTAAAGTGGTGTGCCTTTGTCTATCGAAGACTTCTGTCTCTTTGTACTTACGACTTGTGTATCTGTGCACTGAAGTGCTCTAAAAACTATCCTACTGTCTTATTCTACTACATAGACACACACAGGTGTGTCTGTGTGTGTCTATGCAGTAAAGCTTTGTGTCACTGTATGTATCTGTGAGAGCTGTGTCTTTGTGTGTCCCTATTCACTAAAAACCTATGTATCTGTGCATCTATATGCTGTGTGTGTACAGTATGTGTGTCTGTGTACACTGAAGACCTGTGTCTCTGTCTGTGTTTCAGGCATGGGTGCACGGGGCTCGCGAGCAGCTCCTCACAGCAGCCTCAGCCTGTCCTCTCTCCTCCTCCTGACACTCTGCTCTGCACTCTGGCTGCCTCCTGAGGACTGACATCGCCCCTCCTCCTGCCACCACATCACCCCCTCTGGCCTCTCCTCCACCTCCTCCTCCCTCCACCTCCCCCCTCCTTCACCCCTCTCCTCTCGCCTCTATTCCTCCATCTCCCTCTGGCTCCTTTCATGTCGACTTCCACCACCATTCTCTCTCTCTTCCTCTCTTCTTCTTTACCTCCACCCCCCCCCCCCCTCCTCCTCCTCCACCAACATCCCTCCCTCCTCTTCCTCCTCCTCCTGCCCTTTTCATCCCCTCGCCTTCCTGGTACTCGTCTTTCTTTCCCCCGACCGTGAATCACTTCCGTCACCCCCCCCATCATTTCATCTTCGCGGCACGTTGATAATCCGTGTCCGCCTATGTGCATATTCATGCCACACGTGCTGCCACAGGCGTCCTGAAAGACGGAGGCTCAGACACAGGTGTGGCATGTCGCGTCCATGCATAATTAATGACTACGAGGGAGAAGGTTAATGAACTGGTATGCATAATATTTAACGGTGTGTCAACATTAGACGTGTCAGCCCCTTCTGTAAAGAAAAAAAAGAAAAATGAACAGAACAAGAAAAACGTCTACAAGACGCTTCACCTCCATCTCATTACATTTCTTCACAGAGAAGTGCTGATGTCTACATTGTGTTTGCCTCTAATCCTTGGAAGAAACTACTGCCTTAAACCATTTACATACCAAAGTAGATGACATAAGGATTTGCATTTCTCTTCTCTTCTTGGTGTCTCTCTTCCTTGTTCTAGTGTAAATTTAGCTGCCACTGATAAAATATTTTTTGATCAATTCCAATTCCCCACTTAACAGGGATTGTTCAGGGGGCCACTGTTCCTTGTGGAAAAAAGGCCCTTTTTTGGAGATTCTCTCATAATCAGTCATGTATTAAGCGGAAAGAGGTGGATTTGGTAGGCTGATGTTACATTTATTCATAAGTATACGATGACGTCTTAAAAAAAATACAGTTATCAGCTAGGAGACACGCTTTGAGAAGCTTTGTGTGTGGGTGATTGGCAGAGTAGGTGGGCAGACAGATGATGTCTTCCACAGTGATCACCCAGCATTCAATTAGTCAAAGTGATTTAGTGGAAAACAGGATGAAAGTACTCCATCGTGTGTGTGTGTGTGTGCGTGTGTGTGGGTCAACCAGGGCTAAAACTGAGACCTGTGCCTAATGTCCGTATTGGCTACCAGTGAATTTCCACCTCTTTCCACCCTTTAGACAGGCACCAGCCCCTTTTGCCTTGCCTTGCCTTGCCTATCCTGTCCCTCGCTACCGCTTGTGCAACAGGACCCCCGTTGCTGTGTTTGTTTTTAATTATTCATACGTGGCTCTCAGCACACAGTTGCTGTGCTTGATAATATGAGAGAGAGAGAGAAAGAGAGAGCAAATCTTAAGGCAGGCAGGAAAGAAAAAGAGAAAAGAGGAAGAAAAAAAAAACAGCAGCGCACACAGAGGCACAGTGTCCCGAGGCTCTGTGTGAACACATTCTGATGTGGCCTTGAGAGAGAAGCAGTCCACTGCAAGGGCTCCGTCAAGCCTCCTGTAAAGTGTAGAGTTTGCGTAGAGTTAGTGCCTTTGTGGGTGTGGGGTGTGGGGGTGGGGTGGGGATTTGGGAGCGTGGGTGGAGGGGGGGTGGGGGGGGGGGTGGTTGCGCTTTTTGTCATGATTTATTTGATAGTGGGGGGAGGCAACAACATGCTCCTGAATTTTTTGCCGTGCTGCAGTTCTGCCGTACGTTTTCGTCAACTGGTGCACAACATGTGCACACAAGGGGAATTGTTTGCGAGAGACTAAGTGGCTAGACGCAAGACACGAATGGAAATGGGCTCGTCATTAAAGTTGCATGACTCTAATGGCATACCTGACAAATGTGCGAGGGAGGTGAAAGCTTTACAATGGCAAAGAGGGGGGATTAGGAGGAGGAGAAGTCGTACTTTCGCATTCTGTACGTACATCGACTGTCCTTGGTGTCCCATCATAATAAATGTATGGCCTGATATTCCACATAATACAGTGTAGAGGTCATTCACACATGTGAACCAACAGTAGTAGCTTCCCAGACAAACCCCTCTTCCTTTTTTCCTGGAGCTTAGGTAAGGCCCATCCTATCCGTGGGTCTTTTGCAGGAAGTGGGGCTGTGACCTGAGGTCAGAGTCAAACTGCTGGATTGAAGGAAGCTCGTGCCGGAGGCAGAGTTGTGTTAGAGTGGCTTAGCGTTCTTTGCACCATTTGTTTGGCTCCCTTGTTCCTCGCTTGTTTGATCTTTACCATTTTCAGCCACAACGCATGGGCCAGTGGAGGGCAGAGTGTGTGTGTGTGTGTGTGTGTGTGTGTGTGTGTGTGTGTGTGTGTGTGTGTGTGTGTGTGTGTGTGTGTCTATTGATGGGCTGCACAAGCTACTGTGTAGTGCTCTGGGTCAACTGTGTGACTTGCTTTGTTGTGACAAACCATGCCTTTCACTGAACCCAGGACTGTTGGGTCTGGCTGTGCTTTGGCGGCCTAATGGGCTGCCCCTGTTTTGCATTTGCACTCTTTTCTTCCAACTCTTTCTTTCTTTCTTTCTTTCTTTTCCCTCTTTCTCTATCATTCACTAGGCTATTAGTCTGCCAGTTTCTCTCCCTCTTTCTCACAGACACAGACACACACACAAACACAGATTCACATTAACACACACACACACACACACACACAAACATAAAAGTTGAATCAAAAGCACAAGGATGTCAGCCAAGGTGACACAGCGGCATCCCTGCCAAGCCTGCCGAACAGGTGTGCGGGGGTGGGGGGAGGCAGAGGCCCCGCAAGACGGCACTGTGCTCCCAGTAACACCACCCCACCCCTTACCCCACCGCCCCCAGCCCCCACCCTTTTCTGCCCCTCTCCACCTGCACTCCTCCAGAGAAGGCCAGGCCACGTTGATTATGCTGCACCCGCAGAGTCAATGAGATATTGATTTTCTGCCCCCATTATTGCCTCTGTCACAATGCAGACAGTTGATTGACTGATGCCAGTGTTCCTGTTGAACGTCTCGCGCCAGGTTATAGTTCGGGACGTCCTTCCTCCCCCCTCTGTCTATCTCTCTATCTTTCTCTTTCTGTCTCCTCACCCCCCTTCCCTTCCCCCGCACATCTATCTCCCTCCCTTTTTTCTCTCTCTCTCGCCCTGTTTCTGTCTCTCTGTCCGACCTTCTTGGAGTGCTCCTCTGCTTGCGCAGTAAACAATTTTCAACAAGTCCCCTCTGATCTCAGCTTATAGCAGAAATATAGCACCATCTTTTTGTAAAGCTCGCAAAGCACCCTTTGGATTAGATTCAGCGTAAGGGTAGTTGTATATGGATGTGAGAAGCCCAAAATGTTTTTAAGTTGATGGCAATGGTAAATACTGATGTAGTGGGCAAAAGGCTGCCAAGAGGACAAGGGGGTGTGAAAAGCACACTGATCAACTTCCCGTTAAGAGCAGAGCGAGAGTGTATTGAATGCCTACTGCAGGATGTGTGCAGTGGGAGCTCAAATTAGGACAGTGTGCAAATACAGTAAATGCATACCGCATATCTTTTCGGTGAGAGCTTATGATAGGGCAAATATGCAGTAAATGCATATGGCAAGATCTGTGCATTGAAAGCTTACTGTAGGACAAAATGCAGTCAAACAAAACTGCATGATCTGTGCAGTGAGAGGTTACTGTATACAGTAACATAGGCAGTGGGCATACTGTAGAATGTGTGCTATGAATGCATACTTCAGGATTTGTGCATTGTGCGCGCACTGTAGGACACACGTAGTGAACACACACTGCAGGATGTGCACGGTCAGAGCTTACCGTACAACAAGTGCAGTGAACACTGCACACTGCAAAATGTGTACCCTGGACACATTGTTTAAGATGTGTATGGTGAGAGCCAACTATAGAATGGGTGTGGGGCACTTCCTGTAGTAAAAGAACGATTTATTCATCCTAGAAATCCATCCTTTATTCCACCTCAGATGCCACAGACAGACAGACAGACAGCTCCTTTCCATTCATATCTTGTACAAAAAAAACACGCCATTGATCCGACATCGCTTAACAACATGTGCGTGTGACACTGTAAGTGTAGGTACTACCAGTGCATCTCTCTCTCTCTCCTGTGTACTGTGGGTGTGACCTGACTCTTTTGTGTTTCTTTTTCTCAGTGTAATCTATAAAAATGATGAGGTTTCATGTCGTACCTTCATCCTGATCTTGTTTTTTAGTAATGTATTATTAGGTATTTGCTTAGTACGTTATCAGCGGCTTGGAAAAAGAAATGTTTTAGAAATTAATTATTCATGAAACGCTATTTTTTGTTTTGTTTTCTGGACCATGTTTAAAAATTACAGGATCATTTTGTTTTTGTTTTTCAAATGTAAATAATTAATATCTATATATTTTTTAATCTGGCCAACATAGAGGACATAATGATGTTTTGTACTACAACAAAAGGCCTGTGATCTTAATACTGCTGTATTAATCAATGATCTCCATGAGATGACTGACCTATGACATTGTGTTTTCATATTGAAAAGTAATCGTTTTGTCTTGTATACTAAACTTGTGCATGTGGAAACATTGTTTGGTGCGTATGTGTTGAATTTTATAAATCGGTAACTTAATAAAATTGTTAAAAGCAGGCACGCTCTTTTTGGTGTCATGATTTATTTAACTTCCAGAGGCCAGTTTTTCTTCTCGTATTTCACACAGCTCTGATCATTGATATTTCTGTGAAAATGGAAAAAGAAAATGTGACTGAGCCATTTTTTTTTTACCCCAAGTGTCCTTCTTTTGCTATTTTTCGCAATTACATAATGTCCTGCACGCATTTTATAGGGGGCAAAGACAGCCTTATCTGGCAGCAGAATTTATACTCTGCCACCCATTTCGCATTTAATCATTTGCTGCCTCTTCACACTAGCTTTCCAGTTAGCACGGCTATTGTAAATCAATTTGAGGACTGGGCATAATTTCAGGGAGGGGTGATAGAATTACAGATACGTAAGTGCTGCATAATCCACTTTCTATATCTTTGGTTATTTATTTATTACATGTTCTCTCTTTGAAAAAAAAAATCAGAGGCTTTAATTGGGTCCAAAGCAGTTTGCCTTATTGTAATTTGATGCAAGATTGCAAAGTTCAATAAGTCTCCCGGAAGCTCTGCTCCTAGGGATTCACACATCAATGCTAAGTACAGCTTTTTTAGTCTTGGGGATCTAAGAGGGATTACTTTTTGCCATAACAGTTTGTAGAACAAAGCAGTGCGGAGGGAATGTAATCACATTTTCCCCCTCGCGTTTAAGAAGTCAAGAAGTGTTTGATACCACTACACACAGAAGCAAGTCAATCACAACTCCCTCTATTTCTCTTTCTCTTTCTCTCCATCTCTGTTTCTCTCTGATGATGATATAATTCGCAGAAACTCGTGGAAATCAGCGTACGCAATTCATCAGCCATTCAAAAATTCATTAGGATGCCAGAGTGTCTTTGTCATTACAGATGCAGCTAATAGCGAATAGCCAGTGCCATTTCCCTGAGTGTCGTGGAGTACTAGATAACCCTAATGAGTTACACGTTTGACCATGAAGCAGCAATAAATGACTCACATAAATTTCGCAGGACAAGCCCATCATCCACCACCACCACCACACACCCACCACCACCATCTCTGCTGCTGATGCTGCTGTTGTCATCACTGCTGCTATCCTATTCACTTAGCCCCCAGGTGAAGGCAAAGCCTCTCGTGCCTGCTTGCAGTTGCCCACTCAACATTTATAAAGTGGACGGTGCTGTAATAAATAGCATCTTATTTGCTATGCATGGGTGGCATTCTGCCCGTGGACAGGTATGCGTAAGGGGGGGTGGGGGGGGTCGAGGGCTTGTGTGTGTGTGTGTGTGTGTGTGGGGGGGGGGGGGGGTGGGCTGCAGCTCTCAACACTCCTCATCACAGGTCTAATCATGGGGGCCTCTCTCATGGCGCCAGCGCTGGAAATGAACAAGTACCCCCCCCCCCCCCCGGATCGTGTGGAAGAAACCGCACGTGCCTCTCGACCTTGCCTGATTTGCTTGGTGGAGAGGAATGGGGGCTTCTCTCATGGCGCCAGTTGGAAATGAACAAGTATCCCCCACCCCCCCACCCTTTCTCGTTTGGAAGAAACCAAACATGCCACTCGACCTTGCTTGATTTTTTTGGTTCGAGAGGGCCTTTTTTACACAAAAAAACAATGAGCTCTGATTCGCCCAAGCAAGGAATGGAGTGGGCGGGGGCTTGAGATCCCCAAATTCAAGCCTAATCCTCAAATGCCCAACGCCGCCTGGAAGACAATATAATAGTGGAGAGCTGACCAACATGGTGAGCCATGTTCTAATCATCATTGTAGTATTGTGGTGCAGTTAACTCGGTCAGTGTGAGTGTGTTGTGCTGCGCTGCGCTGTGGCCGGCATGGCGCAGCAGGGTGTCTTTGAGTCAGAGCAGGCCCTTCGCTTCAGTCTGAACAGTGTAAAATGTCAGACAGTGGCCACAGCCCCTTGCTTTCTTGCACATAATCCACTAGGCATTGTTTAGGGACCTTGTCCAATTGACAAAGCATCTATCGAGACAGCTCTTTCACAGCACAGCAGAGAGGAGAAGAGAAAGAGAAGGATACTGTTGTGGAAGTGAACTTTGTTCATTTTCAGCCTCTGACATTTGCAAGCGGTTTGAGGGGGGGATTTCAGGGGGTCTGTGAACTGAGCCTGTGTCTAGGTCATTATTATTGGCAGGCTGACTCACGTGTAATTAGAGGTTTAGCCGAGCTGAGCAATTTCCTAATTAAGTATAAAGGTCAGGCTCATCAGGAAACGGCCAAAGAATCGTCTGAATGCCAGGCACACTTCTTATTAGTAAACAACGTGGCAGAGAGGGTGTCTTCCTTATAAAGTAAACACAAATACACACACACACACACACACATGCACACCAACACACACACACACACCCACACACACATTCTCTCTCTTTCACACTCGCACACAAGGGAAAAGAGATGGGGAGGTGAAGAGATGAGGCACACACGTGTAACAGATGTCAAGATAAACTGCATCGGTAAAATTGAGCAAGAGGCAAAAACATTCTTGCAGACACTCTGGATGCTCTCTTTCTGTTAAACCTTTTTAGAGGTTGTTGGTTGTTTTGAAGATCACAAGAGTAATGACAGCCAAAACATCATTGCTCTGCGGCAACTTTTACTATTCTTATTTACTGCCTGCACATGTATACCTCTCCCTGCTGATTAACTGAATTTAATGGGGCACAATTTATATATTCTATCTGCGCTTCCACAACGAACGAGGTAAATCTTTAAACGCTGCTATAAGTGATCAAACGCCATAATAGGGCAGTTACTCACAGCGGCCACAATAATTAGAGCTGCAGAGGCTCGGTCCGCGACCATCTGAGGACACGTCTTGTGGGAAGGTCATTATAACAGCAGAGCAGTCTTACCACAAGCAGGGCCAGTGACTCAGAGGTCGCTGCACAAACAGCATACACTGCATGGTCAATAACAACAATTTAATCCCAAGGTAATTTGCCCAGAGTGTGTAGACTGTTGACATCACTTGCCAAGATGCCCGGGTTAGAAAAAAACAAAAACTAGTTGCGGATGCTCAAGCATCGCTACAAGCCTTAAGGGCGAATGAGTAAACTTGGCACTCCGTGTCCTACAAAACTTTGTTTGCTGTTCAACTTTGAATGACAGGGAGACAAACAGGCGCGCAGACATTTCATTGATGTGGGTAATTTCAAACGGAAGTAAAAGGAAATCAGATAAGAGGGCTAAGAACAATTAGATAAGTGTAATAGTATACTCCTTGTGGGAACGAAAAAAACTAACTATGAAACTCAATCAGTTCGCTTCCCTTCTCATCTATGCTTAGCTCCAGGGAATGCATGCACATCTCTTTCGCCTTCCCTATAGATCAATACTGAATTGGCATGATCACGTCTGCTCAAAGTTCAAGTCTCTGGAAGACCGAACAGTCCATGATAAATATGTCATCTATAGAAAAGGTCATCCACATCCTCTCTCTTCCGTGGAGTCAAAATCCTCCTTTGACTGGTGTATTGATTAACACCAACACAGTTAGTGATCAGATATAATAAATAAATAAATAATAAAAGTAAATATCTTCCAATTTGTAATACATTTTATTTGTTTATGTAGATGTCCAGGTCTGTATCATAGCTGTCTTTAGAACAGTTCAGAGGTTGTAGAAGTAGTCAACAGATACCTCACATAAAAGCCAAGTCAATTGACTACAAAAAACCCAGCAGTAATATGGAAAGATTTGGTATGCAGATTTATCAAAAAAATATACACATAGACAACATTGTTGTTTAACACTGTTTATTTCCTTTGAAAAAGTAAAAGGATAAGAAAATACATTCAAAAACGGCATCTTGAACCTCAAAAGAGCCTTGGATTTTTATATTTTACACACGTAAATGTGTCCTTTCCTATGTGTTCATTAAAATGCACATATACAGTGCACAATTTCAGAGTTGATTTTAGGAAACACCCCTATCAAGGTCTCTTAGCAGTCTATCACAGGAAAATCAATATGTGTATGACTGCTGCTTATGGAATCACAGTCAATACCATATGCTGCCTGGGTCTTAGATTATCGAAGATTACAGCCCATGTCCAAGGATTACACATGTATGGTGCCATTTTGAAGTGCATATTATGGATTAGGCATTCTGCTTTGAATTATAGCCTTCACAAATGAAAGTGAATTGCTAAATACTGCAGTAGGCGTACATTTCCTGTAAACATAATACAGATTGGATGTGGATGCTTTTCCGACCTTGTGTTTGTGATTGCACAGGAAGGCGCGTGGAGGCAGGCAGGCAGCCTCCCATATTGAGTTTGTTGGAGCTCCCCACGTGGATAATTACTGCTGGAGATGACTTCCCACCAGAACTCTGATGTTCTTTTCCTGACAGCATCCCGAACCACCATTAAATCAATGCAGAACAAGTTTTTTTTACTCCATTACCACTCTGTCAGGCCTGATGAATCCTCTATGGCTTTTCCAATACACAGTGTGCAAAAAGCTTTCTGCAACAGGAACTGAGCATCTTTCTCTGTGTGCTTGAACTCTTTCACAGTAGAGGACACTGAGGCTACATTGTTATTGTTGTTGCTGCTGCTGCTGCTGCTGTTGTCGTTATTGCTGGAGCAAGTGGTGCTGTTGTCCTTTCTGTTTTTCTGAGATGATTCAAAGCAGCGAGCCATGAGAGGAAGGCCACGGCTGAAGTACAACCTTCAGGCCCCCGCCAGGTAAAGAAAAGGGAGAAAAATCCAAGGGAAATATTGTTAGTGGGCAAAGAACAAACCTTTCTGACTAATCTGAATCAAGGACGGTGCAGAGGCAGTAAGAGGAGCCGCTCGCTGCACTTTGAACAAGGGCGAAAAAAAAAAGAAAAAAACTGGATTGCCTCAAATTTCCTGTCCGTAGCGATGACATGCTAATCCATAACTCAATAAAACAGTCCAAGGGCATCCGAGAGGCAAGTAAGTTGTTTGACAGAAGGTATTATGTGGCATCACCGAATAGTTTGTGTGCACTTTGTGAACACTACATCCCACTTGACATCAGACACAAACATTAGCCTTATTTTGCAAATGTTGCAGGCAAATTATTCAGACTGGCTATGTTTTCTTAAGCAGGCATCAGGACATAGCTAGCTGTTTTTTTTTAACCTAGCATGATGCTAATCTTAGGGCAGAGGCAAGGGCAAATGGGTGCGCTTACCCTTTTGGGTCAGTGAGTGTTAGGTCCCGACAGCAAAGGGGTTGCACTGGTGACTGTAGTAGTCATCTGCCCCTGGAGCCTTTGTGCCAGCATGATAAATGTGGCATTCACTAAGGTCCTGTGCATTCGGTGTGGTATCTACCTTTGCCCTTGTTGGTCATTCTAGAGTAGGTGAATGTGTTCTATAAGCAGCGACACTACTTCACTGGGTCACATGCCTGCCAAAAAAAGCAAACATATAGATCACTTACTGGTAAGATAAAAAATGACTTGTATTTACTTGTCTTGAGATGAAACACAGCTTCCTCTTGAAATGCTATATTTTGACAACGAGCCACATTCCTCTCCACTGGATGGTAGACAGTAAAATCAACCAGACAGAGAGCGAGAGACGTGGCAATCAATATAGAGGCTTTGACATCAGTCTTACAAGTGACATGTTCAGAATCCAGCGGTGTTTTACAATTCTTTAACCTTAAGGGAACATGTCTAGCTATTGGATCAATACAAATTCAAAGCATAATGTGCCGGAGAGGGCAAAGGTGTGTCAATATGCAATAAATTGGATCAGCTTCGCAAATTTCAAGCTCTCAGCACTTTTCCCTGCCCGCCGGCCTCTCCAGACCACTGTCTCGTATGCCGCTCCCTATGCACAAGGGAGCTGACCCAGTAGTTCATCCGCTCTTGCAAGATTGAGGGTCAGTCGTACACAGATGGTGCTTGTGAGTATGTGTATATTCACTCATCATCAAACATTGTTTGATTCAAGTGTGTTCATAGGCTTTAATGATTCATCATCTCTCATTCTCTTTTCAAATCTGTTATTTGTCTTGTGTAATACCAGCACTTCCTGAATTTCAATTCTTTAAAACAAAAACTTGAATAATTGGTGGAGACCAGCACCATCAAAGTATTGTTAGATAAATGCTAGATAAAGCAGTCAGAAAAAGATTTTAAGACTCATTCACCACAAGGAGAGCGGTGTTGGATATTAGACATCCATGTCAACTTTCATTTTCCTCCTGAAAATCTGTGAGGTTCAAATCAAATCAGCGAAAAATATACTGAGAAAAAAGTACCGCCTTCAGACAGTATGAATATACTTGATGAAAGTCTACATCCATTTAGCTCACATAGTCTTCCTTTTTCTTGTGCAGTGTTCACATGTCTCACAGCTTGGTACTGTTCCCTCTTTGAAGTGAGAGCACAGAGGAGTTTCCTTGAGTGCACTCTGTAATAACAATAGCTCTTGTAAATTATAATGGCAAGGAAACACAAACCATTGGCTGGTGTCTACTGATACCATCAAAGACTAGTTTATTATGTACAAAGGTATCCAGAGACTGTTTTAGTCATTGTCTGATTAGATGTATCGACATGTTAACAAATGTAAAAAAAATGTGTCAATTGTAAACTCTTGAACTACCAGTGATAGGTTCTGGTAGTTGTATTTCCTCCTGTCTTTATCATGCCAATGAACACAAAAGATAGAAATGTATGTCTTCATGTGTGTGTGTGTGTGTGGGTAGGTGGGTTGGAGTGTGTATTGTGTGTGTGTTTTTTATTCACCTGCAGTTCTTACATTTCATTACCAGACAACAAATGGATTGGAAATAGATTGTGTCTGTCTGAGGGTGTTTGGTGCATCACCGTAAAGCTCTCTCCTCTCGGTTGATTTGTCATGTTTCTGGCACCGCCGTCTCTCATTCACAGTCTCAGTAGTTCCGGGCATGTGCATTCAGCGTGCTTCACACGCCAGCTGTTCCTCTTTAGAAAGCGCCAAAGGTAAAGGGGAGAAGAAAAAGGGAAGAAGGAAAGAGAACATCTGTCATTCTAGGGAAAATCTATTTTAGGTTTCGCAACAAGGGATGTCGTTTTAATACAGGACGGCTTTTCATTCGATCTTTTTTTGATTAATATTTTCACAGGCTCTCTCATTGGAGCGTCCCTGTGGCATTGACGGAAGGTAATTAAGAAGCCTGAGAATACGGTGTCCAAGACCTTGAAAGGGAGAGGCATTTTCAGAGGCATTTGTTCCTCTGCTTCTCTGGCAAGCTCTACATTCTTGGGAAAATAGCCTTTGAATCAGATGTTCTGATACACAGTGGCTTTCATAACCTCCCTTTTCAGCCTATGATCTACAGTTTGCATTACCAGATCATGGGTTGAGCCACTTCAAAAGTCATTTACTTCAGAAATGCTTCTGCAGTGCAGTAGAAACACATTTTTCCTAGTCTGGGGAACAAAAAAAAATTCAAAATGCTGTACCGATAATTAATGATGAGGTACTGAACAAAAAGTTAAGTGAACCAGTGTTGAATAGAAGACTTCTGTCCCATGGCCTAAGGGAAAAAAGGAAACATTAAAGGTCTTGACTTTGTTCACAAAAGACCATTTTGCAGTCTTAATTACATCGTGTCAAATAATGAATTAATTAAAATAGGCAAACTGTCAGTGTCAAATAATGAATTGCATTCATTATTTTGCAACACTTGCTAAAGTTAAAAAAAGGAAAAAAACTGCTACAAAATCAGAAAACTTCAAATATATCCAAATAGATTATTGAGTATCTGATCCAAAATCTGAAGCCTATGACCCAAGCTCGCAAATATAAATGTTCAATCTGATCTGGGCTTAGGAGTTGTCATGAAGCATGATAACCTAGAGCTCTGGATTTATGTGTCTTATATAAACTCAATGTCTTTTGAATTAGCTGCTAAAATAAGACATTTAAAAACCTTTTTATCACACGTTTTCCCCCTGTGGCATTGGCATTCCCTTTTTTTATTCTGCCACCACAACCGTGTTGTTGTTTCATGATATGGGAGGGGACATAACAGGGAACATAAAAACGTGACATAAAATATAAACAGCATTAGACTTCAGCTAAGACAATAATGAATATTAAAGTATTATGTCCTTTGGCTGCACACAGATGTGCTCTTATTGTGAACCAGCTTAGAGTTCACTTGTGTATTTGCAAAATTACACGTGTGCTTCATCAGTAAAGAGGAAAAGGCTACGGATGGTGGAGTTGTTTGCATTCGTGTCCCACTGATGTACTAAGCCCGAGTCATCAACTTTAGCATTTCAAGAACAAAAATGTCAGCATGAACACGAGCCCCATTTTATTAGAGTGATTCCTAAAGGTCACACATGTCCAACACAAAATACCATCCCGTCATATTACCATATATTTCATTACGCTCTGGCAGGAAGACAAGAATCTCCTGCCAATATCATGAGTGGCTTGGACAAACGTCCCCCCTTTGGCATACCATGTCAGGCATCCCATGGTGTGAGAAATTCAATCATAAAATAGTTTTGATTAGTCATGTGACTGAGACACCTCTGATAGGTGATATTAAAGAGTGCCATCACAGACCTTAAACCTAGTGCCCATGTGTAAGTGAAACATTTTTGTTAGTAAGAGCTACAGTGCCATTAAAAAAACATACAAGCTAAATTTCATATTCCTCTAAAAAACAATCCATTTCCTTTTTTGATCACAGATGAATAATGCATGAAATATGTAAACTAAACTCCCCTCTTTTTTCCATTTGAATTCAAGATTATAGCAGAGTTGCTTTGCTTTTGCAGTGTTAACTGTGCCATCCTCTGTTTGACTAAGATTCAATCCAAGCCCTGGTACAGATGAGAAGAATCTAATTTCAAGAACATTTCTTTACACCAATTATAACAGTCGGAGTGTTTTGTGAAGATATGACAGGTCTAAAACTAGAATTAAAGTACAAAAGTGTCTGTCAGTTAGTAAAACTCCCCAGTCACACCTACAACATCTCTGAAAACATTTCACAAAAGGTTTGTGTTTATTCAAAAAAGTCAATTATAGTTTTTTTTTGTGTGTTCAAGAAAACCTTTAACATCATTTCATAACAAATAATCATGGTTTGTGATTTGTTTATAGTATTTATGCTTTGTTTCTGAGAAATACAACTGCAATATTAAAAACACATTAGCATTCCTTCAACCCATGCTCATTGTGTTTCTATATCTAAGCAGTTTAAGTCTTGCATACTACTTTCATCGCTATCAATATACTACATACTAACCCACCATGACCCGTATGGCTGCATATATGTAATTAGATGTCTATATTTTTGTGTTAAATATGTGTCTATTCCTTCCTCTGATCTGCTTGGTAAGTTATTAGCAGTTTAGTTCTTGCATAGTGCTGCCAATGCTGTCAACATGCTGCATACTAACCCAGCGTGACCCGTACGGCTGAAGAGCCCAAAGCTACACGGCTTGGGCATCAGAGGTCCTTCATTATGGCTTCATTAAAACACACACACACAGAGTGTTTTTTTTTTTTGCTAAGGATTGCTAAGGCCATTGCTAAGGATACGCAAGCGCTCCAAGGATAAACAGAGTCCTGGAGAGCAGGGCGGGTGCATGCGGTCGAGATCAGATGCGTGGGCGTGGGGAGGATTAGCTTTCGGTTTGTCGAGCAACAGCCCCAGCTCGAGGATTATTAGGCGGCTGCCGCTCTCCGCTCACTCGCTCGCTCTCTTACTTGCTCCCCACTCCGCCAGCCCGGATCATGGTAATTACCGATGTGTCTCAGTTACATGCATGTCCAATGCAGCCCCCAACACTGTCCACATGATGGACAACACGTCATTACTACTGCCTGCTTCCAGTCATCATGTCATTATTATGGTGCAGTTAATTTCGCCAGACAGCTGATGCAGCTTCCTGAGGGGAAAGATGGAACGGACGGGTAGCACAGGGCCTTATCTTATACATATATACAGACAGAGGGAGGTGGTGGAGGTGGGGAGTGGGAAGAGATGGATGATAGTTTCTCATTAATGATTTCACAGTGTAATCTTAATAAAGGCTTTTGAAGACCATAGGCATCTTTGTAGTGATTATATGTATCTGTATATATTATTAATAATTACACATGGAAATACACATATTACAAGTTTCTCCTTTCCATACCTAATATCATGAACACATCACACACACACACACACTCAGTGCTGTCGCTTCGCACACACACATTAGACACAGTGTGTAGGGCACCAAGTGCTTGTGGGGGAACCACCAAAAAATCAGGCTCATGAAAAAATCATCACAATAGGCTATGTACTAGTAATTATATATATATATATGTGTGTGTGTGTGTGTGTGTGTGTGTGTGTTTGTGTGTGTGTGTGTGTGTGTGTGTATAAAGCATGGTAATATTTATAAGCAATACAAAAGCAACATAGGCCAATTTGCTCCAGAAAAAGGTGAATCTCCTTTGCAGCCCTCTCTCCATTCTCCTCCTGGTGCCCCCCTCCCCCACCTCCCAGTGGTCTGTTTGATTATGGCTCAGTCTCAATTTAAGGCTGGCAGACAACTGTTTGGACATGGCCTTGAAAAAGCATCTAAAGTTGGGAGCAGAGAAAAGAGAAAGAGAGATGAAGCTCACGCATCGCTTGCAGATAAGACAGTGTTTTAAATAAATAATACAAAAAGTTACTTTTGCCCTTGCCAGGCAATAAACTTTGTAACGTTAGCTCGTAGGCTACTACAGACTGTGCTAACAAGTGTTGTAAATTATTAAAGTTGTAAATGATTGATGCTGTCTAGCTAGTTTATGTTGTGGATATGAATGTGGATATGGATTATTGAAAGCAATTCATCATGGTCACCTGACTGTTTTCAGTTAACGTTCGGATGAGATTAGCACTTCCTTCCTCAGGTTGCTAGCTAGCTATGCTATTTCTGATTAAGCTGAACTTTCTAGTGTTCATTTTCCTACCCTTTTTAAAATTTTGTCTTTGTCCTCATCTGGTGATTATTGCTGTATTAGTTTTTGTTATTAGGCCTATTATATGTTATTCACAAACCATTTTTGTTAGTCAAATAAAGTTCAATGTTAACAAAGATTCTGCACCACAAAGCATTTGTGTCTTAGGGCACCCAAATGGCTAGCAATGGCCCTGCACACACGCAAACTCAAACATCACACACACACACACACACACACGCATACATATATATGCAAAGACCAATTTTGATTTTATACAAAATGCCAATAAGACCCTCGCTGTTACACTGAGACTGATGTGAAGAAAGGAACAGTTTACCCAGCAGCCATGATGACAGCCCACAGAGAAGGGAGAAAAATGTCCCCTCAGTGTGTGCTCCAGAGATCCCCATGATTGAGAAGGGCCTGTGGCACTCACGTTTTCATTTTTGATGCTGGATACACAAGCAAGAACATAACGCAGCCTTCCCTTTTGGCTAGCACGTCGGAGCTAATTGACTGGTGTTATGTCAGCGAGGGCAATTAACAGTGTGCCGGACCACGATTGCTGCTTTGTAGAGAGACTTTATCTGCGGGAGCTGGACTCACTCATGTACATGTAGTGATGTAGTCCTGGCAGCCCGCCCTCCTCACTCACCCACTGAACATTCACTCAGTCATCCAAACAGCCCCCTGTGGTCCATCATGCTGTCAGCACAGATTAGCACCGACTTGACGCATTAGCCTACTGTACAGTAGCTTGCTACTTCTTTTGAGGTATGTTTTTTTTTGACAAGTAGTTGTATAATAATCTTTGACATTCATTTTGATGAACGCAACTGTTATGTATAATACTTGACTGTACTTGACTTGCATTTGACTGTATTTCGTAATCTTATGTTCTCTGTCTGTCTGTCTGTCTGTCTCTGTCTCTCTCTCTCTCTCACGTTTTCTTTCTTTGTCCTTTCTGAGTGCTTACCTACTCCTACCTACTCGTTGTCATATCAGTGTAGCATTTTCTCCTTGCTTTATCCATACTCATAGCTATGTCTCATTGTCTACCCAGCTGTCATGAACTTTAAGCCACACCTTACAATGTTATCTCAGGTCTTATATCTCTCCATCGGCTATAAATGTCAACATATTCTATTGTTGGGTGGGCAATTTTCTTCATGCTTTTTCTCTGAGCAACTGTGACAAGAGGGAGTGTTCTGACACCATCAAAATACCCACATTCTTCAATATATTTTGTCATACAAGAATTCATTACCATTTTTGTTAATGCCCTTCATTATTAATAACAACTACTGCTATTGTGAACAGTTGCAAATATGTGATGTGACTAGCCTACAACAGTGCTAATGTTATTGCCATACCAATCATCACTACATTTTACCCTATTAATTGAACACATAACAGTATTTCCCAGGCATCCCAAAAGTATAAGAGATTAGTAGTTTCACTGTTCTGGCAGAACAGTTCATTGGGTACTTGTCAGGTGCAATTTGATACGTTTTTAGATTAGGTGTTCAGTGTTCAGTCACAGTGTGTCCTCTGTGTTTCAGACTATAGGAGGCAGTAAGTGTGGCAGGGGTTTAAAAATTGTTCCTTTATTGTTATTTTGGCTAAACAGTTGAAGTGCATTGGCATTGACATGGCATACCTCACTATATTTTATTCAGTCAGTGAATGCAGAGAAGTCTCTGTTTCTCTTTTTAATATCTCATCTCTAGACAAGAACTTGTAACAATTACTGCCATTAAACAAAATTACTGTTTTATAGATCTCATCTTTAAAACACTTCATGTTACTGCTGCATGTTCCTTACTGAGAGGGAGCAGAAATTGTAAACAGCATGAACAGCCTGTGCTTTGCTAGATGTGCTACTATAAACATCTAGCCATCAGAGAGACTTATTGGCAAAGCTCAAACAAATGCCTCTTGAAACCTCTGAGCATGTTATGGGCCCTATGCCAAGGACAGGTACGACTGCATCCTGTAGATAGATAGCCCCTTGCAGTATGAGCAGACTTAGCCTCATGGCTCTCCCGACATCAGTACACTGCACAGAGGTGCCCCGTTATTGGTTGGATGGCTGGTTTGGCTATTTCTTATCTATAGCTTTGCCGTGTGTAGGCATCAGTGCAGGTCATGCCAAGGTAAACATTGGCTTCCATTATTCGCATCACTGAAACAACACTATCAGTCTCAGTAGTGAACCATATTATCGCTGTGCTCCCAAACAAACACCCCCACACTGACAAGCCATGAAAATCCACCAGAAAAAGACGTTTATTTTAAAATGTCTTCCTTTTGCCGAACCAACGATTATCCCCGGCTTGTATCATGGCCCGTTGAAACGAGCACTTGGTAAAAATCTACAACCAAAGAGGTGCATTCAGAATAAATCCTGTTGCATACCCCGCCACCTCACTCACACACACAAACACCCCCCTTTAATCCTGCGTTTGGAATGGAAAAGCACTGAGGAGCTTAGAGACACCCAAGCTGACCCACCCAAGCTGAACCTCTTCCTTTACTCTTTGCCATCGCTGCTCTGAAAAGACAGCAAGCACCAACAATGCTATCAGCCAGTGCATTCCACCATTGGCAGCCCTTGCCAGCAGTTCAATCCAAGGCCCAGACCCAAAGACACCTCCAACACATGGGCCTGAGGGCATGGCTGGTGGAGAGGAGTATCTCACAGCAGGTCGCGGACAAATCCACAAAGCAAATCATGTGGAGACAGTCGGGCCATGGGTGCCAGTGGTTGGCTTGATAAAGAGCACTCTGAAGAGTCATGGAACCCCCTTAACTTGCGGGCTGTGATGGAAAAAAAACACACACATTGGCTGCAAGCAAGTGCCAGAAACATCCCTTTGGAGAGTATTCACTTTTTTTATTTTTGTTCTTCAAATATAGATGACAACGGTAGGTTTGTTTATTTGTGTCTGGACTGATTGGGCCTAATTAGGCTCAAAGATGAATTTGTTTCACCACTTATAATAGCTCTAAAAAAAAAACAGGAGAATATTCCAAAGATGCGCGCTGATATGTTGACTTGGCGCCAAGCACTTTAAATACTTAATGGCGCAATTAAAACTGATTAGAGTAAAGGGAGACTTATTGCAGCCTATCAGAGGGTCTGTTTGAGCATGACAGTATCAGGTTGAGCGTGACAGAGACTTGCTCAATACTGCTGATCGCATTACTGGCATAGTGTCAAGCATTTGCAATTTTAACCCCGATAAAGGCAGAGACTCATTCATTTCCATATCAGACGCGACAAATCCTTGCTGGGTTCAGTCAGTGTATCAGGGACTCATGGTTACTATATAACATTGACTGCTTAATGCCAGACATATCCTTGGAAAACCCTACCAGAATTTGTCTAATTTGTTGAATGCATTGCAATTCAAAAAAGATTTATTTATATTTTATATATCATGGAGGTCAGTGCATTTCATCGTCCACCCAAAGCAACAGAGCTGCTGTCTCCCCATTTGCTGTGGTGCTGTTGCTTCCTGAGAGTTTGTATGTGCGGCATGGCAGAGCTAAGGTCACTTCCCATATCAGAGCTGATTATGTCCCCATGATGCCTGAAGACCCTGAAAGGGTTGTGGTGGTGAAGGAGGTGTGTGTGTGTGTGTGTGTGTGTGTGTGTGTGTGTGTTCACAGTTTGTCATTTCTCTCTCTTTGTGATCTTTTAAGGTCCCCTCCATTCATTCACCTGTTCAAGGAGAAACTATGTCTCAGATGACAAGACTGTGTGTCTGTGTCCCACATCACGACAACCAAAGGTGACATTAATGTGAAATATTTTTTTTGTTTTTGTTTTGTTTTAGTAGTCGAGGCTGCATGTCATCCACTGTTGTTATTAGAGGCTGTCAGACAGCCTCAAATCAAAAAATATTTGGACATCGTCCCGGTAACCAGGGTATGTTCGTCCGTCACACGGAGGAGGAACGGGGGCAGCAGTAAGAGCCCTGGCCACAGATGATTCACTGATGGCATCAGCTCAGCAACGACTTGGGCATCATCCACCCTCGCTCTCAGCTCTACCTGATATCACTGCAGCCAGGCGCAGTGTTTGCGTGTGTGTGTGTGTGTATGTTTGTGTTTGTGTTTGTGTGTGTATGTTTGTGTTTATGTGTGTGTGTGTGTGTGTGTGTGTGTGTGTGTGTGTGTGTGTGTGTGTGTATTGGGGTGGGGCACAATGCCCTGATGAGTTATTAATGTTAACCACGGACGTGGTCAATGATGTGTACGGTTGGCACACTCACCTAGCAAATGAACCAAGCCCACTCCACATTGATGTCTGACAAATGAATCCCTATTAATATTGCAAGTTGTTTGTGAGGCAAGGCAGAGAGAGGGGAAAAAATTTGCATTCTTTTGAACAAATGTTACTGCTGATGCACATTTTACCCCCACAGGATTGCCTTGCCCCCTCCCCCTCCCCCCAAAAAGCTTTGATTTCCTGTGTTCATGAACAAACTGCATCAGGGAAGGATTCTTGGGATGTATGCGGCAGAGAGTAAGCCAATCTTAACAAGAAGAGTGCTTCACCAAGGAATCGAGGCTGAAATATCCATGGGTTCAAGTATAATGTAGATGTTCTGAAGTGCATTTGTTTCAGGGTTAAATTACTTTGTTGGAGTTTTAAAAAGAAATCTTTTAGAGATTTTTATCTTGCCGACTTTGAATGCAGAGATGGAAAGAGGGTGGGTACGTAGGGGGTTGATGATGTGAGAGAAAAGAAAGGGAACGGCAAAAAGAAAAGAACCTCAGGAGAATATTCGAGATAAGGGCTTCTTTCTCAAGAGCCTAACAGAAGTCTGTATAGTTTGAGGGCTTTTTGACTTTTATCCCCATGGACCTGCTTTTCCTCAGTTGACCGCATAGAATTCAATTTGCCTATTAGCCACTTGAGCAATCTACCACCCATGTGGCTCTCTAGAGGGGGGAGCCGAGTCCTAAAGATATAAATATGTATGGATTTTTATTAGCAGGGCTGGTGTGGACGTGGACTGCCTCTGTTCTCAGACTGCAATGATAAACCTGCAGCTCTAGGGCTCGTCTGAAGACAGGAATTAGTAATGTACATGGAGAATAAGTCATGTGGTCTGTTTAGCTCAGTGCCAGCATATAGATCCATCTACGTCCCCTTGACTAGCAATTCTTTCCATTTTTCATTACAAGAATTCACAAGAATTCCTTCGTTCTTTCTTTCTTTCTTTCTTTCTTTCTTTCTTTCTTTCTTTCTTTCTTTCCTTTCTTCCTTCCTTCTTTGTCCTGCAAGCATTATTGTAAATATTTAGTTCACCCAGGACTGGAAAATATCTGTCTGTTTTAGTCACTGATGTTTGACTCCACTGTGGTGTACAGTGACAGAATGAGGCTAAGGTTTTGTCATTCCTGAAACAGTGCTTCAATTATTATGGAGTTACACTGAAAATAGCCTTTTGAAGATAACCATGCAGTGTTTTTTTTATATATAGAATGAGAAATACACATTATTAGTATTAATATTATTATTATCATCAATCAATCTGTATAGAAATAAATTATTGCAAGTTGTTGTTGCAATTGCAAGACAAAAATTGTACTTGTTGCAAAGTTTATTCGTCTATTAACTCATCAAGCATATCAGTTGACAAGGCATTCCCTCAACCATAAATACATTCTCTGCTTTAATTAAGTTGGAAGCTCTTAAATACACAGATAATTAAAGAAAGTTAATTTCGCTAACTACATCATATAAGTCAATAAAAGTGTGTATGTGCTTTCTGCTTAATATTGCCATTAAAAATTCTGCACTTGATTATTAATTACCTCTGTATAAAATGCTGATTTTAAAGCACTCGTTATTAGTATGATCAAATAGAGACAGAACCTGAATATAACTAAATAAGGACTAGGGCTTGCTCTGTTTTATTCTACTTTGAGAAAGAGTTAAAGAGGTGTTTGTGTAAGATGATTATGAGGAGCAAAGGAAAACAAGGAATGATGTCTAGGCAGAGAAGAAAAACAAGGAACAGGAAGAGGAAGAAGAGAAAAATGAAAACAATAAGCAAGAGAAAGGCAAAGAAGACATGGAGGATGAGGGGTGTTAAGACGACAAGTGGGACGAAGCAGAAGAAGCTGTCACTGGTGGGATCCAGGCCACTTTGGCCAATCGTGGGGATAACCGCACCGGTAACTGGGCCTACTGCAGGCCAGCTGAAGGGTCTATCCTGATTTGAGGACTTTAACTCCACTACCCTATGACAGGTGTGACATTTAGACATTTTAAAATGAGAACAGGTGAGAAAGCTTGCCCTTCATGCACAATTTGACAGTGATTTCCCAAACAAACAAAAAAATGTTTTATACTGTAACACAGCTTCTTGCATGACATCAGCATTCAAATTGACCACAGGGATGTGGGGCAGGGTGCTCCAGGGGTTTGTGGACATCTTGGACAAGACAATTCCCCACCGGGAAGCAGTTATCCATAATGGTCTTCGACAGTCCCCACAACATTTTTTTTCTTAAGTTCACCACCATCTATTTTACTTCACTCCACTACTCTACTCTTCTTTTTTCTTTTTGTTTTTTTTTTCTCTGTCTTTTTTTTCCCCAGTGGTGAGGGAAGGTATACGACCGCCAATCCCACTGACATGGAGCTCTCCTCCTGGCCAAGGAAGAGGCCTGTGGCTGTACTGATGTGAAGGCATGCCAGGACACCATATGCCACTCAAGACGACAGTTCCCCCTGATGCTGGGCCAGAGAGCACATTGCCTGTGATGCTGATAAGGCTCTGTGGACAAATACACATCAAAAGACGGTTCAAGTTGTACTTGTCATATGCTGTAGAGTATTTACAACAAGCGGTAACAATATTTGTGTCGTGTTCAGTTTAAGTCATTTATGTTATTGTTGTGAGTGTATGTTGTTAGAATAGGATTTGTTTCTCCTACCACCACTTTATTTATGTACTGTACATGAACAATATCTTTAAAGCATGTTAGAAATGCAATTCCCAAAAATGACCTGCATAATATGTATCTTATTCTAACCTCAGTTGTAGCTGCCAAGAGGAAAGACCTATATGAACTGTAATTTTAAAACAAATGTTTTTTAAAGACATGCCACTGAATTGTTTTACGACTGCAAAAGAGATAAGATATTTTAAGGTATTTTATTGTAATGTCTTGTGGTATGTTTTTCTACTAAGAGAGTCTCCAACAGGGTGTCCCCAGTTTCAGATGCTATTTCAACAATAGTGGGAAAAAAACATGACTTCACTGCTCAAAAGCTTACCGGGTCTTAATTTTCTCGCTTGCACTGTAGTTAAAAGGCAAAAAATGAATTTTCGCTTACATGTCTCACAGGCTATTCTACAGGTCAGGTTAGTCTAACAGGACAGTGCGGCAGAATAGGTCATTTCTATCCTTGAGCTATTTGTCACATTTAACCAGTGAGACGTGTTTTCACCCAGGGGTCAAAAGTGGCTGCTTTGTAGAAGGCTTGACCTACGCTTGTCAGTGGAGAGACATGAAAGAGCTACTCTTCAGACCAATCTATTTCCCATTTTTGCACTTAAATGATAAATTCCAGAATGAATTTACAGCTCTGCCAGATCCTTTTAAATGAGAGCATGCATGGATGTGAGCCTGATGCAGACAGAAGCGTCTGGACGAATGACTGTTCTCTTTGAAGTCTACGAGAGCCACTTGCCTCCTCGTGTGACCTTTCTCCTGTCGAATCTTTAATTTCGCTTTCTTCATTCAGGTCCCTGGGAGGGATTTTGGAGGAGCACAAAAGGGGCCAGACAAGCTGACAAACAGACACATAGACAGACAGACAGACTGACTGACAAGCAGACAGACAGAGAGCCAGAAAAAGGCAGGCAGACAGACAAAGCACACTGAGGCTTCTAAATGGAGTCGTGGCGTGTTTGCTCTCTGCCACCACCTCTCCTCTCCTTGGCAAACAGGGAATCTGTCACGCCTGGTTACAAACTGTCCCCCAGGGGAGCACGGGAGACAGGACCTGCCAATCAAAGAGACCTGGTCAGCACAATCCCCAGAGCACAGAACCCCACCCCACTCACACACACACACACACACACACACACACACACACTGAGCACCTCACCCTGCTGCAATCCTAAACCCCTTCCAGACATCCCTAATAGCATTTCATTTGACAGAAGGGAGCGGCTGACTGTGGGGCACCATAGAGGATTTGGATCATTGTTTGCTGATAATGCAGCAATCATATACCACTGAGGGGGAAGATTTTTGGAAAAACCAACATTCCAAAGCGCTGTGTTTCTGTGTGTGGTTTTCCATCCATCTCTCTGCCTTGCTGTGCGTCTGCACATTTTTACAGCGTGTATCAATCTATTGCTGTTTTTAAGTTTTCATAATGTTCATATTTGGGGTGTACTAAATTGATTAGCATGTGGTGGTGATCCTAAACTCATTGTCCTTTTCGTGTTAAATAACTCAATGCAACCTCATAATCCCAAAACATGTTGTCAATGGCAAGCTTACCATTCTCCTTTCAGTAGTAGTAACCTCCTGCTACAACATTTATGAACAAAAATACAAATGAATTGGTAAATGGGCTGCATTTATGTAGCACTTTTCTAGGCTCGGCAGAGTACCCAAAATTTTACAACCTCACATTCAACTACTCACTCACTAATGGTGGAAAGCTGCCATGCAAGGTGCCAACCGGCATATTGGGAGCAGTATGGGGTTCAGTGTCTTGCTCAAGGACACTTTGACCCAGTCAGGAGGAGATGAAATCAAACCAGCAACCTTCCAATTGCTTGTTGACTCCTATACTGTACCTCCTGAGCCACTGCCACCACTGAAAGTAGAGGAACAGACATGCTTTACCGTAGGCAGCCTTCTTGGTCATTTTAGTGTATGGTTAAAAGATACCAGCATGTTTTAGTACTGTATATGGTCATCTTTTACCAGAAAAAAGTAAAGAAATGGCCAAAATTCCACCATGTTTCTAGGCAGCTGTGAGAAATGGCTTCTGTGGGCTGCTGTTACTCCATCTCTTGTGTACAGTACATCACATTACCATGACTTTGCATTCTGTTTATAACAACAGCAACAACAATACACTGTGTTTAAATACTGCTTTTCAAGACGCTCAAAGCACTTTTAGGCACTATATACATAGGAAAACATGGAAAAGCACACAATGTTCCTTTAAAGACTTAAAAACTTTATTTGACTTAAACTTTATTTTGTATCACTTGAGGCGTCCAGCGTAATTATTGCCTGACCCAAAAATATTTAATTTCGCATCAAGCAGTACAGCCACACTGATGCAATTATATCCTGACAATGTCATTGGCAGTCTTCAAGGTACTTAAGATAGAAGCACGCTAACCTCAGATCACAGTAAGTCTCATCTGCAGAGGTGGAAAGCAGTGATGGGAGCAGAATTGTCCTTCTGACAATTTTTCTGGCAATACTTTAAAACAACAGGCTCTGTCAGTATTCAGACTGGCACCTTGAATTAAATTAGCACTCGATCGACAAAAAAGTGCCCCCTGATCTCGGAAGGATGGAAAGTGTGCAAGTACTTTGTTTCAAAAACTCTATCTGCTTAAAGGCATGAAAAGAGAATCACCAAATTAGTTGTTAGATTTAGCAATGAGTGGCATCGACCACTTTACCAAGGACTAAATTAGTGGTTGCTTTGCTTTTCATGCCAAATACTGAGGTACAGTAGCGATGCTATTTCAGTGTCAAGGCTTCTTCATTCTACTAAAGTTGTCACTAAGACCATTCTTGAAAAGAAGTGAAACTGTAACAAAAAAAGATGAACCTGGGCTCTTACAAAGAAAAGAAGAAAAGAAACTTTCAGATTTGAAATATGAAAAAGTAATGGTGATGTAAGCTAGTTCAAGGTTTTTTTTTTAAGCCAAAGCCAAGTACAAAGACTCACAGTGTTCAGAACACAGAGTGAAACAAAACATTGGTTCTGATATAGCTGGTGAAAATTGGCGTCCTTGGGACTTTCACTGTAATGAATGAATGAGACTTAGTATGCATATAAGGATTTATATGTTCAAGTAAATGAAGCAAGACAGGATAATTTGGCAGGAAACATCTCCTAAAGGAATGTTTAATGAGATTCTAGACTCATTGTTCACAACATCAATAAACCACAAACCTTTAGTGTGCAATATTACATCAGCATAGGTAAATGGAAGGTGTGTATGGTATGTCCACCCCCTTTAAAAGAAATGTGGGTACCCACACAAACGCAGACAAACACACATACACACACACACACATACATGCATGTGTGCGCGCATGTTCACGCATGCATGCACACAACACACACACACACATACACACACACATACATGCATGTGTGCGTGCATGTGTAGGCATGCATGCACACAAGCACACACACACACACACACACACACACACACACGCACACACACACACACACACACACACACACATACAGTGTTTGCCCTTTTAAACCTTTTGCTCTCCCACCTTCCCAAAACACTATTTAATCCCTCTGAGGGATCAATGAAGCATCATCACGTTTAACAGTGGAGGAGCTCTGGTGTACACATAGGCTACCTGCTCACAATCATCCTTCATCCTCTCTGACCAAAGTTATTTATCAAGGGTGCAATTTTTTATAAAACACATGTGGGTAAAGTTTTTTTTTACATATATATACATCATAATTCATGAGGATGTGCTAATGAAGAGACGTGAACAAGAGCTGTTAGAACCGCCACACTTTTCCTGCCTGAATCAATACAAGGATTTATGAGCCTACTTCAGACATGCTCTTACTCTCACTTCCTGATTAGAGGGGGTCGTAATTGCTGAAATCCACTTCCCTGATTAGATATTGCTCACATTCGACTGTGTGTGTGTAAATTCATTGTTAATTAAGGTGCTGAGCTGAATGACAAGGCTGCCTAATTAATTGAGTCTAGTGCTCTCCTGCAAAGATAAAAATCAATGGCATAATAGTATCATCTAGATCCTGCCGTGTATATCTGAGGAAAACACAGGAAAAATTAAAGGCTGAGGGGTGGGGCATTTCAGACATACCTCTGCCTAAGAGGAGCCTATTTAATCAGATGTTTTGCTTTGTTTTAGTATTTTACATATGCAAAAAAATATTTTAAGGCACACATCAAGGGGTTAGACAATGGCTGCAATCTGTTTATCTCTCTCTCTCTTTCTCTCTCTCTCTCTCTCTCTCTCTCTGTCTCTCTCTTTCTCTCTCTCTCTGTCTGTCTGTCTCTATGTGTGTCTGTCTGTGTCTCGGTCTCCCCTCTCTGTCTTTCTGCCTGTCTGCCTTTTTTGTGTAAAAATGGCTACAAAGTAAATCAACTGAGTGGGTTATTGCTGTAAATTGTCCATGCAATACAGCCCATTGTTTTTTTAAATGATTACCTTTGATGGTGAAAGAGCCGAAATAAGCATTTGAAGCAAACCACTAAGAGAAAAAGAAAACAGATTTTGCACTTCCTCACTGTTCTTGATTGCTCACATGTTCAAACGATTCCTAAAAAAAAACACCCCATCAGTTTCTAAAGGCGAGCCATCAGGACAGAGCTGTGAAGCCATTTCACTTTCAGCTGATGCCACTTTTGAAATGCCGGCTACAAAAAAATAATTAATTAATTAAACCAACACAAAGTCAATCTGTCAGTGATTTTCCATAGAGTGTGTGATATCCAAAGCTAGCATTCTCTGCTCCCTTCTCAGAATAACACTCACATTCACAAACAGCACTCGGGTGTTGCATAGTTGTCGGTACATGTGGTACAGTTCTCACGGACTTGGCGACAAATGAAGACACCTGACAGTCTGTGAGAGTGTGGCAGCAGGTTTGCAGACTAGACTAGAGTTGTCAGGAGAAATGAATAATTCGTCATCATTTTTCGTTGGCAGACATGGCTGCTGGGATTTTTTAAACAAAATATGCACCCCCAGAATGATAGGTAAGATCTGGTTGAGTTAAGTAGGATGGTGTAATAAGCCATTATGAAGTGAATTATGATTAGTGTTGAGGCATTTCACTCACAGCAGTCATTGGATACCTAAATAGACTCTAAAGAAAGAAAAAAACAAGTAAATTGAGTTTGGAACAGCCTAGGTTGTTTTTTTTTTTTTTTTTTATCTTGTCCAGGAGTGAAAGTAAATAAGTTTATTTGCATATGGTTGGTAAATACTGTCTGGGTGTGCTTTTGTAGGCAGCATAACGGTGCCACAGAGGCTTCCTCTGTTGCATATGATTACTGTCATAATTCTTGAGTGCTCCATCCTCGTCATTATTTGGTCCTGTATTGAAAATGCATCACAATTTCCACCTACATGGCTTGGGTCTTCATTTTTTTTGGTAAACAGACACAGGCAGCCTTTTTTTCTCCATTTCCATTGCATTATGCACACAGAGGCATATTGGTGATATGCGCAGAGTACGAATTAGGAGCACCAACGTCGGGAAAAGAGCTGCACGCCGTCTGCATTACAATTTCAGGCATTTACTGTGAATATTAGTGCCGGTACACATTTTAAGGATGACTGATTCCATTCATAGTTATCAAGCAGTGACAAGCAGTCGCTTACAGGGGCCCTGCGCTGAGGAACAACAGCTTTGGGCTGTGTCATCCTTTTAAAAAGAAAAATGGAACCACCCACTCTCTGAAATACTGACTCTTTTGTACAATAGAAATGGCAAAAACTCTTGTAAAAGGTGCATTTTTTTACCATACAATTGGGCGCGCTTAACTTAGTTTTGATTGTTATATACTCCGATGCATCCATTTTGTATGTATGTATGTATGTATGTATGTATGTATGTATGTATGTATGTATGTATGTATGTATGCATTTATGTAGGTATGTATATGGCATATCTGTGGCATACCGGTAAGGGAACTGCACCAGTTAACCAAGAGTCGGTTCGATCCCCGACAGGTACAAAAAAAAATGTGGGTAATGTGGGTACTTGTGCAGAACTTTCCCCACATCCACAACCACAAATAATGTGCCCTTGAGCCTGGGACCTAACCCCCAAATGCTCCCCGGACACTGGATTAATGGCAGCCCTGTGCTCTGGGTCTGTGTGGGTATGTGTGCTCTAAGAGTGGGCCAGCTCACTCCTCCATGTGGATGTATATGTGTGGATACATTACTGTAAGGTATCTGTGGATCAAGCAGCATTGGTACATTCTTCACCTTCACCTTGACCTTCACTTTGACCTGCTATCCCCAAATCAAGTCAAATGCAGAAGACAAATCTCCACCCCCAAGGCTTACAATAAATACTTAACTATGTATTATGTATGTATGTACGTATGTATGTATGTATGAATGTATGCATGTATGTTTGTATGTATGTATGTATGTATGCATGTATGCTTGTATGTATGTATGTATGTTTGTATGTATGTATGCATGTATGCTTGTATGTATGTATGTTTGTATGTATGTATGTATGCATGTATGTTTGTATGTATGTATGTATGTATGTATGTATGTATGTATGTATGTATGTATGTATGTATGCATGTACGTATGTATGTACGTATGTATGTACGTATGTATGTATGTATGTATGTATGTATGTATGCGTGTATGTATGCATGTATGTATGTTTGTATGTATGTATACAGATTAAGTTTCAATTGTTTGAAACTTAATATATAATTAAAGTACAGCCTCATTTTACACTTGAACAAATACACCCAATGGTCAATGGGCCTCTGAAAATGGATGACCTGGTTGCACCCAATGGGGTCATCTGACAGTACAGACCGTCAGCCCTTTCTCTCAGTGAAAAACAGTGAACAGATGTCCACTTGGCAAACAACGGGAGTTTAAAAAAAACCCTATAAAATGAGGAATTAAGGGAGGAAATTGAGTCGTGAAGTAGACCTCATAGTCACAAACACACACTTATATTTGGGGCCTGGTTCTCGTGGGGACCAACAGATGAACAGAAGGTGTTGCTGATGTAGCATTAGAAGATAAAGAGAAAAGAATAAGAGAAACAAAATGTGCATGTATGTGTGTTTCTGTTTGGGAAAGAGCGAGAGAGGGACAGAGAGAAAAAAATAGAGTATGAGAGTGAAAAAGAGAGAGAGAGAGTGCTATAGAGAGAGAGAGAGAGAGGGAGAGTAAGAGAGAGAGAGGGAGTGTAAGAGAGAGAGAGAGAGATTGTTGTGTCCCTCTGTGGCACTGAAGATTAATTCCGGTGTCTGTCTCTCCTTCTCTCTTTCTGGCAAAATCTTTGGCTCTGGTGAGCTCCTGAGCACCTCACGTCTGGTTCAGGAGGCGAGAGAGACACAGCAGGCACCCAGGAGCTCGCTAACACAGGAAGCTCGACCACCAGTTGTGCCCGCTCTCTCTTTCCCTCCCTCTCTCTCCCTCTCCCTCTCTCTCTCCCTCTCTCTCTCCCTCCCTGAAGGCGCAGCAGGGGAAAGGATGTCTGTGTGCATACAAAAGAATCCTTGTTCAGCCATTTCAGGCCAAGTGCACAGCTGTGGCAATAGCAGTGGCCTCAGGCTTACAGTCTGCGCATAGAATACTGTTTTTTAAACAGTAACAATTGTGAAACAAAAACCTTATTACTCATGCTACGGTCACAACTAGACAAAACTTAATGCTAAGTTATATCGATTTTTTTTACATTTTTTAAGAGCAATTAGTGTTAAGCATGGTGACAAGGGTCATACTTGCTGTCCACAGGCATGTGGCCTTTTGACCTGAATTCCATCGCAGAGGATGAGAATATTTTTACAGTATAATACTGTAGTACATTGTGAGCCTGCATCAGAGTTTTGCCACAGACATTTTTGAGACTATTGCCCTGGGGGGTTTGCTGTAGAGGGTTGTCATACTGTAATGTTTATACTTAGGCCTATAAGTAGACCTACAGGCTATAGAGGTGGAGACTCTGAGGGCATGCAGAGCAATGCTGCAGGTTCAAAAACAGCTTCATATTACTGTCTTTCTACACCAAAACAGACCTGAATTAAGTTATACTGAACTTTTAATTAACTGAAGCAATTAGGAGTAATGCAAACAAAAGAGACTGGCTGAAACATTGATATGTGTTGGTATGATGGATATATTTTTTCATGTTCCATATTTGCCGTCACAGTCAATGTGAACTTGTCAATGTGTCAATTGTTATGTGTCAATTGTTATGTCACTAAGATATGTGTGGTTGAGATTTCCGCAAAGCAAGCACTGCTTACAAACACACACACACACACACACACACACACACACACACACACACACACACACACACACACACACACACACATACACACATACACACATACAAACATAATCATCATCATCACATGTACCAACGCACACAACTGGTTTTACGCAGCTTGTCTCTCTAATAAATCTTGCTCTGATAATTTCACTTTTCCCCACAAGAAAGGAGGGCGTGCGTGCGTGCGTGCGTGCGTGCGTGCGTGCGTGCGTGCGTGCGTGCGTGCGTGCGTGCGTGCGTGCGTGGGCACGTGCCCACGTGTGTGTGTTTGTGTGTGAGTATGTGTGTGCGCGTATGCCTCTTTGTCTGTGTGCACATTTGTGTGTGTGTGTGTGTGTGTGTGTGTGTGTGTGTGTACCTGTGTGTCTATGTGTCTGTGAGTGTATGCGTGCTCATAGGCATGCATGCTTTCAGAGGGACCTGCGTGACACATCTGACAGCTGAGGCCCACATATTCACATTCTATTTGTGTTCCAGCTTTAGGTTTTGACAAGACATGTCAAATCCCAGCCCATCTAATGGGACACCAGTAACCATTTCCAGACCAGCAGCATCCATCCCTGGACCAGTCTGCTGTGGCCCCTCTTGTCACTTTCAGCCAGTAATCGAACTGAATGTTATTCTTTTTTTTTTTCTATCTATCTCTCGCGCTCTCTTTTTGTATTCCCTTGGAAGGTTGTGGCTGCCACTGGAGCACACAGCCATGTCAAATAGAAACGATGGAAAGACATCAGAAAAAGACAAATGGCTTTGCCACTGATGCCCAGTGTAATCAACCTGCCAAATCATAAGGACAGAATATGTGGAGCATGGACACAGCACCAGACGAATGCAACTTTGAAAGTTCAGACATGGCTCAAAGAAACTGCATTAATAGTCTTTTTGCGTTTTGTTTTGTTTTTTTTGCTTTTTCTAACTAAAGAAGCCTTTATGCTTATGTTGCCACATTTGTTGAACTTCTCAGGGGAGGTCAATGCATCAGCATGCATCTCAGAGAACAGTTTCCAAGTCGTTACCACTTACGAAATCGCTTGTCAAGGCCGATTTTCATGCTTAACCTTTTGAATTATGCCTGTGGCCTTAGCAACCTCAACATAAATAAGGTTAAAGCGAATTGGCCACTTATCAAACAAGCAGAGCATTTTTATCTTGGTTTCTCAGCCCTTTAATATTTGTACAGTTATCATGTTTATGGTGCTTCTGGGAAATCCAGCTTCTGAATGTCCCCATACTAATGCAGAGTGAATGTAATAGATCTGTCACAATATATACTGTGACACATGATATTCCGATAATATTGGTAGTAAGACATAATGTTATACTTATACTACTTTATGTGTCAATTCTGATATTGTATACAAATGAATACATACGGTTAATATGGCACATGGTTAAAAAGAGAACTTTAGAAAAAAAAGCTACCCACACACAATCAGTGTCACACACAAATAAACACACAGTCTTTGATACACAGTAGGTTTGAAAAACCTGAGCAAAGAGATAGAGTTAAGTCAGGCTAACTGAACTATATTCTGCACCATCATTAGAAGATCAGGCCCAGTGAAGGAGGTCAGTCCCCAATGCAGCAGGTCTCCCAGAGTGCAGCAGTAGCACCAGTAGCAGACCAGCCCTTTGCACTCGGTGGCCGTCTGCTCTAAGGCAGTAGTAGTGGAAGAATGACATGTCTGGGCTGCGGCAGTTGCACAGTAGCAGTTTGAGACTGGATGTGCTTGCCAGACCATTTTGGGTGGATGACCGGCGTGTCCTCGCGGAGGGAGGGCGGCGGCCCTGGTGCCGCAGACGTTTGCCACACCGCAGGGCACTCTGCTCTGCTCCGCTCCGCTCCGCTCTGCCCTGCTCTGTCCCGCTGGGACACCGACTGCGACGCCGTTCGGGGGCGGACCGACCACTAGCCTCCAGCAAGCACACGCGTGTCACCCTAATTTGTGGCTTGAGCGGTGACAAGGCATGAGTGAGACTCGTCCTCATGACCCGGCAACCTTGCCCACGTCCAGCGTCAGCAGTCTGTGTCTGTCTGTGACCGGGCTGCTGTTCGCTCGCTCCACAACCCCCATCGTCCTCCGCCCACCACTGGGCATGCAGGCTCACCGCACCCCAACTCCTCCCCCCCACCACCACATCCACCACCCCATCCACCACCACATGTCACCACCACATCCATCCAAGCTCTTCTCGGACCAGCCTGCACTGCCTATATATGACAGTATCTGCTCGACTTTACTTGAGCTATTCAGCCTTAAACACCAACACTAACAGCACTTGTTTATGCATGTGTGTGTAAATACAAACCATAACAGTATTTTTTTTTTTCAACAGAACTTTAGTCTGTTGTTGAGCATTTGTTTGTTTACTCACCATGGGATGGTCTTTCTGTTCTTCTTTTCTCTTGCAGCCGCACAAGCTGATGTACACTAGGGCTACGCTGCCATTCTTAGTCTTTCAAGGCCTCTTTCTCAGAGCTTTGTTTTGAGAATACTGTGAATCCCAAGTGTGCCACCAAGCTGATGCCTGATCAAGTGCACCAGGGTCCTCTTATCTTTGCGGCAAATGAAATGGATAAAGGACCAGGGGCCTATGTATACAGAGAGGGAGAGAGGGAGATGGAGTAAGCAAGCGAGAAAGAGAGAGACAGAGACAGTGAGATGGAGAAAGAGACAGAGGAAGGGAGAGGGAGAGAGGGGGAGAGGATGGAAAAGTGCTCAGACAATGTGCTGACTTGGAAACCGAAGTCGAAACTGCAGTTGTGTGTGAGCTGCCTCTCGCGCTGCAGCCAGAGAGATAAATATGAATTGATTGGAACAGAAATTCCCCTATGGCGCCCAGGCGCTGTTTCTGCTCTCTATGGCACAGGAGACATGCCTGCCGTGCTGCCGCGAGCCTACCCCGAGACAGACTCCCTTTCCATGGCACACTGGGACATAATTATAGCGCCGACATGATGCACAGTGCACTTCAGACTCCGACTCCACACACACAGCTCCGCTCGTAAAAGAAATGTGTTTGTTCGGCGTAACATCTGGCATATAAGGGGAGAGAGACAACGCAGATGCCCATGTAAAATGGGTGAAATATTTAGACATACCCAACGTTGAGTTACAACCCTGTACTGTACGTTTATGTATGCAGTTGTGTGCCTTCGTTGCTCTGTAACATACGTGGGGTATGCTTTATGATGTTGCTCACCCGTAGGGAGAAGAATTAGATCAACATTCGTTATTCGGCTCGTTGTAATTTACTTGGCCAACATGGCCCGTGTCATGATGAATATACACATCCACTAAGGAAGAGCCCCATAGTTTATTTCAAACGCGTCACATTCATTGTGAGGAATACCACAGCTCAAGAGAATTATAGTGACACGCCAGAGAGCAGGCTGCCCAAAGGGAGTGATTTAGTGTCAGATTGATAATAATGTATGCTAACGATGTATCAAAGGGGAGTAGGAAGACAAAATTGTTTGGCTTACAAAAATAGAAAAAAAAGAGTGAGCCAGACAGCAGAATACTTATCTTAGTAATAGATATTTATGTCTTAATGTCTCTCAGCATGCCCCATTTCTTATAGAAAGGTAGAAATGGTACTTTAAGTACGGATTCCAGGGCATTTTTCTGAGGTAAAACTTTTGCTATGCTTCAGCTCTCACGAGAAATAACCCCCACCACCACCACCACCACCACAATCCCCCACCCCCCCAAAACCTACCTCTGCTATGAGCAAAGAAAGTGTTTCCAATTAGATTCAAAATGCCACAGAAAACTTGTTCCCAAGGTGTTATATGAATAGGCCTCTCCCTTGGCGTGAGATATCATATCTCATTATGAACACACTAATTCACATGGGATTTCACTCAGAAAACGCTGAGCACTTAGGCAATTGGCTTGTCTCCTCGGCTCCCCCTTGCGCAAATTGATTGAGTTTATTCTCCCCAAGTACCCATTTAATGTCAAACACATAACATATTGACCTCGATTTCCAATGCAAAAATAAACCAAACCAGAACAGAAAAGAGTGTGTGGCATTTTATGCCCTGACAAATGGCTGCCTCATTTTGGGGAATTAAAATAGCAGAACAGCCAGGGTGGAACTTATGGATTAGGAATGCATCCGCTTTTTCGCCACTGTTGATACATAATGTGTGGGATGATTTGTGTGAGTGCCTGTATTTTCGGTAATGGATGCTTTAACATTGTAAACAGCCCATTAAATTAAACCCTCCATATTCCTCCCATATCTGACATCGGGGAGAGAAAGAGAGAAAAAGAGAGAAAAAAGCGAGACAGACAGACAGAGATAGAGAGAGAGAGAAAGAGGAAAAAAAGCGAGACAGACAGACAGAGATAGATAGAGAGAGAGAGAAAAAAAGACAGAGAGGGAGAGAGGCAGAGGCAGAGACAGAGACAGAGACAGAGAGAGACAGTGGACTGGCAGTTTGGAGCCTATTGTAGCACCGAGTGCAAGACGCATGACAATTCATAATGAATGCGCTCGAAAAGCCCTGTCTGAGCCCATGCAAGAGGACATGCGCTGGGGCTAGGAATGTCCCAGTGAGAAATCTCAGCCTGAGCGATCCCAAGGTTTCGCCCTACTTATGAAAAACACTATGAAACCAAAAATAAATAAAGAAAGAAAGAAATAAACAAGCTGAGCTAAAGTGGCTGCATACCGCAAGTACTGCACAAACATGTCAAGTAATTTGGGGAAAACAACCCCCCTGTTCACACTACCACCACTACCATCATCTTTTTTTTTACTGTGGTATACATAAATGGTGTTGTATGCATAAATTCTGACGAGGCCAAATTAGAACACATGCTGTCTGAAGACATGCAGTATCTGCATAATATCTGTTTTCAGCACAAAGTTCATGGCCGGAGTTAAGAACGGACTATGGTCAGCACATATAGCAGTTAAAAGCACAGCGGGCAGGCACACGTTGGCTGTCTTCCCGTGATTTTTCCTTCAATTTAGCTGAGGCATTAGCACACATGTGAGTAAAAATAGTAACATGTTATTTCTATGGGGTTTCATCAAATATTAACATTAAAGCTAAAACTTCAAAGACGGATTGGATCCTAATCACTGTCAGTGCACCAAATGTTTTGTATAAGGATGAGAGTTTTTCTATTTCTGCATGGAAAAATGGAAAAAAATAGGAAAGGATTTAATACTTCAGTTCAGAAATTCATCACAACTGGTAGAATTTGCTCCATGGGATCCTGATGTGATGGCCTACTCGTAGAAGAAATTTAGGAGGTCTAGTGGAGCTGTAAAATTACTGGTTTAAAATGAATTCCACCATTTTAAAATATTAAGCAATTTCAAAAGACCTCTCACACCTTTACTTTTAATGCATTCTCATTCATTATAGATGGCTCTCCTGACTGGAGACAAATGGTATGGGTATGCAATGTCACATTTGAAATTCTAGCATTATACATCATTTTATTTGTCCCCCAGGAAAAGCTGGCGTTACAAAGCAGCCACATACTACATGACCTACATTTTAAGAGGACCCATCAGTAGAGATGTGACAACAAGATTTCACAAACACTGCCTGTATTAAAATTTTCAAATGCAGCAGTAATAGTCAATTATGTATTATGCAACAATGAGGCAGCCATGAAGATTTCATTTCTTTCAACCTCTCATTGGAAAGCAGTGCAGTGTGTGGAGAAAGAAAGAAAAAAAAAATCAGAAGAGTCTGACCGGCACGTCACCAGGTCTTGAAGAGGACATCCTTCAAACTCATTATGTATGTATTTCCCTTTAATTAGTAACTATCAATTTGCAAGTACAAAATCCCTCTTGTTCTGATTTGACAGTGCACCTGCACTTAATTACCCTGTGGAGACGAGTCTTGACCAGGCTCTCCCCCCCCAGTCCCTCCTCACCCCCACTACACACACACACACACACACACACATACACACACACACATGTAGACACAGACACACACACACACACATGTAGACACAGACACACACACACATGCACATGCACACGCATGTAGACACAGACACACACACACATACATACACATACACACACACTCCTCACAAGAGCCCTGATTATGCTGCTTCATCTCCCTCTTCAAGGCATAGAGGGCACCCAAGTATGGCTCTCAAAGCACCGAGGAGCACCAGCGCTGCCCACACAAGACCTGGACAGCTGGTCGCGCTAGACTCATCTCTCTCCTCCACATCTCTTTCATCTGCTCTCCGGGTAGCCAGTGCTGCTTCCATCCCTCAGTGGAACAATTCAGCTCTGCTGCACTGTTCAATGCCTTTCTTTTCTTTTCTTTTCTTTTCTCAGGTAGATAGTTTCCAGGATGAAGAGAGACAAAGAGAGAGAAAGCGAGAGAGAGAGAGAGAGCTCATTGCTGCTTGTTCCATCGTCTCTTGTATTCCATCTTTCATGAAGAGACTATCGAATGTTACTAAGAGAACAGGATGGGGCAGTTTATAATATATGCCTGCAGAACATTGTGTCTGGACAGGTTGAGATCCTGTCTAAAATCCCTCATCCCTCTTCCTCTAGCCATGAGTGATGACAGTGCAATACCGCAGTGTTCAGTCTGAGGAGATTCAGTATATGAAAAAGCACTCTATTGGGATGCTCACTCCCACATACATACAGACACACACACACACACACGCACACACACACACACACACACACACACACACACACACACACACACGCACGCACGCACGCACGCACACACACACACACACACACACACACACATATCATGTTGCAGATACACACCCCTGGAGGTTGATGTTTTACAAGTATACAGCCAGTACATGTCAAACTGAGGGCTGCGAGAACGTTGTGAATTGGGTCTGGCCTGGCCTTGCTCTACAGGGGATTGTGTCCAGTCCAGTCATTGCATTCTAATGGCTGTAGACTTCAGGTTTATTTTGCACCGCGAGACCAGCCCTCTGCCTTCAACCTATCAGCTCTGACCACCACGGGATTGCTGCACTTCCCACTTCCCTACTAACGCTGCAATCTGATATATTAGCCCTTCTCCCAGACCCCACTGGCAGTAAGGAAGCCGTGGGCTTTATGGGGCAAAGAGCTGTCGGTTCACTGTGATGTAAAGTCAGTCTGCAAAGGCTGCATCAAAAGAAGGACGTTATGTGCATGTATGTATGCAAAGCTAGGATGCTAGTGTAACAGAAACCTTAGAAGGACCGGTGAAATTACATATCAATTTGTAGGTGTGCCATTACATTTGTGTCTAGTGTGGCGATGACAAGCTACTTATCATTTGTTTGGTTCAAGTCCAAGAGGCATTAATGTGCGTTCTAGAAATATTTACAGTGCTACATTGAAATTGTGGGATGATTAATGGCTGAATATGGGGTTACACTTTATTTTACTATCCCTGTCACATCCATGAGGTATAGTATAACAAAGTGTGTAATAATATGCAACATTGTGTACTTACACTGTACCATAGGGTTAGTGTAGTGTAAGTACATAATATTACATGTTGTTACATGTAGATACACTAAAAAAGGAATTGTAAAATAAAGTGTTACCAAATACCAAAGTGTTACCACAGAGCAAGAGCAGTTTGCAAAGATTCTAGAACTCTCCCTACCATTAGTTCAGGATTTCTTGGTCACACGCATATGACAGCATAATAGGCCTACATGTAGGAGATTTTATTGATTTCTTGCTTTTTTTTTGCAGTGTTCTTATGTTGCATTAACCTTTCACCTAACAGCCCAGTAGTCTAAGTGCATCTTTAAGTACAGTGGTCTAGGATTGTTGAGTGATTATTGTCTTCCGACATGCACATAGAGAACAATGACTGTGTCATTATTGCCTTTGTACAGGGTGGGCCAAAAATACAGGACCCATTTTAAATGCTCATATCTTGGAATCTAAAAATGATAGACACTAACAAATATATTTGTTGGAAAGGTAACTTTCAGGTGTTTATGTTACATACGTTAATTTCTCTGGACACCATGCTGGAAGCAAATGAAAGATAATTAAAACTAAAAGTAGTTTTGAAAAACTATAAAAACACAGCCAAGAAAATTTCAAACGATAGACCTGTATTAAAAATTATGAAGAGGTCATTAAACATTGTCAATAAAAACATTCCGCAGTCACAATAAGTGAAATATAGGAATATAGGAAAATTGTCAGTGATTAAAACTTGCATGCAGCTCTGTGCAAGCAGTGGCAGCAGACCACTGGCCAGACTTTTGGCTTATTCCTGAATTCCATTCTGCTGCCACCACTGAGATTCCTTGCATGCAAATTTCAATATCGAATTTCCAACGAATATATTTCTTACTTTCTATTTTTTTCAAGAGTTCAAGATATAAACACTTAAAAACTAAATTTGGGAGAAATAATATGAAGCTACTTTTGACAAGTTTGACTTGTGACACTTTTGACGAGGGTCACTAGCAAAAATACTACTAGCAAAGAGGGTCACTAGCAAAAAAATGAAAACTACTCAAGCATATTTCACTGTGTTGCAAATATAGTGTAACTCCTTTACAAATAACATTACACTCACAGAGAAACTACATAGATGAAATGAGATGTGAATTACACAGAATTTATCCAAATCTATTACATCACGATTAATTTGTACAGCTGCTAAAGAGCAAAAAGAGTACCATGTGGTTTTGACTTGTGTAACACAATTTTATCACTAACTCTGAAGAATACAATCTTTTACTGTATGTACAGAATAACAATTACTGATGCTAAAACAGTATGCGGCATTGCATGTTCCTACTTCACTGAAAGAAGCATAGCACCCTGAGTAGTGTTTTAATAATCCTTGACATAAATGCCATGTTGACGATTAGCTTGGTTGCTAGGCACTATCATGAACACAAGAAGAAAGCTTTGTTGGTCCACCATGGTAACACAGCCAGAGCACCAGCTAATTAGTGGCTTTCTGACAAACAAATGCCTACCGCATTTATTGTAAGGAAATATGTGTTGTTTATGTGACTGTGCATTGTGTATCATTAAATTCCATGTGCTTAGTTTCCAGGCTAACAGATGCTAAATTAATAGTCTATGGGCTAGATGCACCCCTCCACCCCCACTCCACCCCCAAATGACTAGACTTAATTAGTATTTTCTTGTAGCCCTGGTCCCAAAGTTTAAGAAAAATAATGTTGACAAGAAATAAACTCATTCCCACTATGCATGGTACAGCACTTTTTAACCCTACAGAGTGCTGCAAAAACACTGATTTTAAAAGCCTAAGGGAAATTACTATTACCTATTGCTTCTGCAGAAAGTGGTCAACATTAACTGACTATATATCATTTGAGAGCTCTTGAATTAATTAAGTATTAACTCATATAATGGCATGTCATGGCTGCTTTGAAAGTCACAGGCATATGGTCCAATATGGTCATTGGGCAGGGCAAGATCCACATGCATCCCTTTTCTGCTACACAAAATTGATCTAAATCTAACATATGTATTTATTACGTATTACCCCATATAATGCCATTGTAATGCCTATGCAATGGTTGCTCTGTAGGGCATAGACACACGGTGCAATATGGTCACAGGGCAAAGCAGGATGTAGTACTTTCATCTATTTACAAGTCCTATGCACAGCCAATTTTCAGGTGCCGGTGAAGTGCAGTTAAGGTAATCCAGCGACAGAAAGGGTTGAATCACCGCACACTGAAAGGACTTAGATTTTGTTGTTTTTATTGTGAACAACGCATTTCGCGTGTTGCTTCCTCAGGTTCACTTTGGATGTAGTACTGTTTGCACTATTATACTAGAGGGCAATACACCTACTTTGTGCTCACTGTATCACTGTATCTGTATAACTTAAAAATGTAAAAAGTAGGAATTAATTCAACCCATTTTCTCAGAGACCTAGTTAATTCCAGTCTGCAGTTATTTCCTAATGTTACCCATTTCTCTCTTCCACGCACTTCCTGTCTCTTTTCACCATCTCACAATCACAAGGCAAAAGCCAAAAATATATTGTTAAAAGAAGATAAAGTCAATCAAGACATTTTCTCTTTTAAAATCATTGTTGCTGATAAGACAGTTATACATAGGAGATCAGCAGTACATTGGACTAATTAAAATTAAATCTCAGCTCATTAATGTAATGAACTAATTAACAGTTACATATATACAGACAGATGGATTACATCTCTGCAAAGAAATTGCAAAGTGTGCTTGCTCAAATGTTGTTGAGAGTAGCTTTAAACGTGTTTATATATTGGGTTCAGTAGTCAATACATAACTTACCAGATAAGTCAACAATTGTATCATCTGCTCATGTAATATAGTCACATGAAATCATGGTTGAATAGAGATGGAATCCATGTAGACAAATGACAGGCTGATAGATTGGCTGATAGGTTGAATTGTTGAATGAGTGGATGGATAGTTTGAGAAAGATAGATGGATGGATGAAGGCATGCGTGTATGCAGTGTGTATGCTTATTTGAGCAGTTTAAAAGTGAAATAGGTGACATTACCTTGGTCCACAGGTTTGAGAGAGGTGTTTGCACAGGAAACAGATAAACAAGATAAGTAGCTTTAGCAGAGACAGATTATATAGTTAGAAAGTAAACCAAATGAATGGATGCACCTCGGCGTTGTGTGTGTGTGTTTGTGTATGTGTGTGTGTGTGTGAGTGTGTGTGTGTGTGTGTGTGTGTATGTGTGTCCTTTTCCTTTTCCTTTTCTCTTCTGTCTTTCTGTCTCTGTCTCTCTGTCTGTCTCTCTCTCTTTCTCTTTTTTTTCGCTCACACAGCCTATTGGTCAAGGTATACTATTGGTATACTGGTAAACCTCTTTGTTTATAAGATGTTTACAAGACGTGTTTGTGAAACCAGCACCTTGGGGGTTTAGTTCACCTAGAAATCTTTCAATGAGGGCTTTCTGTAAAGAACACATGTAAATATGTTTAATTAGTTACTGATTTTTACCTTTTTAGGTTATAGAGATGTGATAAAGCAAGTACAGAGTAGGTATTGCTACCACAGCACCATCATTACTATGAGGAATATTTTGTACCGTCTATGACCTATTTTTTAGCTCCCCTTCTACAATTTTTTCTCATAGTATAATACATAATGAATACATTATGAACCCTTAGCTTGATGACATTATGTATGGTTGTAATGAGACAGCCCAGCCTATGGTAGATTAAGCTAATATTATTTGACCTAAAATTAGACTAGAAGAAGAATTTATGATGAACGTACCATTGAGATTTTTGACTAAAAGTGAAAAAAAAAAACCAATTTGTGATATTGCTAAATTCTGCCACAAGTTTAAAACTTCCACATCTAATTCTTTAAAGTTGGCCAACTATCTCAGGTTTTCAGCATTGTAAACAAATGAATTCCCTAAATCAGCAGTCTTGGGCATTTTACTATGCATAATTATAGTCAGACATATAGGATACTTAAAATATTGTTGATACCATATACTTTTTATATGGCTGAGCTGACCATAATAGTTGGATTACACTGCAGTGTTTTTAAACTAGTGATACACGCACACACGCATGCACACTCATGAACACACAGACACACAGACACAGACACACACACACACACACACACACACACACACACACACACACCTGTGTTGTATGTATTATTTTTATTTGTGTTTCATATTACCATGACTACAGGTTGACTTAAAAAAAAGAAAATTCTCATCTTACCTCATTCTCCACTACTCATCCAAAATGACAGGTGTACAGGCTCTGTCTATTTTGACAGCAATTCAATATTGGAGCCACAATGTTTAAATCTGTTTAAATCTGATAACATTCTCAAACGGGGGCATGCAGCCCAAACATGCTGTGGTTGCCAACTTTTCATTCTTTTAGTATGACGCACACATTGCAAGGTAGCATACAAAGACAAAAAATATATAATCCATTGACCTTAATGCATGTCACGCCCAAAATGCTAGTGTTCTGGTCAATCTATGTCAATGTCTAGGCAGGTCAGCCTTGAAAGTTGGCAACCTTGTCAACGTTGACATTTTGGATGATTTCACAGACAGTCTGTATTGCTTCTGTCAAGACCCACACATCCTTTTGTCCAAAACTGCATTTGTATTTTCTCAAGGCTGTGCTTTATTATGTGGTTAAATGTCTGCATTACCAGTGACTTGAAACCCTTTTCGAGTGGGTTTAATTGATGAAAGGTACTGCTTTTTTGCACAAAACGCATTACTTATTAACGCCACCTCTGGGTTTTCAGCACTGTCCTGACATACTGGTGAAGTAAACAATTGATTTCTTGACAAGTATAGTTTTCTTTGGCTTCAGCTGCACTGACTGTGTTGTCAGAAAAGTCCTAAGTTAAGACAGTTGTTCTAGGGAAGAAGGGCTACAAAGAATGGACACTACAAAGTATTTAGTCTTGCATACGAGAAGTTAAGACAGTTGTTCTAGGGATGAAGGGCTACAAAGAATAGACACTACAAAGTATTCAGCCCATGGTGTAAAAACTGCAAGTTAGCAATGTGTCTGAGACACTTAAAAAGTGAACTAAAAGTGCAGCTGTCCGATGATCCCATATCTGCTTTACCACCGATCTACTCAGTTAGACTGGTCAAGGACTCAACCCATCTTTGTCACATGGTGATCACAGCACAAGTGACAATACATTACATTTAGATAACAATCTTATCCAGAGCAACTTACAATGAATTACATAGTCACCCTGGAGCAATGTGAGGTTAGATAAGATGCCTTGCTCAAGGGCACCTCAGCTGTGGATGAGGCTGTAAAAGAGCACCCATGTTTTCCAACTGGTACAGGACTCAGACCTACAACCTTTCAATTCCAAGACCACATTGTCACTCATTAGGCCACAGCTGCCCAAGTGACAATGTTGGTAGGAATATTTCCTCAGAAAATAGCCTCCAATAAGTTAGCTCTATCTAGTCACCTTGTTTGGTAGTGATTTTGGAATTGTGGTGGCGTTCATAACCTTTGGTTTAGCCTCTTTCTAATCAAAGAACAGTAAACAGTTGAAAAAAAATAAAGAAAAGAAAAACAAGAAGCTGTAAAATGTGTGCCTTTGACTGTAATATGAGTTTTGTTATGACTTTTTCTTAATTTACATAACTGCAATTGTAGTTGTGTGTCATTTGCCATTTGTCATTTGTTTCCAAATAATGTATGATTTTCTCTTTTGTGCTAATGAAGTTGTAGAGCCTGCCTGGACACCTATTACTGTTTTTTGATTTGCTAAAACAATTTCAATAAAGCCTTCCCCTCTAGAGAAATGTAACCTTTTTTACTCTAAGAGAATGAAGTAAACAAAGATCAGACATAAATACGAAGCAGTTTTTCATTTTACCACAGTATATTGGTGTGGAAAGGCCAGTGATAAATTGTTGTTATAAAAACGATTCCTTGGGCTTAAAGCCGATTTTATGGACTGAGGACACGTGAGTTATATTCGCATAAGAATGTCACTGCATTTTAAATGTAAACGTCAAATTAGAGCAAAATTTCATTATAAACTTTCAATATTAAAATGAATCAATTAATAAGTCAATATTAATACCAATCAGCATCGGTAAAGTCATCTATCTATCTATCTATCTATCTATCTATCTATCTATCTATCTATCTGTCTGTCTACTACATAGTAAAACTATTTACTGACCACTGTCATGGCACAGGCTGTAGTTTAAAGTGCACACTAGTCGTGACCCTGGGGTTGATGTGATTTTGTGCCAGTGCTCCGCGCCCATCTCGTGGAACTCAGTCGAGCAAAAGTTATCAAGAGCTGTTGACATCACACAAATGTGACGCTGCGCTGGTATCTGTGGTGCTGTAATAAACTGACAGTAGCTGAGATGTGCCGGTCTGCTTGAGTTACCCTGTGGAACAAATCCTTTGAATCTCTGCAGAGGTGTCTTCTGTGACAGCTGCGAAGTGCCGTAACCTCAGCTGCACTGAATCTTATCCGACCGCCAATATGTTATTTTTTAAAAGGAGTTTTGCTGCTGACACATTTCTGTCTCACAGGGTTTTGCCTCCAGTTGCTGCTCTGCTCCATCACGTCATAAACACAAACCACAAATTATGCTATTTTAGGCCTTCTTTTGAGTGGAGTTACACACACGACATAAACTGGCATCACAGCCTCCTTAACTGACATTATAGTTATAATTATATTTAGTAGCATTAGTAGTAGTAATAGTAGTAGTAGTAGTAGTAGTAGTAGTAATAGTAGGAGTAGTAGTATTGTAGTAGTAGTAATGTTAGTAGTTGTCGTAGTAAAATTGGTGGTGTTTTGGTTGTTGTTGTTTTATTGGGCAAGTAAAACAAATGTCTGTCAATTGCGTGATTGAAACAGCTATGATAAACTTGATCTTAAAAATGCATTCACACCGATCTTGCACTGCTTGCCTGGTTCACAAAATCCCCTGCTATCTTGTGCTGTCCTGTGATGAGTGTTCACTCACCGCGGACATAAAGTGTACCAGTGTGTCCGTTAGGTGTCTGCCTCTTTGGCTGATGGCTCACTTTGTAAGTGTCGTCCATCACAGATGGCCACTCGGCTTGTAGGGCCCATGTCAGTGATGATTTACAAGGCAATCTCTCTATCCAAGTCTCTCGCTTAAACCTCTAACCATCAGCGTGACAGCGCATTACACCAGAAGTGAAGCAATCCTATAATAACATGATGGAAAGCAAAGGCATCACTGTTGATAGAACCCACAACACGCCTAATGATACAGACTGTATAGCTGAAAGACCACATTGCTGCAATGACATTTTGAACCTCACAGGAAGAGGGGGAAAAACAGATGAAAATTTCAAATAGTTCGTATAAAAGCTGCCTTATTAAGATTTTAAAAAGCCATTGCCGTTTATGAACTGGTAGATCACGCTCAGCAATGACCATTAAATGCCAATGAGGAGGTGACCTTCATCACGCCTTGCTTTCTCGCTCGCCCTCTCTCTCTCCCCCTCTGTCTCTATCCCTCTCTCTCTCCCTCTGTCTCTCTCTCTCTCTGTGTTTCTCTTTCTCCTTCTCACTCTCTCTCTCCCTCTCTCTCCCTCTCTGTTTCTCTCTCTCTCTCTGCCTTTCTCTCCCTCCCTCCCTCTCTCTGTCTCTCTCTTTTCAGTCTCGGAGCATGGCCAACTAAAAAGACCTCCTCCTCCTTCTCCTCCTCCCTGCCTTCCTCTATTTGAGCACAAATTGAACGGTGTCTATGGCGCATGTCTAATTTCTCTGGATCTGCATCTATCAGAGACAGCAGCTGTCTACACTCATTACGCAGCCTGGAGCAGACGCACTCGACGTGAATGTCATTTCATGCCTTATGTATTCCTGAGCATACACCTGTAAGAGGATGAAGTGGACAATAATTAAGCTGAGCACCAGTGGGAGGACACACTGTCACGTCGCTTGGCAGCGCTTCGCTTGAGCTTCTTTACTTACTTGCCTCTGAGATCCGTGCAAGAGGAAACAGGAGACAGCATATGTACAAAGCATAAGGATACTCTCTCTCGCTCTCTCTCTAAAAATCTCTTACTTTATTACTCTCTCTCTCTGTCTCTGCCTCTCTCTCTCTATTTCTCTTTCTCTCATACAGACACACGCACACACACTCTCATTTTCCCTCTATCTGTCTCTCTTACCCTTTCTCTGCCTCTATGTCTTATATACACATAAACACACACACACTCTACCTCCCTCTCTCTCTCTCTTTCTCTGTCTCTCTCTCTCTGTCTCTCTCTCTCTGTGTCTCTCTCTCTTTACCTCTCTGTCTCTGTTACCCTATTTCTGCCTCACTCGCACACACACACACACAGACACACACACACACACACACACACACACACACACACACACACACACACAGAATGAAGTATTAGTATAGTGGCCATGTGTTGTGTGGTGGATACAGAAAACGCAGCACACACATCTGTTCCATCGACTCACTACCGCATCATTTCAGCCGTATTCAGGTGGAGCTGCTCCAGGGAGTCTGGCCGCCTCACAGCCCAGCCATGGCTTCAGCCTCCTCTTCTCTTTACGAGGCAGAAATGGTGACAGTAAATGAATACCCAAAGGTGTGCCGGGCAGATTGATGGCCTGCCCATAAATAGATGGAAAGAGGAGGGGAAAAGTAAAAGGGAGGGAGGGAGGGGGGGGGGTGGGGGGAGAAAGAAAAAAAAAGACGCAAAGACGCCACTCTATCTGGTTGTTGTATTTTCAGGATTCCAAGAGAGGTTAAAGATTTATGAAGGCTTGTTAGGGATGCGGAGGTGAATGATTTCTGGCGCGTGTTCATGGCACCATAATCCCTCATCGCTCATGCCCAGTGCTTTCCCTCAAGTTCAGCTAGTGCCAGTGTGTGAACATGGGAAAGGGGGGTGAAATAAAAAAAAAACACCAACACCATTACTCTCAATTGTGTGTGGAAGACTCAGATCACCGACCTGCGGTGTCTGCTTTTGGAGTCTTGATACTGTACGCCTGGGCTTGTGGTTTAATGATTTTGCTGAATGTTTTCAGCAGCTCAAGCTGTGCTGTAAACAGATGCTCATGTAAACACCAGGGCTAATGTGTAAGCATAATTATTGGGATATTTTCACTACGGTTACTCTTTTAGTCACTTTAATCACCCTTTCCTCAGCCACCAGTGCGTGGCGGCATGGCTGATGTTTCATAAGCAACTTTTGGGATTCTGCACACACAGACTCTCATAAAATTTTCATAAAATTTTCAAACTTGTATGCCCCAGGTGTAAGAAAAATAACAGGGTGAACACTACTACGGTACGATGTGTCTCACTAGTATGTCAGCTTTTTTTTTCTCTGAGAATACTTTAATAAACCCAAATCCACCAAAGTAATCCAGGTCGACAAGGTTGACATGAAACAGCTGTTTACTGCGCAACAGCAGCTGTTGTATTAATGTTCATGAAAAGGAAAAGCGGCGCAGATTGCTGGATGTTTTTTTTAATAACATGCACATGCTTTTGTGATCTCACCTGGCATCTCATCTCATCTTCTCAAGTAGTACTCCAAAGATAAGCTTTCGGTGATACATGCTTCTTTTGTGTGAACAATTACTATTAATTCTGCAGGTCTATTCTGTCTATCGCCCCCTGCTGTTCGACTTGGTGCACAGACGGCTCTCCCAGGGCAAGAGGCTCCTCGCTAAATCTAGTAATTATAGTCCGATTAGGTTCCACTAATCAAACTCCATCCGATTCCTTGATGATCAGCAGAGTCAATTACTTTGTATCTATGCATTTTATTTTCTCATTACATTTTTTTCCAGAGTCCAGTTTAATCAAGTGGAAACCTCCAAAGCCCTGTGACTTCGCTGCAGGCAATCAAACTGAGCCTCTCAAAACTGAGCTCTGGCTTCATCAGGCTTATCCACACGCTGTCATATCTGCGTTACAGTGCACGGCTATGGCAGCCACTCACTGAAAATACCCTCTCTGTGACTAATGAATGAGGTGTTCTGAGATCCGGCACGGCTCTTGGAGGAAATTCAGGGAGGTTTGGTTTGAGAGAGAGCGAGAGAGAGGGTAAAGCAGAAAGAGACTACAGAGAGTGAGAGGGTGGGAGGGATGGAGAGGAAAAGGGAAAGAGGCGTTTCTAGATAAAGTCTAAAAGCTCTTATGAGCTAAATGATGGAAAGCTGTAGCCTTTATCAATGATTTATGGCTGGTGAAAACTAGCATCTGCAGTGGAACATCAGCTGTCAGCTGTCAGCAGATGAAAGTGGGACTGACTTGGCCTGCAAAGGGCCTGCCAAGCCAAGCCAAGACAAGACCAGGATCCAGGAGCCAGGGGACCACGGGTGGAACCAGGGACCATAACCAGCTGTCGCGGTCACGGCTGCCACCGTTACACATGATAATAGGGCCACTAAGGTCATTCAGGGGTCATGTGTCAGTGAGGAGCAGTTACACAGAAGCTGTCTCAGCCAGACACTGACCTTCCCTGTGATCCATCCATACAGAGAGAGAGAGAGAGAGAGAGAGAGAGAGAGCAAGAAAGAAAGAAAGAAAAGGACACTCAGAAGACCATACCTCCCCAGATAAATAAAATATGCAAATACACAATCGCGTTTAATATTCCAGAGATGACAGGCTGTGGGCACGTAACAAGCACACATGAACAGGTTTGCAAATTGGTCTGCGTGACACACTGTTCCTCACATGATCTCTCGTAGATCTTGGTTGATCTACATGCATGCAAATGCGTCTGAGGGTCCCCGCATGTATTTGGAAGGATGGAAAGTTGCCACCGTGCTGTCAAAACAGAAGAGCACAGAGTGAAGATGTGGCGGGGCGGAGTCTTTTAGTGGAGGGTGTTTTTTTTGTTTCCTCCCCCTCAGCAGATAACAGTGCCCTCCTTTGAGGAGCCGAGGTGTGTAGATGAGATCGTTAGAGCCTGCCAGCTCTTATCTTACTGACCCAAACATGTCATTACAGTTTTTTTATGGCTAACTCACTGCTACAGATTCTTGCAGCAAAGAAGCAAAGTCAATAGCTTTGTCTTGGCAAAACAAAAAACACCCCTTCCTCAAAACAGTAAACACTATTTACATGTTTTCATGGGCAAATGCTCATTTAGCAAACATGCCATCAGCAAAATAAACTCAACATCTCCATGTGAGCTCAATTAGCACATCTCTTTTTTGCGATGGAAACACTAAGCCACAAAATGATGAACACATGAATCAGATATTTATTTTAGATGCAGTGTGCTGATGGTTTGATAGTGTACCTAAGAACAATGGATTCTGCGCAAGAGAGCTGCAAGACACAGAGAATGGGGACAAGAGAGCAAGAGACCACAATATCAAAAGCAAGTGGTTTCAGATGAAATTCATTATTATTATTCATTGTGTGTTTATACATGGGATATGCATGATGAAGCTGGACAATGAGATCAGCCAGACTAACAATGAACCATTTCACAACAGAGTCCATTTTCTACATCATTTGCATCACTGTGACTGCAATATGTGTATCGCACTGTAAGCTTGTGATACATGCAGGTGCTGTAGCTACACCTCCACTTTGTTCTCATTGTGTTGTCTTTATAATTGAATTTCTCGTGACAGAGGCAGACAGCTTGTTTTTGTGCATCAGTCGAGAGAGGAGTTAAATCTTTTGATCCTGGCACGGACCAGAGAGTGGTTACCTTGAGAATTCTGAGCTGCAGTTGTTCATCTTTTTTCATATAAATCTGTCAATCAGCATGCATTCTCTTGCTTCAGGCAAAATGGTAAAATAAAATAAAAAATACTGGACTGCTTTTCCTCAGTGTGACATTGCAGAGTTTTCTCTTTTTTTTAATTATGGTATTGGTTTAGTTGTGTGTTCTTTTAAGGTTATACTATTTGACAAAAAAATGTAGATTGTCTCAAAAATAGCAACAACTGGAGGGAAATGGACACTGGTAGATGTGTTATAAAACCCTAATACCCTCTAGTGTGGAAGAATCAGTCACGTACTGTAGTGGGTGTTTTTCTTTGCCCGTGTCTGTCATGTGAAAGCAACATTTTCATTCTGACCTAGTAGTCTGATGACTGCACCAATGTGGCTTTTTGTTAGTATGTGCCTCGTTTTGCAGGGATGGGATGTTCTGTCAGAGAATGTGTCTTAGCAATCAGGGGGAAGTGAAAAAAACTGAAAAAATATTTCACAGAAGAGGGCAGAACGTGTCAGAATTGCTTTTTGAACAAATTCACATTTTCAAGTAGTTAATGGAAAATGGTGAATGGTGAATTTGTGGCAGCTGCCTATGGTGACCATAAATGGAGAAGCATCAAACTAACAGCCTGAGCTAAAATGACACTTGAACTCCTTCGTACAGCACTTTGTGTCTGTGTATAGTTTCTTCCATTAGGTACCCTGGCAGACCTTTTGTGGCTTTTCCTATCATTTATCTCTTTTAAACGCTTTGACCTATTGGTGTCACTGGTGGTTTGAATTGAGACAGAGATGGAGAATCTCGAAATGCATCAGATGTAGTTCTTGGCGTCCCTACTCCGACCTCCGAACAGTCCTTGCTGGTCAACTTGTGACTCACACTGACATTCTTAGAGTTTTGTGGAAAACAGCCCATCTACATCGTCTGTAGTCAGATCTCATTCTCAATCCACAGCTAATTTACTTATCCTTAGAGCCTAAATTCGTTTAATGATCTGCCCATCTCCCTTCAGTATCTCAGGTAAAAGCACAAGAGAGGCTTGATAAGAAATCCTAAGGTAAGTCCAGACATCTTTGCTAAACATTACAGACAGGTATCCTAATCTACAAGTGTTCTGACGGGTGATAGGCTGGTGGGCTACTTTTGGGATGGGGGACGTGGGTGGGTGGGTGGGGGGTAACATAGTCGAACAACTTGGCAGACAAGAAAATCAATACCATCAGGGGGAAAAAAACACAAACAGAATTTTAGAAATACATTGGAGAAGGATAGAGTGAGTTCACACAACATTTCTCAAAACAGTAAAGTGTGTGTCTTCAGTCTTCATCTGTGTGGAGTTGTGTGGAGTTTGACTGCTTTATCACAGTCCACTGATCACACCTCTATTATTATCAGTCAGCTACCGGCAACACAATATACATTTTTTAATGAAGAATTAACTGACGTATGTTTCCTGGAATAAATGGGCCACAGTTAGAAGTCAGTTGATTAACAAGAGCAGGCCAGGGAGTCCTGATTGCAAACTCTAATAATACCATTTTGATGTCAGCCAGGCTTAACTACTTAATTAGACACAATTAGATGACAAAGAGGTGGGCAGAGAGAGGAGGACGACTGAAATCCAGACAAAAAAGCACCACCAAAGAGAAGAGAAGAAAAATAAGGACTCTGTCTTTGCCAATCACATATTCTGTCAGCGGCCGCCTGGTTATCCCCGACTTGCATGCACACACAGCCAGCCTCACACAGTCCCTCTTACACTCTCTTAGATGCCACGGATGCCTGTGAAATGAGAGGGCTGTGATACCCTGGCAGTGCTGTGACAGCCCAGGAGATGGTTTGTCAATAGCCCATCTCCGCATGTCAGACCTGGGAGGGATACTATTGCTGTGTGTGTGCCTGCAAAAGCTCCGCTTCCTGGGGCGGCTCTCTGGTGTCTCCTCTTTTCAAAGGGCATTAATAAACCAACATCCTCAGGCTTCAGCAAATACACAGACTCGGTGGTCCAATAGATTCAGCAGAGATGCACATTTACCAGTTAGTAAGCAGATTTTTTTTCCCCACAAAGGCCCCAGGAAGAAATGCTCTCAAAAACTCAATTTCGCCTCGTATTAGACTTGTTTCCAAGTAGCCCTGTGAAGAGGGTTGTTTGGGATTTCATATATACAGGGCAAATCCATGCATAATTCAGCGATCGAAAAATCTGTCATGTTTAAAACTTGGGCTGTTTCACTTCCACTTACCTGTTATGAGGATCTGTCACAACCTACAAATAACACAAACACCTTAATGAGTTTTTTAATGACTTATTACAAGGTGAAATTTGGGTTACTAAATAAGAACCCAACACAAGGGCTATAGTGACATATTAATGACATAGATGAGTAAGTCCACATAAACAAGTAAACAACGTGACTTATTTTTTATTATGTGAAATTCTCTCTAGTATCTTTCCAATCTGTAGAGAAAAGTTACATACAGTGAAAAAAAAATCTATGAAAGTATGGCAATTCATGGAATGTATAATGACTTTTTTCCCATTAATTGATTTTCTCCCATGTGCTGAATATTGATGCTCTGACAGGCCGGTTTTTAGTGAGGCTGTATTCATATACAGTTTTCCTAGTGTGAAAGTCTGATAAGGCAGCAAAAAATGCAGGATGGTTATAAAAACCCTTCTACCAGCTGTCTCTAGCATGCAAATATAATAGGGCAGCAAAAAGCACAGCGCACCAAAACAGTCTTGACCACAGCCTTGAGTTTAGAAAGGTGTTGCCATGAAGTGAAGAATTTTGAATTTTGGAGAATTTTGATGAGCACGCATGCAGATATGTGAGCGCAGTTTTGACCAAGTCACCAACACTGGTTCCCTTATCCATGCATGCCTATTTATTAAGCTTTTCTTTTCTTTTGCTTTCTTCCCGGCTCTCTTTCCACAATCTTGAATGCTGGATTTGATCTGCTGGTTTCACTACTCTGTCCAAAACAAGAACATGACTGTGAACACTCCTTGGTGCTGTTTGCCTGGGTTGTCTTGTTTTATCTACCTACAAGACTTTCATCAAGATTGTTGGCTAAACCGCAGCTACAGTGTACATGGATCCGTAGCACTCGTGCAATGGCTTTGATCTGTTTCGCTTCAATAATCCTTTGAGCTTCCCCTCAGACATTTAACAGTGGAGTGTCTGCTTTCCAGTGTTACTATCTGCTGCTGCTGCTGACCCACTTAAGCAAAAAGCATCACCGTACAGTGACCTTCCTGAAGTTAGGGATTGTATCACTCTAAGTGCTCTCTCTCTCTCTCTCTCCGTTGGCTGCAAGTCCTCCCTTTTTAGGCCCATTGAGTTCCTGAAAACTCCAAAGTCCAAGTTGGTTGCTGTTTCCACACAGTTACAGTTACAGTACATTACTGATGAGGCGTCCTAGAAATTTGCGACCAACTGGACCATGCAATTTAGCAGATGAACCCAATAATTTACCCGACAATTTACTCTGGAATTAGGAAATAATAGTATGGAAATAATAATAATAAAACCTAACCTAAGTGCTAAATGTTTTCCCAAACAATAGTATGGTAGAATAAGGTTTGTAGTGAGGAAGGCTTTAATCTGTTCTCCCAAAAGTACTCTTCTTAGGTCCACAAGTATCTTCTGTTTTCTCTAAACAGTTAGAGTGATAGTATTTAGCAGATGCTTTTCTTATATGACATATGGTAAGATGAAACAGCACATTACAACCAAAAACACTCAACAACCTTCTGAAATAGAACAAAAACATCATATAACATTTTATAATAAGGTGTAAATGAGTTAATAGTGAAAACCATTTAATCTAGTACACGTATGAAAATAAATGGCTGGTATAAATCAACCGGATACCAAAATCAAACCAACCAAAAAGATGTGGGTTTGAACGTCTTTTAAAAATGTCAAAGCTTTCACAGCAACGCCATGCAGAGCTCCAGAGAGGCCCACAGAGCATCTGGGGCTGCCCTTTAAAGGTGACCATTAGGTCCACTTACACAACACCTGCATCTCATTGTCTGTTCTCACAGCCTTCAAGAGGTCTGGACGACTCAATTTTTCCGAGAGTTAGCAGGTCTCAGTGGAGTTGCAACATTGCCATATTCACTAAAACTGGTTGGAGTGGATGCAAGGGCAAAGTGGGCTATTACAGTTTGTATGAAAACTAACTCTCATTACTTGCCCAGTGTTCGCACTGACAGATGTTATCCTTTACTAAATATGCTTCATGGTAGTCGGTGGATACTTTGATTTTGGCTGTTGTATGGAACATTATTCACATGCCCGGACATTTTGAAATTTGAAAGTTGTTAGTTTTAAATTTGAAAGATATTTACCTTTATATTTGAACAATTTTAAGTCTAGCAGTTGTATTTTTTCTGTGTTACCCCAGTGTGCATTCTGGAAGTGACTTTACTTGATCCCGGATTATTTTTCAAGGTTGTTTGAATATAGCTTTTAGTATTTTTCTCCTTGCTTCCTTTTTTTGGCTTGTAGCTTCCATAGTGCATAACCTACGAGCATACAAACGTGTGACCTCAAGATCAGGAGTGATGTGAGCGTTGCTTGATTTGCACTTTAAAGTTATTCTACTTTGAAGAACTGTGGTTTTAAGAACCCCACTCTATGCACTGAAAGCTTTATCTGACAGGGTTCAAACATGATTGCAGTTTTTTCTCTGTCCGCCTTTACCTAAAAAAAAAAAAATACTAGTAGTCGTTCATACACCTCACGCCCTGCCCTTAAATGGAATTTCATCTCGACAGCCTTGAATGTTTAATACAAAGGGATACCTTTGTCCCTTCAGTAAGTGCAGTGTAATGAACTGTGCCGAATGCAATCTGGCAGTAACTAAAGACCTTTTTGTCCTCATTTTTAAAAGGGTTTTAGAGGACACGGTTTTTGACTTGAAAGAGAGGGGGGTATTTCTCTTCTTTTTACGATTCAAACAGTTCAGTCAACATGTGCTGAAATTTCTTTATTTCTTTTTAAAAATCCTCCTCTGATTCTTCATTTCAAGTAAAAACAATATTTATATTGGTAAAACATTACTGTTCTGAAAAGTTCCCTTATCAACATTTAGTAAATTATCAACGCATACATTAGAAACAGTATGAGTTTCCTCCACTGGCAAAATAAAAAACCCTAATGTTTAAAATAGTCCCACACATGCTCCGCCATCTTTTTATCATATACTTTAAAATCACAAATGGTAGCACTGAACAGACTGCAAATCAACAGCTGTGCAGGGTTTTTGCAGGGTGCAGGGTTCTTCGTTTAATTCAGGAAGAGAGCCAAGGTCATCCTCTCCTAGGATAATACAAACACTGAATCTCCCCTAACTGCACTTGCAGAGCACTTTTACTGCAGTTTGGATGAAGGCAGAGATGTAAAACTAATGAAAAACTTTTTTATACATATGAGACACTGGTTTTATTCTTCAGATTTTTCTTTTGTTTTACTTTTCTTTTTTGACAGCAAAAAAAAAGAAAAAGAAAAAGAAAAAATACCCTACAGTTATCCTTTAAATGAATTTAATCTAAACCATAGCCTAGTCTGATTTAACATTATGATGTATCAAACTAAACAAATATGTGTAAGAGGACTCCAATCAGATGAGGTGTTGGTATATTTGTTTGTATAAAATCAGATTCCTTATATGCTGTTTTGGGTACTTACTTTTGGTACTTTGGAGCTTCTTTTCTTTTAAATTATTGATTTGTTGTTCTCATCAGCACTGTTTTGTTGTTTTATTTTTATTTTTTTATTATTTATTTCTTCTAACACTACTTGATATCTCCTTGTTATTAGTTTGATCTATGTTCCCTGTTCTCTGTGGTCCTTTGTGTCAGTTTTCTTAAGTCCTAGTCCAAGTCCTTGTACAGCAACATTTGGTCAACATTTTTGTTGTTTTTAAAAAATGTGCTATAGAAATAGACTTAGCTTTGACGTGGCGCAGCCGAGCCATAGGATGCGCTGCTCTTTCACTGCCCTCCAGTGGCTACGCAAAAAAATAAAACCTGGACCCCACTCCAGGTCCTGGGCTTCTGGATTGACACAAACACTTCAGTGTGGCAAGGCTCTCTCTCTCTCTCTCTCTCTCCCTCAGCCAGGCACACTCATGCTCCAAGACATCAGAGCGCCTTAAACAAATCATGTTACTCTCTAATTCAATCAGCCTATCGTGCCTACTTTTCCCCCCTCTCCCCGCTTATTCCCAAAAGGCTCCCTGGGTTGCCTCTCTTGCACAATTAGGGAAGTCACCAATTACAAACTCATGTTGTTTAATGTCCAAGCCACTCACATATCTGCTGGTCACGCCCTCATTTATGATGCAAACCCTATTTTTAAGATGGGGAGTCAGAGCGGGAGTGGAGTGGAGTGGAGGGAAGGTTGTTGGAAAACTGAACCAGATGGGAGCTCTCGGTCCTGTCCAAAACCCAAACCTCATGGAATGCATGTGGAGGCCCTCTGGCCTGTTCTGTGGCGGGGTGGTTGAAGGGTTCATTAAGGTGACTCTCTCCCTTGCACACACACACACACCCACACACAAACAAGCGCACATACACACACACACACACAGAATCGCACATATGCGCAAGCACACACACAAAATCGAACACGCACACGCTGTTTTTTTCTTTTCCTTCCTTTGTGTATGTGTGTGTGTGTGTTTGCATGTATATATGTTTGTGTATGTATGTATATCTGTGTGTGTGTGTGTGTGTGTGTGTGTGTGTGTGTGTGTGTGTGCGGGAGAGAGAGAAAGAGAATAAGAGAGAGCGAGAGAGAGAAAGTGTGTGCGTACGAGAGAGAGAGAGAGAGAGAGAGAGAGTGTGTGTGTGTGTGTGTGCGTGCGTGCGTGCGTGCGTGTGTGCGTGTGTGTGTGTGTGTGCGTGTGTGTGTGTGTGCGTGTGTGTGTGTGTGTGTGTGTGCGTGCGTGCAGGCATGCATGCATATGTGAGTGTGTGTTTGTGTCTCCAAAAGGAATCCCATGGCAAAAGTGCTGAAAGTGCTGGAGGTGAAGGTGCATGTTGCATGTTGGGTCCTTTTAGCCTGTACAGAACAGCAGAGGGCGCTGTTACCTCTCTAGAGCCCACTGTGCCCATAGCCAAATAGCTCTCTCTCTCTCTCTCTCTCTCTCTCTCTCTCTCTCTCTCTCTCTCTCTCTCTCTCTCTCTCTCTCTCTGTCTGTCTCTTTCTCTCTGTCTCTCTGTTGCTTGCTCTCTCTCTCCCTCTCTCTCTCTCCCTCCCTCTCTCTCTCTCTCTCTCTCACACACACACACACACAAACACCTGCACAACCAAACTAGGATAAACACACACACACACACACACACACACAAATTTATATTCGTTCACCCACATGCACAAGTTTCTGTAACAATGCCAATCAGATTGAACAGTGCTCTGAAAATAACACCAGCAGCATATTAGTCAGGAGAATGGAGGAGAAAAAGAGTGAGTGAGTGAGAAAAAGAGAGAGAGAGAGAGACAGAGAGAGAGAGAGACAGAGAGAAAGTTTTTGGGAGGTTTGTTTGTTCTTGTTTAACATCTAAATTATGCCACCCTTTGAAATTGCCAAAGCGTCTAATGTTTAGGCAACGAAAAAAACAGAAGTACATTTTCTGACTTTGGACAAGGATCAAACAACCCTGAAGAAAGTGATCTAAACCTAGAGCCAGAATAACCATATCCTCAGCACTTCTTAACTTAGTGTAAACCATTTAAAACATTGATTACATATGCCATTTTATTTAATGTGTGTGGTTAAAGTCTGTTTCTGACACACACCCACCCAGACACACGCACACACCCACCCACACGCGCGCACATGCACGCACACACACACACACACACACACACACACACACACACACACACACACACACACACACACACACGTGCACACACCCACCCACACACAGGCACACACACACACACACACACATACACGCATGTGCACACACCCACCCACACACACACATGCACACACACACACACACACACACACACACACACACATCATCATCATCATCATCATCATAGAGATGCAGAGTCATAGTCACCTCATAAAGCGAGCTGAGGTCAAACATGCTATCTCTGCCAATACGAGATTAGCTGGTTAGACATCCAATTGAGCAACCCAGTGATTAAAAAAGAGTTATGCTATGCTAAGTTTCCACAGGATGCTCCCTCTCCAAAAAAAAAAAAAACACAAAAAAAACAGCACATGCCCCTTTGATTCATTAGTCAGTGATCCGGATCAAAACTCATTTATGGCCAGCAGACTCCTTCAGCGCTCAAATAAAACTCCCTTCAGCCTGCAGGACCCTCTGGGTAGCGCTGGGGAAATATGTTTATTTTTCCTTCTTTTTGCCGACGAACTTGCCAAGCCCGGAAGCTGTAGTCATGATGGATGGCCCTTTTTTCGACTTGTGTTTAGCACGTGTACTTTGTCTGCCACTGCTGATATTGGAATGGATCTCCACCTTAGGGTGTCCTCATAACAGCACTTAGAAGGACCCCCTACTGTACGTCTTTCTTTTCTCTTCTTTTCTCTTCTCTTTTCCTCTACTTTCCTCTCCTCTCCTTCCCTTTTCCCCTCCCTTTCTCTCCTGTGATCTTATCCTCTCCTCTTCTTTCTTCTCTTCTCATCTTCTCTCTGCTCCTTTACTCTCTTCTCCTCTCTCTCTCTTTTTCTCTCTCATGGATTACTGTTCACAGCAGGTGTTTTTCCATTCACACACACAATGTGTCTGTCTTTATCAGTCCTTTGTATTTTCTGTGGATAATACAGACATGAACTTCACAAACCTAGATCTTTGTGTGTGTGTGTGTGTGTGTGTGTGTGTGTGTGTGTGTGTGTGTGTGTGTGTGTGTGTGTGTGTGTGTGTGTGTGTGTGAGAGAGAGAGAGAGAGAGAGAGAGAGAGAGAGAGAGAGACAAAGAGAGAAATTTAAAGCAAGCCAGCAAGAGAGAAAGATAGAGATACATAGATATAGATATAGACATAGTTGAAGATATAGTGATGTCAAACACAAGTAAAGTCAGGTGAGGTCTGTCTTTAGTTGTTTCAGTGCACTATAGCAATATTCCTAACACATGATAACCATAACACATGGCATGTGCATATATGGTCCATGGTGCTGACACAGCACAGCCCTGGTCCCAGAGGAACGGCCATTGGGCGTCAATGGAAAAGAACCCTCCTCCTCCTCTTCCTCCTCCTCCTCCTCCTCCTCCTCCTTTGACCTAAAAGCTGCTCCCATCCTGGAGCACCGTCTGCCGCACCTGGTCCCTGTCAAGCAGGACCTGCACACAAAAGGCTGCTTGATGTATGTCCTTTTAAAAGAGTCATGTGTCCAGATTTCTTTTTCCTTTTTTTTTGGTCTTCTGTCTCTCCTTTCCTCTCCTCTGCCCACACCCATCCTTTCTCTTCTGCCCACATCCGTCGTTTCTCTTGCTTCATACTCTGAGAGTCCTGCCATCAAATGTGAACCAACTCCATTTGTGAGAGGGCACAGTAGTACTTGCGCAAACGGCAGCACTCACCTTGTTGGGTTTATTCAAGGCAACCACAGCGTGAAATGCGCCAAGGTGCACAGAGCGGAGCGGAGCAGGTTTACCCGTGTCTGACAATGGAGCCCTTCTGCACGTGGGCGAATACGGCGTGTTTAAGGGGCTTATCTCTCCAATGTGTTTGTCATCACGGACACCGTGACACACGAGGTAGAGATGGAGAGGTGAAGATATACAGAGTCAAATGTCACCTTGATTACAGACGCAAGCCTGATTTTCAATTAAAGGGGAGCATGCTCCCGTGTCGGCTTTCCTCCCCCCTCCTCCTCCTCTTCCTCCTCCTGCTCTTCCGCCTCCTCCTCCACCTCCTCCTCTTCACCCACCCTCCCCTCTATACTTAAAATCGTCAACATTTTTTTTCCTCCCTCTTTCTCTGTCTCTCATGCATTTTATATATATAATGCTGAATAGCATTTCAGGCTGTGCAAATATATTATGTTATGAGGCACTGAGGTGCCAGTCAGGGAGGATAAGGGTCTGGCACAGTAATTAGTTTTAATGTTATGTTAGAGCAGTTACCCTGCAGTTCAATTTAAAACTAATGCAATTACTGCATGGTGGTGCAATTTTGAATCATTTGACATTTATGTGGTATTGCACAGGGGAGACCTCACTCCAGCTGTATGCTATAGCTCGAATTTAATTTATTTATTTATTTTTGCCTTTTCTTTTTTTAAGCGTTTCTATTCAACGATAAATTCAAGGGTCATGAAAAGTCAATCTCTTACCATTTGTCTTCTGCTGGTGTCATCTTTCTCTCTTTCACACACACGCACACACACACCCACATCTGTCTCTTCATACTTTGGCAAGCCTTTCTTGTCATCTCATGTCCTCGCCTCTCTATTTTCACAGCCTGTCTCCATCTCCCTCACGCTTGCTGGTGTGTCGGTCAGCCGATAATGCCATCTCCAAAAGTGTCTGGCTTCAAAGCATACATCTACTAAGACCTGCATGGCAGGAATTTCAAGCATACTCTTATTTTTTTTGTTCAGGCCACTAACATTTCTGAGCCTGCCAACTGGCGTTGACAATGATGGTTAGTTCATTAATGGCAGTTTACGCAAGATCTGCGCTGAATGTGGTGTTGTGTTCCTTGGTCAAATGACTTCTGTCAGATGCTTACGCAATGTGATGTTGACCCCGTTGACCCTGACACAAGAATCATCTTGCCACTCTCACGCAGGGCCATGGGAAAAGGAGCCTGCTTTGAATCGCTCATGAAACATGCCTGCTAAGGTAATTTTTTGGTGTTTTTGTTGTCATCACTTCTCAATACAAAGCAGACCGACAGAAACTGTCCACAGCCCAAACATGTCCTGCGTTACTGGTTGGATAAGTACCCCTCTTCACTTAACTTGGCGCAGGTGGTTTGCTACAGTTTGGCGCCTTTCGAAATTTGTGGCGATGGCTTTAAAGCAGCACTAAGTAGTTCTGTCAACCTTAAAATAATGTTTCCAGAAATGTTTCATCAACTCGTAACAGGGTGAACGGAACTTCTGAATTCGCTTTGCGGCCCTATAACCGCACTATGCAAGTCTGCAAAAACCGGGTCGCCGTTCTGTAGTTATGTAAGAAAGACAATTTTGCGTCCAAACTGTAGGGTGACCAAAGAGGAGAAGTGCTTTAGTGTGGCTTTAAGAGGATCACACCTGCTCTCATTTTTTTAAATTTAACTCAAACAATTAAACTTATTAGGAAATCAAAGAATTGTACTAAATGGAAAAACATGAATATGTGGTTTTGACCATGTTGATCATGGTCTGTGTTTATTCGATAACATTTCACTAGATATTTTTCACTGTGCATATTTTTGATGGACTGAGTGTTGGTGAGGTTTCCAGGTCAGTCAATGTTTGTTTTAAGAGGCTTCCAGCATTGGAGAGAATGAAAAAGGAAGAGGGGTGGAGGACAGGAGGAGGAAGAGGGGTGGAGGACAGGAGCCTCCGTGTGTGCAGATGATAAACTCGTTTTATAGTGTTTTCCCTCCCTCCTTTCTTCTCTTGTTCGGGGGCCTGGATGCTTTTTTCTCAGAATGGTAAAGGACATATACAAATGTTGTCTGTATTGTATGTTGTATGCATGTATTGTCATATATTTGTTGGGCAGCTGTTGCCTAGTGATTAGAGAGTTGATCTTGGAGCGGATTGGAGCATCGCAGGTTCCAGTAGAAAGAATGGGGGTGGGGGAGTAAACAACTAGTGCTCTCCTGCACCCTCATCCATGACTGAAGTGCCCTTGAGCAAGGCCTCTAACCCCACTTTGTCCAGGGACTGTAACTAAACTAAAACCCTGTACAGTACCTACATAACTGTAAGTCGCTCTGTATAAGAGCTTCAGCTAAGTGTAGTGTAATATAATGTAATGTCGGGTCATCAGCAAGGCTAAGGAACATAGATTGATAGCAAAAATGCCGTTGACCTCTGCTAACAGTACTTCGCTACGTTGCTTGTTTGGTTTGAACGCCACCAAGAAGGGCGCACACGGCACGATGATTCGGTTACTATGGCAACAGAATTGTGCACCATCTTGACTGTCTCTCTCTCTCTCTCTCTCTCTGTCTTTTTTTTTTTTGATCAAATGTCACTCATCATTGTGCAACACACAGCGATCTTCTGTGTAGGAGCTGCTGTCCTGTGGCTTTCCAAGGGCCGCAGCGCTGCATCCATTATCTCATTTATTCTGTCAGTGAGAAGAAACAACATGAGTTCATTGCTGCAAATTTCAGAGAACAGTTTATCTCAGTGGCGGAAAGGAGGGAAAGCATTTCTTATACAAAGATTGCATTTATGTTGACATTTATTGCAGGCTTTTCATAACTAATGGAGAAAAGGACTTTTCTTGTTCAGTAATGTGAGCATCAATATGTTTTCATATGGCCAGGCTGTCAAAGGAGAGGAGGCTTTCGATTGAAGTTATGAAACTGGATGCCAAAGCACTCTCTCTCTCGCTCTCTCTCGTCCACTACTCCCTCTAAATATTTCCCTGCTGCCAGACACTCCCATATGCTTTCTGTTTTGCCGCATGCCAATTATACCATTACGCGCAGGCCCCTACAGCAGAGCGAAGAATGACACCCAAAGTGTATATTTATTTCCTTGATGTTTCCTGGTACATTTGTCCAGACATGTCCTCATTTCCTCCTCAGATCGGAATCTATGTGTTGACCACATTCTTCTCACTCCAAAAACGGGTTGCATTCCCAAGAATCCTGGCCCTGGCCCTTTGCTTTCTTATCAGGCACTCTAATCTGCTCCCCCTCCCCCTCCACACACACACACACACACACACACACACACACACACACACACACACACACACACACTTACACACCCTCTCTTTCTTCCTTTCTCCCTTCCTGCCTCTCTCTTTTTTTCCCTGTTGTCATAGACACACTCACATCCACACACTCTTTTGCAAATGGATACACATTGACACATACACATACAAACAGACAGAGAGAATGAGACTCATGTTCTGTCCTGTAAATAAACAATTGAGATAAGGATGTTGTTCAAGCAGTGTAACTCCCGTTCGATTTGTTCTCATATTTCTCACTCTCCGTCCATTATATTGTTGCCTAATTGTTGTTGAAAGCTAGCTTGCATTGTGTTCGATATGACTCCACGCTGAGACTCTTAACCTTGCATAGTGTTTCTAGGTCAGCCGGCAGAGAGAGTGGCTCTAAACAGTTTCAGTGGCAGTGGCTCAAAAGCAGTAAGTACCGACCACATTTTGACAAAATGGCAAAAATATCAGAGGCTGCCATGAAAAAGCCCATGGAAACGGCGAGGTATGTTTCTACCAGATGTGTTTCTACCCTCTCTTCGTCACAGTCTTTGTTGTTATTTCACCCTCAGCCCCACTGACAGGTCCTGAACACTCAATAGAATCTTAACATTCAATTATTTGGTGCCTCCATGTCTCCCGTCCAGCTCTTTCTGCTGATTTTTACATTTGCGCAGAACACACATTCGGTAGCCTAGCGGAATGAATATTAGCCATGTAATTTTGTGGTCTGTGGACTGATGGACTATGCTATCTGATATGTACTTTTTTTTCTCTCTCTCTTCTTTAAAAAAAAGAGGTTTCCAGGTCAATCAATGTTTGTTTTAAGAGGCATCCAGCATTGGAGAGAATGAAAAAAGGGGGGGAAGTGGGACAGAGGACAGAGGAGTCTCCATGTGTGCTAAGGATGATAAACTCGTTTTATAGTGTTTTCCCTCCCTCCTTTCTTCCCTTGTCGGGGGGCCCCGGACGCTTTTTTCTCAGACCAGTAAAGGACATATATATACATGTTGTAAAGCATTCTCACTGTAGACTTGTAGACTTGCTGTAGCCAGCTTCAGACAACAATGCCATCTTTTGAACCTGGGGCCCCCCCATCTCATCTGCTTGTTCAGTGGTGGAACTGCCGATTTTACAGGACAGAAATATTTGCAGTGCCGCCACCACTGGGAGACGGAGCGACTCCTGCAGGGATGTGATTTTGGTCACTCAGTCAATACCTTCACTGTAACATCATGTAGGGCCAGGGATGATGGAAGTGGTGCCGCAGACATTCTGCTACAATCATTATCATCAGGGCAGCATTCTCCGGCTCACCACACTGGCTTCTGTACCGCCAATTTAGCCAATCACAATCTCCCTCCTCGACTCCTCGTTTCTTTTTTTTTTCTCCTCCGAGTCTGATTCGGAGGGAAAGTCCCTTTAAACGGTATCTGCAGGGTCTAATTAGGCTGTCTTTAGCCCGTCCGATCTGTGTTCCCATGCCGTCCATGGGCAGAGGAGCAGCAGGCAGGCAGGCAGCACTGCTGCTGGGAGCTGCTGATGTAAAAAAAACTTGACATGGTCCTGAATGGGCCACGGGTGAGTGTGGGCAGGCAGCAGAACAGCAAAGCTCCTTTTCAGTAAAGCTCCTCGGCATTAGGGCCTCTACAAAGAGAGAAGCCGAGCTTGATCTGTTCAGTATGTAAAGAATGCCACCGTTTTTGGACCAGTGGACCACTCCGCTGCACCCCCTCGATGTAAATTTGTTGTTGACAGACATCAGACACTTGAAATGTATATCAGCCTGCTGTACATTAAGCCTGACCTCACGGCGTTCTCGGAAAGCCCTATTGAAGAACAGGGGGCGCGTGTTTTTAGGCTGTTCTTGCTTCCCACCACCGTTAAGCTGCTGGGACTTGGGACTGAGGAATGTTAGTGAGTACAGCACCCAGATAGAAGCAGCATAAAAAGTCAATGAGTGGAGCTTTGTGCAAAAAAGCTCCCTAATCCCAAGGTTTGTTGAGCAACTTCAGAGCTTCAGAGGGCTTTGGGGAAGAGCATGGCTGAGACCATGAACCCTCTCTCTCTCTCTTCACTGAAGCAGGTCCATCTTATGTGCACATCAATCGACATCATTCCTACCCCTTTTCTGAACTCCTAAATTACCGAATGACCCTAGAAGTGTTGTCTATATTAGAGACTGTTGAAGGCCAAGAGCTGCTTTGGCCGGTCCTTGTGCCCAGTGATGTGTAGCTTGTTAAACTATGCACACAGTCACTGCGTGTCTGTGTCAGAGGTTTCAGTTTGTTTGTCAGTGCTTTTGTTGTTGACAGTGTGCAGCCGGGTGACCAAAGAAGCCGACACAGGAAACAGATGCTCCCTGGTGTGTCCCCCCCCCCCCCCCCCCCCCCGTCCCCCCAGGGCAGACCAGCCTGGTGCCTGGTGGGTTCACCAGAGGTACCTGTGGTCTGTCAACAAAAAAAAACACAAAAAACAGCCCACCCTATTCCAGGGCTTCATTTTGGTCATGGCATCTCCGGAGGGCCGACAACAGTGGGGGGGAGGAGTTTTCACTTCCACTTATCAGGAGAGAGACCTCAAACGGTGCAAAGACCAGAACGACATCTCCTGGCCCCTCCGCCGCGACGCTGCGTGGTGCGTTGCACATCTGAGATGGATTAGCTCTCCCGCTGGTTGATTATAAATGGCACTGTTCAAAAAATGGCCAATGGTGATCAAAAGCTCAGCGCACATGTGTTTATATTTAGCATAAGCACCACCTCATTGAAAGTCAGCTCTCTTCTCCATCTTTTTTACAGGCCATCCAGATGGTTCTTATCACTTGGTATCAGAGGGTCTCTCTCTCTCTCCTCTCCTCTGCCTGACAGTGCAGGCCCTTCCCTCTAGACTTTGCGAGACTGCAAGACCTTTTTCTTCCAGCGCTCTTGTTGACGGAAAAGGAGAGCTTGTTTAAAAGGTTCTGAAGGGGAAAATTGTGCTCGAATGCTCATCTTGATTATCTTAGCCTGCTGTCACCTAAAGCACAAGGAGACAACAGTGGATGATATGGGATTATTGCTCTCCGGTGTGGCAGAGTTCATTTTTTAAACACTGAGTAATTCATTTCTTGAGTAAGTGCCTCCATTTATCTGTTAAAAAACACAAGCAATTACACTGATTGATGAAGTCTTTAAGGCTGCATAATGGGTGTGCTGAGGACATTTTTCCCTCAACAGAGAAAGTGAGCATCAAGCGTTATGGCTTCATTTCTTTGCACTGCTACTAGTCACAGACAGGCATTAAAACTAAACTGTGGTTAATTTGTGTACAGCTTCCCATTCTCTTCACAGAAATGAAATGCTTTTTAATTGATGTTAATGAAATGTGTTTTTATATTAAACAGCAAAAGAAAGTGGGCACAGGATGCAAGGTATTTGGCTTTAATCAATGCTATCTTATGTCTGTTTTTTTGCCCTTTCGGTGTTCATTTGGTATATAAAAATTGCACAATGGGTGTTAGTCACTCTGTTGTTTTAGCAAAAACAGCTTCTATTATAACATCTGTTGTATGGTCTCAGAAATCAGAGACCAGTCTGTGTGGCATGTGATCATCACTCAGCATCAATCAGCATGACTTTTGTTCCAGAGCTTTCAAATGAAACAACAAAAAAATAAAATGACATCAAAGATCATTGGATCATAGCATGAAAAAAAATCTGCAAGCACTTGCTATTATGACTCATTTCAGTTTTTTTTACCATGAAGGCCATTTCACTGTTTTATGTAATAATCAAAACCAGACTTAGTTGGGCACACCTCAAACAAAACACTTACAAATGGCAATACCAATAAAAAAATGATAAATGTCAATACCTGTTAAAATGATTAGGGGACGTGAATGAACTGCCAACCGTTTCTGGCAGTTTTGGCTCCACCACAGCATTACATGACACAGCCCATCTAAGTGAAGACTAATCAGCAGCAAGCGTCTGCTCTTGGGCAATGCCTGCTTGGCCTGCCCTCGCCCGCCTAGGCTGGGGTGGCGGGTCTAAACCTGATGGCTCCTTGTCTTGGGAATCAAGGGTGAGCTGATGAGCAAGCCAGCAAGGCCCTCTCGTCTACATGAGTGGACGTGTCCCGCTTGGCCCACATGCATGCATCCTTGAGTTTTGCGTGTGTGTGCGTGTTTGTGTGTGTGTGTGTGTTTTTATGTGTGCATGCGTGTGTGTCTTTATGTGTTTGTGTGTGTGTGTATCTTCATGTGTGTGTGTGTGTGTCTTTATGTGTTTCTGTGAGTGTGTGTGTGTGTGTGTGTGTGAGTTTTTAAGTTTGTGAATGTGTGTGTGTGTGTGTGTGTGTGTGTGTGTGTGTGTGTGTGTGTGTGTGTGTGTGTGTTACGGAGCATGCAGTCAGGAGATAAGGCTCTTTTGATTTCCAGGCGGGGAACAAGCGAACGGTGATGTCTCTCCAAACCCCAAGCATGATAACACCAGCAGATAACGTCTTCACATTCCAGGATCGGTGGTGAAAGGCAGTCTGTGATAGGGCCCCCATCCCTACATACACACACACACACACACACACACACACACACACACACACACACCACACACACTTCTAGGGTCTTCGCCAGCAGAGCACACCGCTAAAACATCTCTTTGTGAATGGGGGGGGTGGGGGAGGGAGGGAAGGGGGGTGACATGCCATATTTCTACAGACACCTGACAAACTATTTTTATTGCCTTTTCATTACAATACACAGACCCACCCCAAAGTATCAACACAAGGCCAGAAGATAACTAAATACTTGTCATTTATACAACTTTGCTGTTCTCGTGGAGGCCTGCCAGCACATCATTCAGCCTCGGCAACAACAACTGAAAGCGGGTTGGCTCGGCAACAGGAGAAACCAGCCACTTCCTCCCTGTCACAGCATAAATCAGTGGCTGAAGAATTATGCAGGCCATTTTTCTGCTGGACCGGTTTCAGCGTTCACAAACATCAACTCTCCTTTCGTTGTCATCTTTCAATCTTTGTGTTGACCTTTTGTGGCACCATTGCTCACCACGTCCACAGCACGTACCTGCCAAGAGGAGGAGGAGGACGGGCTCTTCAGCTCTGCGCTGCTGAGGGAGGGAATAAGCCTCCAGGGGGGTGGTGAGGTGGGGGGGTCTGGGGGTGAAGGGAGAGGGGAGGAGGGATATGGAGAAGGAATGTTATCTGTTTTCACCTAGTTTATGGAAAGCACACAAAACAAGCAGCGGGAGAGAGCATGGGTCAGGGCACGGCAAGAGAACCCTGGGCAGGCGGGCGTCCTCCCTGACTTTGATTTGCTTGAAGTGTACATGGGGGAGGAATGACCCCCCCACCCCACCCCCCTCCAGGTCTAGGGCTGCTGCCTGCTGTTAGTGTGTGTGTGTGTGTGTGTCGGGGGGTGGGGGGGCAAAGTTCTTTACCAGATCCCGTTCACCAGAACCCGTTCATTGACACATCTCTGCTCAGAGTTTACATTCCATCTCTTTCCTCCTTCTCCTCCCTCTCTCCCCCCCCCCCCCCCCCCCCGTCTCTCTCTTTCTCTTTGGCACTCTCACTCTCCCTCTCTCTCTCTCTCTCTCTCTCTCTCTCTCTCTCTCCCGCTCTCTCTCTTCCTCTCTCACATTTTCAGATGAGATTCTTTACTCTACTTTGTTTACATATTCCATAGCAGTTCCAGATGTTGTGGATGATTAAAACTTGGTGCTGGAAGAAATGGCTTGCAGCGTGTTCATGTGGGAAGCTTTCATCAGTGACACAGATCATTAGGCGTGGAGTCAGAGTCTGCTACTGTGTCAACATGTCAGTCACATCCTCTGTGCGTGAGCCTGCAAAAAAAAGCCGAATAACTCTGTTTCACGGCAGACGGCTTTTCTGGACGAACACTGTTGTTTCCAGTACTGCAGACAGACGCATTTTGTCAAATCGTCACTGTGCAGACGTCTGTACCAGTTTGATGTGGTTGGCAGCACCATGTTCTTACAGGCCTGATGTAAAGCACAGGTTCCCCTCCGTTCCACTGCTTACACTGGGATAAATCTGTGCCGCTCAGGCTGCTAACTCATCAGGTTGTAAAACGAGGATCTTTCGACGCGGTTCTCCGTGTGATTTTAATGGACTGTTGGAAGACTTGCACGAAGCGGCTCCAGACCCCCGTATAGTATGAATCTCACAGAAACGTGTTGCATGGCACGGAAGCACCAGCACCAGGACCAGGCCCCTGGCTTGCCGGGCTGACGCCTGGCTCTGAACAAGGGCCTTTGCGGCGGCCCACCCGCCCGCCGGGGTCTGCTCTGCTGTGCCTGGCATCTGTGATGTGTTTAAAAGGATTCCAGACTTGAGCCTGTGAAAAAATGACAATCAGACCACCCTGGCTTTAACGTGCTGAAATGGCTGATGTCAGGCAGGCCAGGAGGGCTCCCTCTTGAACACTGGAGGGCTGCCCTCCTTACATATACATGTTTCTTGTGAGAGAGGTGGTTCAAAACCGCCTGAAAGTTGTGCCAAGAGTAAACAGTGCACAAACCCATATAAATTTAAGAGATTGCTGATTGGAGAGATTATATTTCTTTATCAAGATTATTCTTTCAGAGTTAAAATATGTTTTAGGGGCTTTGGCTTTATATTTCCTTTCACGGGTAGTATATCTGTGATCTCATCTGTAATTTCCCTCATGTTGATGTTACATTCCAGATGTTATCAGGTTTCAGTAAAAGATGGATATACAGTTGGCTAGTCGTTTGAAAAAGGTAGCACTTTGCACGCGCTTCATAATAGCCGTAACTCTTCTGAGTTTACTAATAAAAGTAAAGATTGAATGGGGTTTCAGCTAGTGTTGTGGTTGAAACACGAGCCCTTTCTAAAAACTCAGTATGTCTTACTAAGGCATTTTACCGATGAATGGTCTTTTTTTTTCCCCAAGCGCACACTTTTGCGGTAAATGGTGACTGCTCTATTTCTCTTTTCTGTGACAACTTTGATGGTCAATTATATTTAATAAACAGTTATGTTGCAGATATAAATCAATTTCAGGAGGGCCCTAATCCCTCCACGAAGCAGACTGTGAAGCCACAGGTCCTAGAGAAATGGTTAGAAGCAGACTGTAATGGAATACATATGTCACACAACCAAGGGCCTCTGGGAGCCTTACATCCAGCACTGCTTAGGTCTTGATAGCGGAAAGTTAAAGAGTTGAATTGGGTCGAGGCACGTACTGCAGGCCTTCTGTTTTTCATCTCCCTTGAATGTTAGTGTCCTCCCACTTTTTTTTTTTTTTCAAAAGACATCGTTTAGGGCTGGTGTTTTCGAGGGACACCAAAGGTCTACTGGGTGATGACAGGGTGTATGCCAACCATGGTGTTGAACTTGCAGTTTTGTTCCATGCCAAACTTGAAGAGTTACCCATGTGGCCGAGGGAGTTTACAAACTGCATGCTTTGAGGTTGTTCCCTGCCATCTTTACAGCGTCACCCGTGTGGGGAAAGAGAATTTACAAACTGTGTGCTCTGAGGCTGGCTTCCAACGCACACCTGGAAAAACCAAGGGCTTGTCTTTTAGTGAGGTAAACACTCAGCAGAAATCACTTAAGAGATGCTCCTAATTCTACCCTGAGGCTGCTGTTCATGCTGAAAATGTGAATACCTTCACGGACTCCATCTTTATAACAACAACAACAGCAGCACCAACAACCACAACAACAACAAAGAGAGACATTTCTGTAAAATTTCCATCTTTTTTCACCTCATCCCTACCCAGAATTCTCACAATGTCAATCTCTTTGTAGACTTAACAGTATAATGTACAATGTACTTGGCCTACACTCTGCTTTTCTTTTCCAAAGATAATAGGCTTATTTTTCATCAGTTGTTTTAAAATAAAAGAATTTGAAATGGAATTGACACAATAGGCTCTATTGTTTATTGTCTATAGGTTCTGTGTGTTATTATGTTTCATTAGTCATCACGCATGACAGATGTGGAAAAGCTATGATTTACTGCTGCCTTGAAAAACAAAAGCATGTAAAAGCTGACAATCTTACAATATTATAAGTTTAGGATATGTTTAGATTATGATATTGTAAAGGTTTATTTGGGTTAAACTGGCAACGTTTCTATTTTTCTATAAGGCCATGCTGACTGGCATAATTTTAATGATTTTAATGTGTAATGATAAAAATACTTTTCCCTTTTTAAAAGATTTTTTCCCATGTCTAATTCAAGCAGTGAAGCTTAAAACTTTGCACAATCAAAATTTAATTAAACACCTCTAGGACATAAATGTTAATGGCTTAATCCTAAATTAGTTTTGAACCTGAAATGCTGTTCATTTGGGAAATGTTAATTAGTATAAATGTTCTGTCACCCTGTAATAATATTGCTATCATTTTTATCTTTCTTCAGAGTACACATGTGCGCACACATACCTTGTGTTTAACAACATTGTAGTAACAAGTATACCTCAGCAAAAGTGCTAAAGCCTTAATAAAAGAAACATTTTAAACAATATTATGTGTGCTGATTACAATATTTAACAGATATTTTGCTCCAAAGTGATTAACAAAGTACATTTTAAAAGCAGGTAAACAAATAAGAACAACAGAAACAAACATACAACAAAAGTCATACAGTATTGTATATTAGGCCTGTAACAATAACATGCCCTATGACAATAATCTGGTCCTGTTTGACCAAATACAGCTAGGTAGATCACCACAGGTGGCACTTATTAAAATGATTTTTACTTTCATCGCTTGCTGTGGAAAGAGGGCAAAGATAACATGTTTTTTTTTTTGAGGAATGAAGTGATCGAGTTCCTAGATATCAACAAGGTGCACTGCTCACAGTAAATGGGTTTGGGACATTTGGAACTCATTTTGTATGTCGACTGATTAATATTTCAACAGCAGAGCATGTAGGTCACTGGGACTTTGGGGCCCTGCAGCTTGGTAATCGACATTAATTGCTCATCTAACAGGTGGTAAGAGATTTAAACTTTGTATCATGGGGCCAAATGCCGGCACCTACGTAACTGCATAGGTTACAGAGTGGTATATGCAGCTGCTTCTATATCTCTATGGGGAAATGCAACTGTAGATATATGTTGCCGCTGTGAAGCACAGCTTGAAGATAAAAACACTCCAAAAGATAAATGGGTTGACTTCTCTAGACCTTATATGTGCCAGAATCATGTTCAGTAACCCTCCTGCTACAGGTAGCTCAGATTATATTTAAATCTCTCAGAAGCTGCTGGTTTGGTTACTTTGACATGTGCAGCAGAATGATCTTGCTGAACTCTGTCCTGACGAACCCTTTACACTCACACAAGGATCAGGACTCAGTATACTGTAATCTGTCAGTGTCAGTAACATATTGACTCTAAAATATAGTGCACTAACCTCTCTATCTTTGAGGTTTTTTCCTGTGCTATCCTTTTCTGTCAGAGTCTTGACTGTGTGCTCATGTGACTTGAGGATCTCATCAATTTGCTATCATTTCACAGATGGCCTACTGATTTGCATCTGTTTTCTATGCTCGATTGTTCATCACTAGGCAACAGTGGAAAAGTTCCGTTTTTTTTCTGGGAATGTTCCAGAAGGTTAATGATGAGGCTTTGACCACTGGGACTCGCAATCTTTCCTGCATGTCTTCGGCGGTTTAATGCTGACGTGGTTTTGAGCATGCAGAAGCAGATTAAACAAGGGGAAAAAATAAAACGAGGTCCGATGCCAAATTTCGAATGCTAATTGCAGGGCGCCACCATCCACATAGCTCAACATTATGCTTTGTAAAGTCCTTTTTTTCTACGCTTTTGTACTTTTCCACAGGAGTCCATCGTAGTCTTTCATTTTGTTAATCCTACACAGCTTTTTGACAGAATCTCACACAGTCAGACAAGGTTTCTTTTTGTGGACAAGGAGAAAAAGGGTTTTCTTTGTGTGTTAATTTTCTTGAAAGAAACAAAACAATTACACAACAATTACCCTTAATTAGCTCGATGCTTTCTTTCTTTGATACCCATCTTGCTTCACTTTTTCCTCCAAGTACATCTCACTCTCGCTTTCTTGTTTGCATCCTCTAACTCCAAACTATGCCAACACATTAGTTCACTTCACTTTATTTTTCCAGATGCCGGACACACAAGGCTGAGACAGCACCAATGACCTACTTTAAAAAATAAGCCTGAATCCTGTCTGTCGGTAGAGTATGAGGCCAGTGCGTACCTTCATGTGTACCGGCATGTGCTGTTTCTGCATGGTGCAGGAGCATCAACGGGGCCACTTCAAAGCCGAGTGTATTGGGGCTAAGCAGACTCCAGGACAAGTTTAAGTCAAGCACAAATGAATAAATTTCATTTATGTAAGCAGCTTGCCATAAGATGATTACACAAGTGCCTATTGGATTTCTTTGCGCGAGAGTAATGCGAGAGTCCTCAATTATGGCCGTGCCTCCCTCCAAAAGAGACAAGATCCCACCACAAGCCCCTTCTCTTAATTGGAAAATAATAATCAAAGGCCTCTGGCATGGGGCTCTCCCAAAGCCTCAAAATAACTACTGTGTATATCCTTGCCCAAATGTTTGCTCACCAAATGTGCACTTTGTCATAACACAGCTGCAGTAAATATCTGTCTGTCTACTTTCCAGCCTCACCAACTCACGTATGCAGAGGAAAAAACTATGAGCCGCCAAATGACTTATAGGTCATTTGATTCATGAATTACTTATTACTTAACATGACAGGCATGGAAGGGGCCAAAATGTTGGTGTTTCATTACATTTCTCTCTGCCTCTCTCTCCCTCAGTCAACACCCCTCCCACACACACTCTATCTCTTTGTCTGTCTCTATGTTTCTCTTGCTGTATCCTAGATAGTAGTCACTGTCCTGGGAACATTTTAAAGAATAAGAACAGTATGTGATTAATGCAGAGAACATCAGAGAAGCAGATAAAGACACAATGCCCTTGATTTTCACTCAATTAGCTGTGATTACTTAAAGTAACAAGGCGCACAATACACAAAAAAGGATGGATTAGAACTTCAAGGAAGGAATTACGTTTTTTGGATGGCCAGCATCAACCTGTCGACCTACATGGCTTAGCAATAGATCCTATTTTTATTGCAGCTTGCAAGTTTAGCCTCTTTGTCTGAACATTTAAAACGTGATTTCCTTTGTCTTCTCCCGGTCCATTATGTTCCACTTGCCGTAACCCCATTATGCACTTTCATAATATTGTTCCAGATATTTACTTTGTGTCTGCTTCACCTTATCACTCTTTTATTGCCTCTTCTGGTTTTAGTTCAGCTGTAAAGTTATATTTCAGTAGGACGCTTTCATCAGCAAATGGAGACATCTGGAAAATAAAAAGAAAGTAAAATCTCTTTCTCTCATACCCTCTTGGATGAATGCATGTACACACACACACACACAGAAAGAGGAAAAGAGAGGGGGAAGTGAGACTTACACAGAGAGAAATATATTTTCACACACCCACAGCTGCACACATACATTTAAACACACTTAGTGTGTATCACGCAGTAGGTTTGATAGACTAAAAGAGTGCTTCAGCTTTCTTGAAAATGAACGCAGACAGCTTGCCATGTCCCCATTATCACTGTAGTGTGAAAATGTTATCACATCTTAAGACTTAATTTGAGCTGAATTTAAGCCCCTTTAATCTCTTAATTAGTCTTATTTAATCATTTGCATCCGTTGAACAATTTAACATCTGAGGACTGAACAGTTTGAATGCACCACAGATGTCACGGTTCAGTAAGTCTGCCATATGGTTGTTCGCTGTTACGTTTAAGGGACCATGGGAAAGATTTTAAACAGATTTGTAAAGGGAGGGACTAAAGACTTGCAGTACTTTGTAATGGAAAAAGAGGGAAGTAGGATCTGTAGACATTACTAAATAGAGTCGCAGTACTCTTTTCGTGTTAATGTTTGTTTCTTCCTAACTTGAGAAGACCCGTTTTCAACCCAAATGTGCCACTTGGGAATAGGCAGTTTCTTTCTCTTTTAAAGTGGAGAAAAACAACTGATAAAACTGCCATCACAGATGGGATACGCCAATGGACTGTGGCACTGATTGAGGCTGCCTGGGAGCACATGGCCTCAAGTGCTTGTGTGTTTCGCAGCACAAAATGAAAC
>CM059267.1:11654292-11696792 GCA_030347295.1 Setipinna tenuifilis | reverse complement strand
TGCTGGTGAGAGTGGGTTGGGTGGGTGACTGTTTTGTTCGCACCATCCATCATCAACATCTAACTGGAAGACAAGTATGGCCTTGTCTGCTCTCTCTCTCTCTCTCGTTTTCTCTAGCCTTGTATGTTTGCATGTTTTCTCTCTGTCTCTCCTCCTCTCTCGCTTTTCTACTCTTCTCTTCACTTTCTTTTTTTCATTCTTTGTCTTTCTCTCTCTCTCTCTTTGTCTTTCCCTATCTCAATCTCCGTTGGTAGGAATAAGATGATCACAAGGTCATCTGATGATCTGCACTAACATGCCCATGACCTAGAGATCACTGGAATCCTTCTAACTCTCTAGATAAATACAAGCAACACATTCAATCCAGGTCTTCCATAGTAACGGAGAGGATTATAGACTCCATTGGAGACCAAGTAACAACCCACCACTTTCATTTAAAAAATGCATTGGCGGCAGTGCAGTTTAAAGGGTGTCCGCCCCCTGAGGCCCTTAAACAGCCTGTTGTCCCCAAGCATTTGCCTGTGTTGCCTGTGTTACCTATTGGCTAGCAATATCTCGCATAGAAGAAGCTTTATTTCGAGTAGCAACCTTCAGCACACTGTTCAGCTCTCATAACCCTCCTGTTGATAAGTAATATCCTGCATTGCCTCTGTTCTCTATTTAAGTATAACTTAACATGATATCTACTCCCCTACCCCTTAAAATCTGAGATCTCCTCTAGACCTAAATGATGTTTTAATCTTAAAGCCATTTTGCGAAGATGGCCACTATTCTGGGGTTTCTTGTTTGAATGTGGGACTGCACAACATCACAAGATAAAACGGCGAGCAGTGCTTCTCATCATCATTCTTCTCCCCTCATGGCCCTGATGTGTCAGTAACGTATCGTAACTAAAAACCAGAGGTGATGATCCCCGTGTGGCTGCGCTCCAGCCCGCCACATTGCGCATTCCTCACACGACATGTTAAAAAAAAAAGGCCATGCCCACAGAAGATACATCACTGGAGAAGAGGGCATACAGCCAGAACAATTCACCGGGACAAGGGTAATCAGAGCACAAGTCTACATGTTTAAATGATGTTTGAAAGAGGGCAGATAGGGTTGCTTTTCTTTTGCCATCTTAAGATATGTCACGCATAATCGTGTTGAAGAGTGAAAACAGCTCAGATGGAGGATCCTGTAAAACACTTTAACCGGAGAAGTGAAATATTCTCAAACATCTGCTTTCTCTGAGTCAGTGCAGTTATTAACGCCCTCCTGTAACACTAATGACAACTCTGCATGTAGAAAGATAAATAGTTTAACGGTCTGTCAGAAGTGTTTCAGCCCCTAGACATTCTTGTTTGGCAACAACATCTCTCCAAAGTCAGTCATTATTTCATACCTATGCAATGGACAGTTTTCAGAAAAATAGAAAAAAATCCATTATTTTGGGTTGAGAGGCTAACATTACACAAGTTGCCTTAAAAAAGAGTAGCAGAAAAAACATTTTTGGAAATCATGATTTATTGGTGTGGGAATTTATGATGCAAGGAGCGTTTTTATAGTATACCAGAGGTAATTAATCCTTTCTTAGTGTACATTTCCCATGCCACTACTGCACTGCATCCCTGAGTCAAGTCAAGTCAAGTCATGTTTCAGCCATGTACATAGTGCAACAAAACAATGTTTTACTGGGAACAATTGATGATACACGGTGAACATATTGGTGAACTTTTAAAACACAAGACAGATACAGCATAGTGCACACACACACTTACATACACAGTGCACACACACACACACACACACACACACACACACACTCATTGACATCTACACACATTCATACTTGCACACACACACACACACACACACACACACCTACACACACACACACACCCTGAGCCAGTTCCCATGGCATGTGACATATAATAAGGTCTGTCCAGATCTTCCACTGAGTCTGCTCTTAAGTGTGGGGATTAGGCCTTATCGCTGGATGGAACTTTTGCCTTTGTTTTGGAGCCCTGAATAGAATAGCCCTGTCTCGTTCTCTTGTGGAAAACTGATTATATTTACACAAACAATCTCTGGAGCATAAAATGGCTGCTGTCCTATTGTGGTCTTTCTTGGCTTTAGATCATTTTGTCTGCTCTGTATTAGTTTAGTGTATTTCATCATAATTGCATAATGCATAATTTATCACAATTGATTTCAGGATCATTGTTTCTAGAAACATCAGTCATGATTAAATACAATTTATTGCTCCTAAACTGGGAAAGTAACAAATGGGGAATAGCCAGGTCAGTGTTGCCTACTGTATAACTGTATAACTATATATTTTTAGCATTTGCACGTGATGAATGGTTCCTCCACTGCGGTGCTGCACACTGTGTGATTTATATCCTGGACTGTTAGGTTAAAGAAATGTATCTGCATTTCCTTACTTCAAAAAGAATACCTTTTCATTCTCCAGTCCACACAAAAACATACCCCCTCTTGTACAACGTACTTCAAATAAAGCCTCCCTCCCTTTCTCCTTTTCTCTCTCTCTTTCTCTCTCCCCTCTCTCTCTCTCTCTCTCTCTCTCTCTCTCTCTCTCTCTCTCATCATTGATGAATCCTTGTCTTTACTCTCACACAGTCTACATGTGGATTGAATTTCTGTGGCATAGCATCACATGTAATTTGATTTCCAAGAGTGCAGACAGCCCAAAGAAGTGTGTTTGCCATCTGCAACTGAGTATGAGTTCTGAACAAAGATGGACTCCACTTCACAAAGGATGGTTAAGCTGCTCGAACAGTGGCTATTCTTTTTCCCCCCTAGCCAACACAACTGCCCATGCCCTGTGAGATGGCCTTTCTACATTTACAATTCAAATTTCTCTTCATGGTCGTATACTTCCTGCCGAGGTGGAAAAAATACCCACCTTAAACAGAAGTCCATCTGAACTGCAGTTTCCACCACAAGCAGACAACATTTTGGGCGCATGGGCACAAATTCATGCATATACACACGCACATGCACACACATATAGGCATCAACAGGCATATGCAAATACATAAATAAATAAACACACACACACACACACACACACACACACACACACACACACACACACACACACACACACACACACACACACACACTTTTAGTGCAAATACTCTGCCTTTGATGTATTTCTCCACAAGGGTACCATGACTGCATGACTGGGCAGCCTACCATACTCATATCAGAGAAATATGCAGTCTTGAAATGTGCAGCACAGTTCTGAGATGATCCCCTTTTTCTTAAAAACATAAATCAGTTCTTTTTGTTTCTTTCACCAGAACTATTTCCTGGCTCAGCCTCAAGTATATGCCTGCTTTCATGAAGAAGATTACAGTTCTGGTTCACTAAGACTGCACTGTACAGTATAACATACTAGTATATGCGTATTAGAGTTGCCATAAACCAAGTACTTGCCTGCCAAGATTCACTTTCTTCACGTTCTAGCTTCTGGTCTATACAGCAAATTGTGTTTCATGGCAAAATAGAAATGCGGCTTTCTATTTCTCAACTTATTCACTTTCACTGGAGAGGTTATAGAGGCTGAAAGGTGATTTCTGTTTCATAGAATCTCAGAGGTGCTGCCATCTACAAATGCCAACTTTAAACTACAAGTACACAGCAAAAACACAAGTAAGTAAGATACAGTTTTTAGAAAACAAAATAAAATTGTACGATAGTTTGTAACAACAGTTTGTATACAACAAATAGAATGCGCGTGTTTAAGAAAATAAACTTGTTGCGCTACTCTTAGGGTAGTTACGGTAGAGCATTCCAGCGTTCTTTTCTGCTGCGAAGTCTCAAGCAATTAGTTGAGTCAGTAAGGAGAGGTCGCGCTTAGTAGGACTGTGTTCTTCAAATGACAAACTCAAAGCATCCATTGCTCCTACTTTGATCCGTGGGACTTCCTGCGCTCTTTTGGACTGTTTTTAAAACATGGGATTTGAGCTGGATCGTTTCAAAGGGGCTGTGGACCCAGACTTTAAATGCAACTTGTGTAATAAAGTTTTGGAAGATCCGCTCACAACCCCGTGTGGTCACGTCTTTTGCGCTGGCTGTGTGCTGCCGTGGGTCGTTCAGCAAAGCAGCTGCCCTGTCAAATGCCAAAGGATCTCAACCAAAGAGCTGAACCACGTCCTTCCCCTGAAAAACCTGATCCTGAAGTTGGACATAAAGTGTGACAATCATGCCAGGGGCTGCGAGAAAGTAGTAAAGCTGCAGCATCTGGCGGAACACGCCGAGATGTGTGACTACTCTCCGGCTAAATGCAGGAACAAGGGATGCAACGAGGTGCTGAACCTGAAGGACATGGATGCCCATATGCGCGAAACGTGTGACTACAGACCCGTTGGGATTTGTGAAAATGGATGTGGTTTGATGCTCACCCACAGAGAGCACAAACTTAACAACCATTGCTGTTTGAAAGCCCTGAAAGCTCATAATAGCGCGTTGCAAGGAAAAGTGGTCAGCCTAGACAAGGAGTTTAAAAAGCAGTCTCTGAAGTCGAGCAAACGGGAGAAGTCTCTTCTCGCTCAACTCTCTGCCGTCCACAACGAGCTACAAATGACAGCGCTGAAATACCAAAAGAAATTTACAGAGTACAGTGCGAGGATTGACTCGCTCAGCAAGAGCCTGGCTCCACCATGCAAGGTGAGACTATTTAATATAGACAAGAGTAAGTATGTATGTGTTCTATTCCACTGTGTGTGGTTTTCTTGTTAGAAAAGCTATTTTATTGCTTTTAGCTGACACTTTTTAGGGGGTATCGGTGTTCACAAAAATAAGTTTCCACAGTTGTTGAGAGGTGTTTTGTGTGGAATGGCTGTTTCCCCAACTCTTTCAATCCCATAAACTTACTGTGGGTATTCGAAAAAGGAGAATTTTCTCGTGTTGAAGAAGTCTGAGGGGTGGTCAGGAGGAGCTTTTTTTTCTACCTCTAGTCCTGTCTTGAGACATGTCTGTCAGCTGCAGTGTTAGCCAGCTGGCAATTTCAGGGGGGAGGGGAGAAGTGTTTACTGCTCTTCTGTACACATCGAGACCCAAACCCACTCCTCAACTCTCGAAGTTGGCTTCTCCACGAAATATCACAGAATTTTTTGAGTGTATCTTAATTACAGCGTCAGAAGCATTGAACTCAGGCATTTACAAATTGTGTGTTAATCAGACATTGCTACAGATTCTTCAGAAAGGGGCTGTTGCCATAAATGCCATTATATCATTTCGTGGTGTTTATGAAAAACATCGTAATATCGGTATTATGGAAACACTCCAGACCCCACAAATAAAGTAACGTACGTTATGTAGGCTATTATATCCCATCACAAGGGGCCCTAGTTCATGTGTTTCGGCTGGAAACGATTTGTAAAGGCACACTTGTTAAAATTTTCTCTTAGTTTCAAGTTAAATGAATATCAACTGCTGGTAAGGCAGTAAATCTAGTGTCAGCAGACTTGGATGTTGTTCTACTTCAGTACCAGACTTGTGTTGTGTCATTTGTTTCAGCAAGCATTACCCTCTATTACAACGCTGTCATTCCTCACAGACTTTTAAAGCCTGTTTTGATTTATGTCCTTGCTCATTATACAACAATTCCCCGTAAGACATAAACTGTGATTATGTTGAAAGTATGGGGGGTGACGCAGTTAAGAATGTGGATCAACGTCCAAGGTGTTATCCAAGAAAAACAGCTAAAAGCAGGACACATGTCTGCATTCTCATTGACTAAAGGGAAATAAGGATTGGTCCAAAGCAAATATTATCTCTGTGTGAATGGTTGGGTAAGTGAATTATCCCCTTTTTTCCCCTATGAGTGTAGTCAAGCAGCATGAAAAGGATCTGTAGGCACAAAAGTATGCTGCACATTGCAACAGCACTGAAGCGGAAAGACACAAGTGGAATTAGGAGCTGGGACCCCGGCAGGCAGGCAGGCAGGCAGACCCAGCCCCGACTACTCAAAGCCAGATTTTGACCTCGTCCGAAAGTGCCAGGCCCCGTTGAAGTGGCCTTTGGTCTGCTGGCATTTCATTGGCTTGCTCATACTCAGCCTGACGTGTTAGCTCCTTAGGCCACTGCCAAGACAATAGGGGCCTGTGACACTGCTGTGTACAACTCCTGACAGGTAACCTCTCCTGAGTTCCTGAGCGAAGGGTCTGGAGTTGCTGGAGGACAGGGGGTAGGGGGGGTAGTGGTGGTGGTGGTGGGGGTTGTTGGGGGTTGGAGCCGTCTGGCTCTCTCGGCTGCCCGCCCCAGTGCGTCTAGGTCAGGGTTGCTGGGGGCCTCCCAGTGCGCACGCTATCGCTCTCGTTTCTCCCATCAAATGGCCCATCACTCAGGTGATCAGGCCCGTGTCGCCTAGCATGCAGATGGGCTGAGCTGAGCTGGGGCTGGGGGTGGGGGTGGGTTGGCCACGGATGGATGGACACCTAGCCGATGGGCAAATGTCACGGCTGGGGATCAAGCTCATCTGCTTTCTCATGCTCCCCCCCCACCCCCCCTGTTTACCCAGCCCCGGCCAAACAGAGTTGGCCACTACTTAACCCTGGCTTGTTTGCTCCAGACACGCCGCGACTCCTACCTCTCTCTCACACCAACAGACGGCCACCGTCCCCTTGGTGCCAGATTGTGCTTATTTTTAAGTGTCTTTATTAGTCTTTATTGTTATCTTTAGGGGGAGATCTGCATTGTTTTATGCATTTAAACCATCTACTAGGGGCGGGGGTGTAGGATACACACATACACACACATTGGAGGAGTGAGCTGTTCCTCACTCAGAGCACACACACACGCAAGCACTGAGCAGTGGGCTGACATTAAACTGGCGACCGTGGAGCATTTGTAAAGTGCTGCATTTTATTATGAACAGTAATGTAAGTTCAATGGAATTAAGACCAGTGTTTTGCCTATAGCTGCTTCCAGAATGCAACAATGTGTTCACAGGAGCCTGTGATTAATCAATGGAGATGGCCAGGCCCTTGGTTAAGTGGTGTCAAAAGCCCTGTAGAGTCTTCATTTATATGGAGACACGGGGCTTGTCCTTATTACAGCACCGTCCGTAGAGTACATTCCCCAGCGGTGGAAAGGGGATGTGTTCCCTTCCCTGTCCCCTTAAAGTCTGAGTGCTTGACAGGGACACTGTACGTGCCATAAATATCTTGTCTTATATAAATAGACGCTGTATTCTATAGTGCAAGCTAACATGCCTGCTGAAATTATGTTGCCAGGGTTGGGAGCTGACTGCCAGAAGCCAAGCGTCTCTGCTCTCATCCCAGTGTTGAGAGGGCGGTTTACGGCCGGGTGTATTAATACACATTTGCCAAGCAGGCACAGTGCCTTAACCCTTAAAGCTACCGGTCACTCGACAGCTCTTTGGCTGAAGGCCACTTAAGCCGTAAAGAATCGTGTAGATTGGCTGGGCAGAATGTCAAGTGTGTGGTTGTGTTGAACAGGTGCTTCTTTGTTCATCTGTCGGCCATGCCAGTTGGTATGGGTCTGCTGAATTCTACACCTCGCCTTGTCTATTCACTTTTGTTTTTGAGATGTTTGCCCCTACTGTCACTGTACACTTGAATGACATTGCACGTTTTGCCACACAGACAGCTTTTGTAACTGAAGTAGATGTGGTTTTAAAAAAGAGTTATTAACCAAGTGGAAGCCGTTAATGATCAAAACATTTTCTATTTGTTTTATTTCTAATTTTCTCACCAGGGTGGAGAGTCCAAAAGTGTCACAGTTGTGCTCCATCGGGAGTCTGGATCGTTGGGATTCAACATAGTGGGAGGACGCCCGTGTGCGGTAGGTTCATATGCTATATCTGTTTTTTACAGAAGCCCTAATTACTTTTTATGGGTGTTAAAGTCAGGATTATAACACCGACCACAATACCCAACTCTGTTATGCACGGGGGTTTGATTTGAACAGTAGCTCGTTCCATACACTACTGACTGGGGGTTAATCCCTATTGGTCTCTTCGTGTCCATGTTTCGGTGGCCTGCAGTCGGAAAGAATGGCGAAAGAATGGCACGGTCAGTGCTAATCTGTCAGACCTTGCTCCTGTGCGTGGGGGGGTTAGCTCACAAAATGGCCTCCATACATGGTAACCTCTCGTGAGGATGTGTGTAAGACTCTTTGGAGGTGGCACGCACAAGTATCCGTATCACCAGGAATGTGTGTACCGAACACGACAAGGGCTGTTTCTCTGCGGTTTATTTTAAATAGCATCAGTGACGCACTTTACTGTGTGCCGACATGGATTATTGCATCGGGAGCAGGTCTACAGGAAACTGTAAAAAATCACCACAAAATCGAGGCAGATTTCTGCACCCACTCACCCCCTCACCCCCACCCACCCCCAGCTCTTGACCATACAAATAGCCAGTCTTGCCAGTTCTTCCCTGGCAGGGAGCGTTTGGCTGGTTTTAATGACAATGAAGGCTCCATATAGCCTGATGTGGCCGTACTCCAGCTGGAGCTAACCTCCGCTGTGGTTGACAAATTAAGTTCATGTTGTGCAACTTGCTGTGCTGTGAGTGCTGGTGAGTGCCCAGACTGCTGGTCTGTCCACCACTGTCCACTTTTAGGATACTGTTAGCATAAGCGCTGGTAATCAGTACTGTCATCTCATGTCACGTGTAGCTCCAGATGAACACCTGTATTCTGATGTTGTTGCAGAAGCCAGGAAGGCGAAAGGGGAGGAAATACCCCAAACCCAATTAATTAAAGCATTCACAGCTTGACTTCAGTGGTTTCTCAAGGATTCCATTACTTTTTAACAGTGTCACAAGACTTTAAGTCGAGGAGATTTTAGAGGTCTGAAGTTGTCGCATGCAGGCTGGGGAAGGGGGTGCTGACATGCAATGCCGGTGGCTGCTGCTGCTGCTGTTGCTGCTACTGCTGGAGGCCTGACTTTGGCCTTTCCCTGACAGTGTGGAGGTCAACCCCTCTCCGCTCTGTGCCAGCAACTTCCTGCAGGTCTTTTTAGGCATAGTGTGACCGGGCCAGCGAAATGTTTTGGCCTCTTCCCTAAGAGCCAGTGTCACTCTGATGTGTCTGGGAAGAGTTTCAGCTGGCAGGCCACACTGGCAACGAGGCCTGTGCGTAGCTCCTCATTAAACCCTCTTTAATGTACATCTGCCTCTTCCTGCCAGCCTCACTGGCATTTTTTGGAGGCCGCCAAGCAGTACACAGGTCGAGGTAATCTAAGGTTGATTACTATCTAAGGTGGTGTGCTTGCATTGTCAGGCAAAAAAAAACCTGATAATTTCCTCAGGTTTAGTTTTATGTATGCATGCATTTATTCATGTACTAAAACCACTTGTTATGGTTTATTTTGCAGTCATGTTGCAGTTCTTTCCTTTTACTCATAAAACTGGGTAATGCAGTTCATGCAATGTTAAACATATTTTATTTTGCACTTCATCAGCAGTGGAAAAAAACATGGGTGGAAAAAAAGCCAGAGATTAACGACTGCTTGTTTTCAGGAAAATGAGGCTGCAACTTCAAATGAAGGCATCTTTGTGTCAAAGATAGTCGAGAATGGACCAGCGGACAAAGAAGGAGGACTTCAGATCCACGACCGCATAATGGAGGTACATGGACTGCTCATTTAGTACTAAACTTGAAACAAACATCCACTGCATATTATTTGCATTTCTTTTTGTTTCTCAGCAAAATAAAAACACAAATCATTAAATTTACGAGCAGCCAGGGCAAAGAACCTATGCAGCAGATTTGCACCCATCTATTCTTAGGTGGTTGTTTATAATTCCATTGCGTTTATCCTGACATAGAAGTGATGTTCTGGTAATTGCAAATATCCTTGGTTACTTCCTTGGTCAGACCTCGATGTAGGTCCCTGTAATTCGTTTGGTCAGGTTGACATAAAAAACATGACATTTCAGCAATTTGGGGAAAACAGCGGTCCTTGTCTCCATGCGGACTAGTGCCTGTAACCAACAAAACCAACTGACACAAATGTCCACCGACAGGCAGTGTTTTGGGCAGCCCTTTCTGCGCCACTAGACAGAATCAGGTCTTGTGAAAAGGCCATATGTTTCTGGAGGTCACCCTAAGGAGGTGCCTTAGAAGGAGACTTCACAAAGGTCGCCTTTATAGTTGGTGCAAAAGTGGAAAAGTCCACAATGGCCTCATTGACTGCAGACATTACGCATGATCTATGTGTTATTATATGCTGTAAGTTGGTGGTCCCACACTTCATAATGGTTTTATTAAGGGTAATCTAAATATTTGCAGACAAATCTGATGTATATGGGAATAGTATGGCCTTGTCCTCAACCTCACTTTGAAATTGCTGATTTCTCATATGGTTGGGGAACAGGTTTATGAATGCGCGATGACGTCTATCTGGCCAGACTTTCCATATGTAAATCTATACTTTAATCCATAGAGTGCTCCTATCCCATATGCTGTAGGTATATTCCTAGTCGGCACACAGTCGTAAAACCATGACATTCAAGAAGCCAGAAAAAGAGCGGCTACCTTTTTTTTTTTTCTTAACAGGGCAGCTCCATCAAGCAGACCCTAACAAGTGGTTGAAAGCCCCGCTGTTGGGTCAGATATATCTCGAGCAGGCCCCTGACAATGGGCAGATTGAGCTGCCAAAACCGACAGGCCATTCATTTGGCGCCTGGTGACTGGTGGAGCGCAGTGGGCCCCTGCTGAGTGGCCTTGCTGGTGGGATGTGCCGGGCTCCAGATTAGCTCACGTGCTCACGGCTGGAAGCATATGCGTCACAGTGACTCGGCCAAAAAAGAACTAGGAGGGATATAAATGCTGGGGAAAAAATGTGTGTGGGTGAGTGTGTGTGTGTGTGTGTGTGTGTGTTTGTGTGCGTGTGCAGTAGTGGGTGTGGATGCAGTGGGAGTGTGTGTATATGTGTGTTTGTATGTGGCTAAATGTGTGTGTGTGTGTGTGTGTGTGTGTGTGTGCAGGGGGGTGTGCATGCAGTGGGAGTTTGTGTATATGTGTGTGTGTGTGTGTGTGTGTGTGTGTGTGTGTGTATGTGTGTGTGTGTATGTGTAGTGTGTGTGTGTATAGTGTGTGTGGTGGTTGGGGGTGGGCAGGTGGAAGTAGCAGTTCTGAAGGTTATTTGAGACGGTGGCTGTTGTTTAGTAGTCCAAAGTGGGGATCGGATTCACTTTTTTTCTCCATTGACTTTTTTCGCATCAACAAAGAAAAGTGACCGCGAGTGTATCAAGAATGGCAAACAATACAATGCATCATCTGCTTTGAAAAGTCGAGTACGCATCCTGAAAGAACCCTACTAAGTGCCCCATGGGGGGAGGTGGAACAAACAAATCTGACAAAGTGGAGAGCCCTTCAGATCTGACGATGATAAACTGCCAAGCATAATAGCATAGACGTCCCCTCCAAAGTTGCACCACCCGAAGGTGAGACGTTGAGACGTTGAGAAGTCAAGCCGCATCGCGTTTCGTGTATGAAGACGTAATTACCGCCAATGCTGGGTTGTGTGATGATGACAGAGGTGTTGGCTTACACTCCGCGAAGAATGGAGAGCGCCAAGTTCTGAGCGTGCTGCACTCGGTGACTGCGCCCTGGGTGGCAGAGTATACACAAGTCTAATTACCAGACTTGAGAAATGATTTTGTGTGGAAATTTAATCAAGTGGGTGTGGAGTGGGGGGGTTACGCAGGCACAGAAGGCAGGATTGTGGGGGGTGAAGGGGGTCGAGAATGGAACAAGCTTCAGGGGTGGTATGTGTGTGTGTGTGTGTGTGTGTGTGTGTGTGTGTGTGTGTGTGTGTGTGTGTGTGTGTGTGTGTGTGTGGGAGGGTGGCTTCTGGTATCTCTACAGAGTCTCAGTGGCATGTAGGTAAACCAACAGCCCCTAGCTTCATCATCTTCCTCCTTCTCCTCTTCCTCCGCCTTCTTCTCCTTCTGCTTCCCCCCTGCCATGCAGAGAGGGAGAGAGAGGGAGAGAGAGGGAGAGAAAGAGAGAGAAAGAGAGAGAGAGGTAGAGAGCTGCACAGCTGCACAGCTGGAGCGTGCATTTGTGAAATCTGTGCCACCGGAGTCCTTCAGGACCTGGCTCAGTCTTTCCCCCTCTTCCGTTTGCCTTGCCCCGTCAGCAGTTACCCCCCCAACAACTCCCCCACCCCCAACCCCCCGAGTTTGTTTTTTTTATTTTGGAAGAGGATCTGCATGTAACCCTGCTCTGTGTCCCGCTTCCAGAGTCAACCCGGGAGGCCTCGTATATTTTATTTATTTCTTTTTTTTTTTGGGTTGCCCGTAAATCTCATTTAGGATGTCAGATGGCAGCTTGTCAATTTTAACTCTAACTTGTCTGTGCTTGTGGTCCAACTCAGTGTGTCAGCTACCGAGATGTATGTTTTTTTCAGTGACATGACCCATAGGGTCTGGAACATACATACATACATACATCTCTTTCTTCCTGCGTGCCTTTACATTGTGGCAGTGCAGTGTGTGCGAGCCAGATGAATGAAGTTAAATTCAGTTCAAGGAGAATGCCGCAGCTTTATTTTTCCATAGGTTTACGTTCAGGAATTTGAGATCGGGGGAATTAAGCCAGTTTCACAATTTTAATAGCTTGATGGTGTCGCCATTCAAAAAATTCATGGCGTACTTTTGTGTCTTTTTTTTTTTTTTTTTTTTTCACGTCAAGCGTTACCAGAGGTTGTGGAAATTCCTCAGCCAGATGGATTAAATTCTCCCCATAAATGTGTTTTGAGTTCGGCTTTTGAGCTCGGTCGAATTTCTCTCTCTCTTTCTCTCTCTCTCTCTCTCTCTCTTTCTCTATGTCTTGTCTCCTCTGCTTTGAGCACGCAGGGCTGCTGCACTACAGTTGTGCACAACAGCTGCATCATCTCAGGCGTCGTCTGATATAAATAAAATCAGATTATGGAAGCCGGCATTCACGGTTGAGTCGCTGCGTCTTGTTGCAAGGGTTGCTCTGGCCCCATATGAATGGCCTTACATAAAGGCAGAAGGAAGGAGTGTTGGGGGTCAGAGAGAGAAAAAGAAGGAGGGAAGGGAGGGAGGGAGGGAGGAAGGGAAGGAGGGAGGGTGGAAGAGAAGAATAGGCCACTGCTTTTGCGTAAGCGCCCGAGAGCATTTCTCAGCAGAGTGACGGCCCGGCGTGTTCAAAAGAAGAGGCCTCTTTAGACAGTGTTGGCTACAGAAAGGTTACGTGTAAGCAAACAGTACTCGCGCACACAGGTCCCGAGGCACGCCATCCACAGCAGCAGCGCTTGAGTGCTGGTTTTGTGATGCTGGAAGGCCTCGTTTAGCTCCAATCGGACCATGAATGGCTCCTTGTCCAGTGGAGAGATTTTCTCCTTGAAGGGTGGGGCTGGGGGTTGGGGTTGTGGGTGAGGTTGGGTTGTGGGTGGTGGGTGGTGTAAAAGCAGACCTGAGGCCGTGTTTGCTTTCTCTTCTTCTCCACACAGCGAGAGGACCACGGTCGCCATGTTTGTGAGAAAAATGATTTCATAAGTTTGTTTGAGTGTTTGACTGCACTGAAGAGTCAGTGCTCTGGAAAAAGCATGTCTGTGCTATAGGGTGTTATCTTGAGACCTGGAATTTATTTATTTTCAATTTTTTTTACACTGTCTCATTCTGTTTTCTTAGCATGTCCACAGATTAGGCAGCTTTAGGATGTGTTTAAGTGTATATGATTTCAAGATTACGTCAACATGTAAAAATATGACCTCTGTTTGAGTACCTAAATGTTGAAATATATACAAGTGCTCACATTTCACCACACAAATCTTATTTAATGTGCAAATAGTCATACTTCATACCCTTTTCCCCCCATTCCATTTTTGGGTATATCACTTAATCCTCGAGTGTGGTTGTGTCTGTTTGTGTGTAGTCTAACACATTTACAAGTGAGAAGGACAGTAACTATATGTTTATGTATAGCAAAGACAGGACAAAAACTATAAGATTATGTATAAGACAGACACTATAATGTTATGTACAGGCAAGAGCCTATAAGGTTGTATACAGGACAGAAACTTTGAGCTTGTGTACAGAAACAAAAACTATAAGGTTGTGTAGGACACATAAACTGTACTGTTTTGTATGGGACAGAAGCTATAAGACTAGGTACAGTACATAAACTATAAAGTTGTGTACAAGACAGAAACTATAAAGTTGTGTACAGGACAGATCCTATACTTTTGTGTATGGGACAGATACCATAAGACTATGTACAGTACATACACTATAAGGTTGTGTAAAGGGAAAAAACTATGGGTTTATGTACAAAACAGAAACTTTAGGGTTATGTACAGAACAGAAACTAAAAAGTTGTGCACAGAATAGAAACTCTTAGGTTATGTACAAAAAAACTGTACTGTAGGTCGTCGCTGCCCTCCCTCCCTCCCTCCCTCCCGTCTTACAGTGGTCTCACGATGGGCCCTGTCACAGGGGAGTGATGTGTGTCGCGACCTCTCGGTGGGAGCCCTGGTCCTGTCTTAAGGACACTCAAGTGCAAAAACGGGCAAGTGGCGCTTAGAGACACATAGGCCGCCATTGTAAATGCCACCGTGTCAAAACTGTGAAAACACTGGCAGGTCACAGAGGGTGAGCAACAACGGCTTCAAAGAACACAGAGCGTCTCCGTGGAGAATAAGGTCTTGTGTGGAGGAGAAGGAACCCTTTGATGAGGTGGGAGGAGGGACAGGGTTGGGGTGGGGTGGACATGACATATTGTCAGAGGGGGCTTACAAGCCAACTGCCAAATCCAATGTTGTCCGGTGGTGGTGAACCAAGTCATTTTAACAAGTTAAAGTGACACGCTTTTAAATTATGGCGCACCAATAGCACAATAACACAATAATAAATCTTTCTGGAAAGCATTTTTGTTTTGTTCGGTCCAAGAAAGTACTGCACATTTTTTGCCAGGATTGCGATCAAATTGCCGAGATTGCAGAGTTCTCAGAGGAGTCCCCTTATCTTCCCATGACCGCAGGGCCCAGGGGTTACCCACGATGCACCACTTAACACCATATCCCTTCCCCCGAGTTATTTTAGTGACGACTTGCTGCCAGACCCGGCACTAAATCGTGGCTGGTGAGGGGGGGGGGCGGTGGTAGGGTGATATGTTGGAGGAGGGCTAGGGCTTGGCTGGGGGGGGGGAGCAGTAGGGGGGGTGTAATGTGTGTACGCGGATGAGACCCCCTTCTCCACTTCAGGGGTGTTAGCATTCCTCCTGCTCCCTGCGTAAGGCCATGCCAGCTGCACAGTTTAAACCAGTAGGAAAATGGCATACGTGTTTTGCTTCTCATGCCCATTTATGGCCAGGAAGTGTGTGTGTGTGTGTGTGGGAGAGTGTGGGTGTCTGTGTGTATGTGTTCATGTGCGCCTACGTGTGTGTCAGTGTCTGTGTATGTCTACAGTGTTTCTGTGTGTGTGTGTATGTGGGTGTGTGTGTGTGAGGCCGAGTGAGCGTGTGTGGCCATACATTCAGCATTGGCAGTCAGGGGTCTTGCTGTGGTATTTATGCCCGGGCTCTCCTTGGTGCTCTCAGCTTGCGAGCGCTACTGATCTGGGGAATTAACCCTTTGTAGCTAAACAAATCTCCTCTTTAACAGCGAGCCAGCTGTAGCAGGCTCAGCATTTTAAGGCATAACTGGGGCCCTCAAAGACAAAGAAGAAAAAAAAAGAAATAAGCCCAGAGTAATAAGCCTCTATTCAGACAGTGTGAAAAGAAATGCATTAAGAACACTTCCCTTGAGTGAAGTCAATTTCCCCTTGTCTTCACCACAAAAAAGTGGCTCATTAAGGCCATAGGAAGCATGTGGCGATAACAACTCAATCTCCTTATTGTGAAGTGGGCAGCCCTTGCTTTGTCTTGAGTTATTGATTTGGACAAGCCAATTAAAGCCTAATCCAACTAATTAAGCAATTACAGCCTGAATGGGTGTTTTAAAAGGGCACTCCACAAGCCTTTGGAACCCACTCGGGCATTCCAGAACTCGAGGGGGCCCCTCTGTCTCAGCTTATGCAGGGGCCACAAAGCCAGGTCACCTACAAGTAGACCCCCCCCCCCCCCTCCACCATTCACCTACACACACACACACACCACACCCTCTCCCCCTCATCCAACCGCTGCTTCTCCACTGCTGCTAATGCGTTGTCACAGCGCATGGCATCTTCGGTGGCGCATGTGTCACATGGTCCCAGCCCTGATTGGCCCCAGGCGTTGGGGAGAACAGAGATGCTTGTTATTTTCCCCCTGAGGGGGGATCACATGTTGTTTGGCATCCCGGAGGCAAAAAAGGCAGGCCTTTGTGACAGGCTTTATTGGATTTGGGCCCCTGAGCAGTCGCTCGGCCCCATCCGTGTTCCTCAGGAGATGCACACCGATGCCTACAGTGAGAAACAAGAGTGACCAGAGTGAAAACCTAATGGGGGGGGGGGGGGGGGGGGGTGAAGAGGAGATGAAAAGGAGAGGGAGAGAGGAAGCACGAGGCCGAGTTGGACAGATGAGAGGGTAAAAGGCAGGGAGGTGAAATGCAGAGAGAGAGAGAGAGAGAGAGAGGGTGGGGAGGGAGGGGCGAGCTGAACAGAACGAGAGCTTTACTTTAACATGTCCTGTAGCCCTCAGCTGGGGGGCCTTCTTGCATTCCTGTGCTCTTTGGCTGGAGCGGCGCAGGACATTAAATCCAAAGGAAACCCCTTTAAAGGAGCCATAATCAGCTTCAGGAGGTTACTGTTGCTGCGCACAAGCGCACAGAATGGCCAGCTTTGTGGCCACCAAGTGAAGAGTACTCACCGGGGAGCGCAGACAAGCACAGCTTTGTGTTCCAGTTTGTCCGTGCGCCTGTAAAAAAAAAAAAAAAGACAGAATGAAAGAGAAGGAGGTTTAAAAAAAAATAAAAAAAACTTCAGGAGGAATGTTTTAGTTGTTGAATGAGTGGTGTGGCCATGCCTCAGTGACTACAGTCACATTAAAACTCATCTCTCAAAAACACACAAACAAACAGGGGCTGTGCAAAACCTCAAGCAAAGACCTGTAATGATGATGTTTTTTTTCATGGAGTCGCGCTGTCTGTGCTACTGTAAATGCATCTCTTCTGGTCTCAACTCACGCACACACACACACACACACACACACACACACACACACACACACACACACACTTGGGGCTGTTTAGCCTCGCTTTATTTATAGAGCTCATTCTGCTAATTTATGGGCCCTAAAAGGTTTTAGGAGGGCGAAATAGGCAGGTATAATTACGGCTAATTGTCTGACCAATCAATCACAGGCTGTGCGTAAACATATCAGTAACAATAGTCTCAGGTTGCCCGGCCAGCTGCTCCACCGGTCAGTCTCCTAACTCCCCGTGCCACCAGAGACGCACACACAGACGCACACACACACACACACACACGCACACACACACCACATGCGCATACACACCACACACACCACGCACGCACCCCCCTCGGGCCAGGGCCTCAGCCTCCCTAATTAACTCCCTTCAATTAAACACTAATAGGTTGATTAGCGGGCTCTTGGCTGTGTGGTAATGGTCCCGTCGTTTCCTCCCGGTTCCTCTCTCAGTAATGCGTCCAGGCCTTAGGTGTGCGTTAATCACTGCCCACTTTGGAGTCGCCTACAGCTGGGCCAAGGCTTGGCAGAGGAGTGTCCTCTGGAAACCCCCCACACACACATCTCAGTGCAGCGTGATTGATGCCCACCACCAGAGAAAGAGAGGGAGAGAGAGAGCGAGTGAGAGAGAGAGAGAGAAGGGGAAAGAAAGAGAGAAACAGAGGGTGGGAAGAAAGACAAAAGAATGAGTCTGGACCTCAGCGCATTGGGACTCCCTCATCTGAGCGCTGCCTGAACTGCGTTCCAGCCAAAACGGGCGATTTGAGAAATGCGCCATAGAGTGAAATCAATTTCGCCACAGGCGTTGCGAACACTCACTCGTGCACTCTGGAAACATGGTGCTAACACCACTGGACAGGAGGTGGGCAGCTTTAGTGTCAGCGCTTTATGAGAAAATGATCACGGTTTTATGGGAAATTTGGACTTGGGTAGAGCACATGTGGCCAACACACAGTATTATCCTCAAGTATGGCAGTAGGGAGTCCAAAATCTTTTATGATGCTGTCCAGTTTTATGGTGATACATGAACATATTCTCGAACTTTAATACTTAGAGACATTTTTTTTTAGGTGGGGTTGCAGCTCCAGCAATCTTGTAAATGTGTGTTCTGAAATGGCTCTACTGTAATTTAAACCAAAGTTTGTACAATATTTCAACAGCCATTTCATGATCGCGCATTAAAGTCCCTCCCCAGACTTCCAACATGGCAGTCTCATTTCCTTTCATAAAGACCACGGTACAAGGCCACATTCATGGGTCTCCTTCCCAACAAATGGAAAACTCTCCAAAAATCGACTGATCATGGGTAATACGTATTGAAGTGGCACTCATGCATGGCGCCTGGTAGTTTAAGAACATATGGTCAATATCTGTGGGCGTCTTTTATAGAATCATGGCTGTCCCATTGGAGCAGACAGCAGCCCAGATTGTCTGCAGTCCCACTCCCAAAGAGCATCCTTGAACTCTCAGCGTGAAATCATTGTGTGTATTTTTAGGAATGGCAGTTTCTGAGGAGGGGTAGTGACTAACAAAGTCCTGGGTCATCCTGAGCTGAAAAAGGCTATCCCATGATGCAGTTGGGTAGCACAAAGGACACATGGGTAGGCTGAAGGGCGAGCATGACTCAGGGCTTTAGCTCAGGGCCCTGGTCTCCATTGTCAGCCTCTATCCTAAACCCCCCACCCCACACAACTCCACACCACCCCACCCGCGCCCCAGCCCTTCCTCGCTAATCCTCGCAACATGCCTCGCTTTGGAGTTCCTACCGCTCTCTTTCTCTCCATGCTTTCTCGCAGGCCTGTGTGAATAAGCGTCCCTTTCACACCACCAACAAAGTGGAACCAGCCACCGCTGGGTCCAATTCTGATGCTAATATGTGCAAATAGAGAAACATTGTTCAGTGGCTGAGTTTTTTTGGCCCGCACTGGTCCGTTTGTGCCTTTGCCTGATCCCCTGAGAAAGATGTTCCCTTTCAAGATTTATTCTCTCCGTCGGATTCGAGACTTCCTATTTTATTCAGAGAAGCGAGAGAAAGAGAGAGTGAGTTGAATCTAGGGAGTGGAGTCGGAAGATGGGCCCAGTTGCAGAGGCAGAAACAGATGTAAGCCCCCCTCCCTTACCACACCCCCCTCCTCCTCCTCCCCACAGACACCAACCCTCCATCCATCATGCTGTGGCACTTCTTAAATCCAGGAAATGGCTGCCCCATTCTAGCTTGTAATCAAATGGGATAATGAACCAAGTTCTTTCTTTTCAGTAGAGGACTAAAATGTAGCCAAGCAAAACATTCAATCAGTTTGTTTTTCATTTGCTAAGCTGTGTGTCACTGGTTAATCAGGGACAATCTCTGACAACGTTGACATTTATGGGATGACATCAGCGTTTCGAAAGGGAAAAAATGTCTGTATTATGAATCAGAGAACTCACTCTCTCTCTCTCTCTGAGCATAACCCATTGGTACGATTGGCATGGTTATGCAATCTGTTAGTACACATAAGAATTTTCCCAGGGAGAAATGTAGTTTTTTTGTTCTTTGCTTCTCCCTGTGTTTTGAATTATGTGTTTTTACAGATACACTCTATTACATGCCTCTCTAGTTCACTTTTTCCACTGCCCAGACGCTGACTGGTTGTATGTTTCAAGTCTGTGGCTGGGGCAGAGTTGTGCTAACGAAATTCCTCTTGATCGCGACACCTGATAGTGCAGGGAAAGGCAGGGAAAAATAATTCCTGCGCTTGAAAATGAAGGTCAAGACCACCAACTGAGAGCTGAGAGCCCCCCAAAAAACCCAAAAGTCAATGTCAGGGACTCAGCAACAATGCCTTCACCTCCCTGACCTGACCACTGTTGACATTTCAGTCCAGGCCCTTGCTGCACTGTGTAGTCCTGACTACCTGCATCCTCAGCTTTTTTTGACTTCCCCTTCAGGTTTTAGCTCTTTCTTTTTAAACCCCAAACATCTTAGTTTCTCATTCTCCTTCAGGCTCTGTGGACGTGCTCACCCCAAATCGGTGTGATTGATACGTACATGTGTTTTGAGGATATCCTCAAGAGTGAGTGTTCGTTACAAGGTTTACAGGGATCACTTCCCCTTCTCCTTGGCCTCTGCGAAAAGAGAAAGTGATTCAATTGAAATGAGGGATTGTCCAGGAAATTAAAATGCTGTGTAACTCAAGAGCACTGTTTAACTCCTTGTCCATCCCGTTTGGACAATGAGCCATTGTGGACTAATAAAATAATGCAAAGCCAGGGGCCTGGGAGTGAACCACAGGGTTCTCCTCAGGTTCTCATTAAGACTTGGCAGCCCTCTCTCCTGGCTCTGACCTTGTTATCGAATGTTTTAATAAATCCCAATTTACTGTCAGCGTTGTTTACTCTGTCCAGGATCAACTATATGTCACATTAGAGATTACAAGGGTGCCTGTTGATGGCTAAGACTATGAGAAAGGGGTAGTGGGGTGAGGGGAGAGGTAGAGGGGAGACGGTGAGAGGGGAGAGGGGAGTGGAGAGGGAAAGAAAGCGAGATCTCAAAAGCTCCTTTGAAGTGAGGTTCAGCGGGTGACCTGCACGAAGAAGGAGGCCCGTTAGTGTCCTACCTGTCTTCACTCGCGTCCATGAGACAACAGGCGTGCCGCTCAGAAGCGTCGGGGGGGATCGGAGATGAAACGACGGCGGGCAGCAGGTTGGCCGTTTATCACTGTGGGGGTGCTCGCAGTGGTGCTGGTGGGAGTGGGGGGGTGCAGTGGTGGGAGGAAGGGGGGGGTGGGGGGGGTTGCTCCAGAGTGGGGACAGACTGGTAGGGGCAGAGCTCTAGCGTGAGCTCTGTTGGACAAGGTAGGCCATGTTAAATAAACCTCCCCACATCTGCAACCGGCATCAGATTACGGACCGAGCTGGCAGCCTGACAACTGTTTCTTTGTGGAGCTTCAGGGGCTTGCATTTTCTCTCTCTCTCTCTCTCTCTCCCTCTCTCTCTTTCTCTCCCTCCTGTTCTCTTTCATTCTCTCTTTCTTTGTCTTCGTCCGTGTTGCTGTTTCTCTTGTTCTCTCTTTTTCTGTCTTGCTGTCTTTTTCCTTCTCTCTGTTTCTCTCATTCTCTCATTCTCTCTCTCTCTCTATCTGTCATGCTTTCTTTCTCTCATTTTCTGCTGTCTGTGAATTTGCCTTGCTCTCCCACTCACTCCTCTTATGACATTACCTTTCTTCTGTCTTTTTTCCTGGTCTGCTGATGTCTTTGCCTGTTTTTTATTCTCAATAGATTTTCCATTCCCGTCTTCCGGTTTAAAGACAAACCTTCAAGGAAGGCTTAAAAACCCATTAAAATGCCCTTTGCTGTTGGTGTGGCTGTAATTTCTCAACCTTAGGGTCACAGGTATTCTATCCTAGATTCATGCAATCATTTTTTACTTTCTTTTGTTCATATCTTTTACCATCAGTCATGTCCAGGTCTGTCTGGGCAAGCTATTATCTAGGGTAAGATTATGAGAGAGAGAGAGAAAGAGAGAGAGAGAGAGAGAGAGAGAGAGAGAGAGGGAGAGAGAGAGAGAGAGGGAGAGCCATTGGGAGTGGGAGAGGGAGAGGCGAGGAGGGGAAAATATGAGACTTCATAGCAGAAGAATCTGTCTCATCCATCAGCCACCTGAAGCTCTGATGTAGATAAAGTGAAAACTAGGCCGTGAGGAGTGCTAATGTCATCACATTCAGCGCGGCACAAATCCCCCTCTTATGAAACAGGCCGACGATGTGGGGACACATCTGTTCTGATTTATGCACCGCGCTTTTGTTCTCTGACAGCAGAAGTGTCCCTGAAAAACAGGCCAAACATTACAAGCCCCTTTTTTTCGTGTGTGTATTTGTGTGTGTGTGTGTGTTTGTGTTTGTGTGTGTGTGTGTGCGTTTCTGTTTGTATGTGGTGTATTGCTATGTTAGTGCGAAGTGTCTGGAACAAACACCATTCCTGTGCCAAGTCTTCATTAGGTATGACAGGAGGCTGACAGACAAGAGGATGGATGGCTGACAGTTAGACAAAGGACTGAGAAAAGAGAGACAGAGTGAGTGTGAAAGAAAGAAGGATAGAGGAACATAGAGAGAGAGAGAGAGAGAGAGAATGACACTGTAAGACGAGCAGAGGGATAGAGCTCACAGTGGAACAGTGCCTGCCTGGAAGAATAATGCTGATTTTAACAGTTGACTCCTCTTCAGCCAAGCTATATCAGGCCGGCAGCTGCTGTCTCGCTGCTAAGGCATGCTAGAATGCCCGGATGTGGCTTCCAGACAGAGTAAAGCTTGCACAAGGCCTTTTTTTGTTTTGTTTGAATACCGTTGCAACAAGTAATAGTCCAACATTTTCACAAAATGAGTGTTTCACAAAATGAGTAGTGTGTGGCTCATGAAGTTGTCCCGAGAGGAACGGAAAGAGAAGGAGGAGATGGGAGAGGAGAAGATGGAGGAGGAGGAGGAGGGGGAGAAGGAGGAGGAGGAGGAGGAGGAGGAGGGGCGTCCATAGCAGCACTCTTCTCTTCTCTTCTCCTCTCCTCTGCTCTTCTCTCGGCCAGTCCACTCGTTCGTTCGTGATCTGCTCCTGAATTCCTTGACTCAGAGCCAGAGAAACACAAGCCGTCTCCCAGCTGTCCTCTGGCACATCCCAACAAGGGCCCTATCTGATGAGCGGGAGTTTGTGCTGCACACAGCGGCTCAGCGTCAGCGCTCTGTGTTGTCTCTCTCTGCCTCTCTCTCTCTCTTTCTTATTCTCTCTTCCGCTCTCTTTCTCTCTTTCTTACTCTCGTCCTCTCTTTCTCTAACTGTCTCTCTCTGCCTCTCTCTCTCCCTCTTTTTCTCTCTCTCTTTCTTATTCTCTCTTCCGCTCTCTTTCTCTCTTTCTTACTCTCGTCCTTTCTTTCTCTGTTTCTCTAACTGTGTCTCTGTCTCTCTTTCTTCTTCTCTCCTGTCTCTGTTTCTCTGACTCCCTCCCTGGGCCATTGCTAAGGAATAGCCTAACATCGCTTTTTTTTTCTTTTCCAAATAAGACCAGCCAACCAAGTGGAACATCCATTTGTTTTGCAAGTGACTGCAGCCACCCGGGATTTGCCATATCGTGAAAATGAAGAACAGCCTTGGCCTCATCCTTTCCTCTCTTAAAATAATAAGATTTTCATAGTGTCTGCGCTTTTATTTCTTTCTTTCTTTTGTTTTTTAAAGCAGACAGACTTGGTGCCGATAACATAATTAATATTTTCAAAGAAACATCACTTGGGTTAAGCTACTAAAACAAGAACCACATGTTTGGCTACATTAGTTGCCTAGAGGTATGCATGTATGGGGTGTGGAGAAAGCCACAGAGTCTTGTCCTCAACCTCCGGCTTTCCCCCTCTCTCCAGCCAGAACCACGACACCGTGATTGTAGCACTCCTCCGCTCCTAACGGCCGCACTCGCCCTGGAAAAGGATATTTCCAGAGAGCTCGCACTTCAAAAAAGACTTGACTGGGAGAAAGTCTTGCTTTTGTTCGATAAAAGGTCAGTTATCATCACCCCCCCCCCCCCCCACTAGTCATAACAACCGCGTTATTTACACTTTCCGTATTTTGTGGGATTTTGACAAAAGAAAGAATGTCCAATGGCAGGGGAAAATTTAGACCTGGGATTATTTTGGTGCAATGGTCCAAATAAACCGTGTATAGGTCGCGACCTTTTCTGATCAGAACCAAATGTGCAGAGTGTGTGTTTGTGTGTGTGTGTGTGTGTGTTTTTGAGAGCCCGATGAAAGCAGTACCTAGCCCAGCAAGAGAAGCGCCATACAGGGGGAACTTCCCCCCACCGCCCACCCCCAACCCCCCTACACACAGACACACACCCCACCCCCCTCTGCATGGGCTCCTCACAGAGTGTTGCTTATGAACATTCCCGGCATAAGACCCCCGTTGTACTGAAGTTGGCACTATCCCTCCCTGGGTTTATTTACACTGCATACTTTGTCAGGTAGTCAGCAAGTAGGACTATGCTCGGGCCCAAACATTCGACCGCTTGATGTGCGACGTAGCGTTCCTCGGTACATATTTTGTGCCGTTCTCACAGGGTCATTAATAACATGCAGCGACTATGATGTATGACTTAAGCCGTAGGTATATATGCAGAGGTTTGACACTATCGGGTCAAGTTGCGGCTTTGTTATGATGTGCAGCTGATAAAAGTAGTCTGTGTAGAAAATGACTTGTTTGCCACAGGCAAGCAAAAAGCTAAATAAACTCTTCTCTTTACACGGTTTGTCTTTGTTAAAAGACCTAACTACGTGTCAAGCAAACACTTTCAAGTTCATGTTCAAAGGCTGTGAGGTGCATAGAGCACGTTCTGACTCTGGCTTGACTACCACTTTCTTTTTTTCCTCTTCTCTATCCGAACAATTTGCATGCAGCTCAGAAGTCGGTCAATATTTATGTAAGAGCGTATACTTTACAGTGCAGACAGGGCTAGGATCAAACGTTTCTTTTATGTGTGACCCGCCGTTGACTCGACACACTGGAGCCCAAACGAAACAGGAATTATATACACGTCATTATATTTCTATTTTGATTATGCAGTCCACCTTTTCTTTGTTTATTTTTTTTGAACCAGTAACAGAAAAGGATTTCAAAGTCATTGCGTCATTAGCTATACAGTAGCCTTGGCTTGCATTTACATTTAATGCCAAAATGAGAAGCCAGATCCAGTTCACACATACATTAGGGGGGGTTAAGCAATGAACACTGACTGAGTGAGGTGCCCCTCTACCTGGACCGTAAAGGGCGGAGAATGGCCAAGATGGCAGCTGCATCTCAAAAGAGCTAGTTTCCCCAGCTACATACTGTTTAAGAAACATTCTGCTGTTTTGGAAAATAGGGTCATTCTTTAAACTCATTTAGAGTTAAACAGTTGAGTTTTACCATTGTTAAATCCATTTAGACATTCTCTGGATGTGGCAGTAGGATCTCTGATTCTGGCAGTAGCACTTCAGCTGTTAGCTTAGCATAAATCATTACATCGGATTAGCCCGGTAGCATGCTAATGGAACTGAACTGTTTACCTCGAAGTTGAGTTGGAAAATCATTTCCTAAAAAAATGGAGTGTTTCTTTCAGAAGAACATCATATGGTAGGAAATAAGCCTATTTTCCGACATTATTTGGACAAAAAAGTAAATTGCCATCCATTTAATCAACCTCTTCTTCATTTGTGATGTTTATTTTCAGATGATATCATTATTGGCTAGGCTAAACTAAGCTGAACTGATTTTGCTGTGCTTCTTAAGCCTACTGATATACAGTACATCACAGGCAAATATTGAAGATATGCAGCACTACCCAGCTCAGCACAAGCTGGGCTACTCTAAATGTTTTTGTTTACTGTTTCTGTCAGTGACGACATACATTACTGACACAACAGTAGTTATATTTGGGCATTCTCAATTTCAGAAGTGACACACTGCTACTGTGTAAGAGATGTTTTGGAAACAAGAAAAAAACGGGGACAAAAAAATACAGTCTTTTTCATCTGGATGACTGGAAATGTTTTTGTTGAGGTTCTCTTGTAAGTCATTTATAATGGAGTCAATTAGATGGAGCTTCACAGAGCGTGCAAGGGAAGCAACCGAACACTGTCATTTTCAGAAGCCACCGGGGTTGGGGGCTGTGGTGGTGGTGGTGGTGGTGGTGGTGATTGGTGAGACTGAAGGGTTTGTGGACAGGGGGTTGTCAGGGATAGCCTGCTGGTTGCGGCTCTGGCGGTTGGGCGTTTGGCTAGCCCGGGTCTCGTTCGGAGGTCGACTGTCAGACAGCGCGGTGGGTGGACGCTGCCTGTGTCGAGCGGTTCCTGAGAAGGATTACGCCGTGCCTGAGCTCTAGGAGGCCAGACTACAGGCTCCAGTCTCCGCCTGGTCAGTGACAGGAAAGTAATTTCTTTCTGTCTTTCTTGCTTCCTTTCTTTCTCTCTCTTTCTTTCTCTTGCTCTCTCTCTCTTTCACACACACACACACACACGCACACACACACACACACACACACACACTCTATCCTAACTCTATCCCACTTGTATTTTTTTTGCCCTAAAAATCTGGAAGATTTTTTTGTCTATGTCAGGCTTCTGTGTTAAGTTGCATCCAGTTCCTGTGTTATTTATGTTTCAAAGTATCCTCTGTGTCTTTTTTGGTGTTGTTGTTTCTCTTTCTCTCTCTCTCCCCCTCTCTCTCTGTTTCTCTCTCTCTCTATCTCTCCCTCTGTCCCTCTCCTCCCTTCTTTCTCTCTCTCTCTCTTTCTCTCTATCTCTCCCTCTGTTGCTCTCCTCCCTTCTCTCTCTCTCTCTCTCTCTTTCTCTCTCTCTCTCTATCCCTCTCCTCCATTTTCTCTCTGTCTCTCTCTCTTTCTCTCTCTCTCTCTCTCTCCCTCTCTCTCCCTCTCTCCCTTTCTCTCTCTCTCTCTCTCTCTCTCTCTCTCTCTCTCTCTCTCTCTCTCTTTACATGCCCCCCTGGACACTTACCTCTGAGTAATGAGCTGTGACTTGGGGAGGAAAAAATGCAGCCCTGCGGTCTCTCCCAGTTTCTTCTTCTCGAGCCGTCGAATCCAGCGAGCAAACATTTTCAGCTAATAAGACGTCTCTCGAGCTCGGAAAATCTGAGGACCATCCTTTTTACACAGGCCATCAGTAGGCGTACTTCGCCTTCATGTAATCCTGTCTTCCTCTTCTTCTTCTTCTTCTTCTTCTTCTTCTTCTTTTTCCGTTGTTTAACTACAGGCTCATGAAGGCAGAAATAGGCACAGTTTATTTACACTCACTCGTCGGTGAGAAAGTTACGCAAAGTTACGCATAGCCCCATTTTCGCGGGCCACAGCGTACGTGTACGTGTATGTGCCACATCATAAACACGCAGGTAGCGGCACGGCCAGGAGGCCACAGCACAATGCTCGTTAGCCATGCTTACGCACAGCCAGTGACATGTTACATGATTGATTTTTCACATGACTACATGCTAAACAGGCGTGAATGGCTCTCACCAACAGGGTCACAGAGGAAGGAGGAGGAGGAGGAGGAGGAAGAGGAGGGGAGGAGGGAAGATTGGAGGGGGTTTTGGAGGGGTTTGTTCAGGGGTATCCAGGGTGACCAGAAATGGTTCAGTGAGTGGCTGCGGGGGCTTTTGTGTTGTTTTGAAGTGTGTTTAGTCGCATTTGGGTATTTTACAGTTCATTTCCAGAGTGCAAAAGTATCCGGAGCAGCTGCGGCAGGCACCATATGGCAGAAGCAGACGCCACTGTGGGTCAGTTTTCAGACGTGTGGACTGAGCATGCTCTCGCTCGCTCACTCGCTCACTCACTGGACGCATTAGCCTCGCTTGAGGAGGGCACTGAGTTTTCAGAGTTTCTGATCCTGTTGTTGCTGCAGCTCTCATGGAAATCCAGGTTACACTGGCTTTCACAGCTGACTGAGTCTCACCCCCACCAACACAGACACACACACAGACACACACACACACACACACACATACACATACACACCTACCCACTACTTTTTGCTTTGCCACTCTCTCCCCTCCTGTTTCTCTGTTTCTCTGTCTCTGTCTCTCTCTCTCTGTCTTCCCTCTCTTTCGTTGTCTCCCTTTCTGTCTCTGCTCTATGCTCCTCTTCATCACAAGAGCAAGATCCACTCAGTTGGAACGGAGGGCTCATCGCTCACCCGCAAACACATGATTTGCTAACTTAATTAGGCCCGTTCTCTCTCTCTCTGAGAGTCTTTTTATATCTCCTGTTAGATGCCTTCTCTTTTGCACCGCTCATTCCAGAGACTTATCGCTAATTGATTAACAAGCAGGTCCCAAAGCTCTGTCAAGAGCCTCAGCAGCAGGCTGGGGGGGAAGGGGGGGTTGAGGAATAAGGGGGAAGAGAGAGAGAAAGATAGAGAGATAGAAGGGGGGAAAGGAAAGATACTGAGAGCCTTGTGGCATACACCACTATGAGCCAAAGGACTGTGATTAACCAGCCAGTGCACCCCTACTTCTGCATTACCCAAAGGGAGTTCATAAATAAAACACATTTGCACATGCACACAAACACGGTTCCCTCTCTGCACACAGGCACACACAGACATTAAAACACACACACTCATTCTCTCTCTCTCTCTCTCTCTCTCTCTCTCTCTCTCTCTCTCTCTCTCTCTCTCTCTCTTTCTCTCTCTCTCTCTCTCTCTCTCTCTTTCTCTCTTTCTCTCTTTCTCTCTCTCTCTCTCTCACACACACACACACACACACACACAAACACACAGTTGCTCTAAGGCTGCCGTCTCGTGTCTAATGAGGCAGTTTGCTTCCCAGCTTTGACATAAATTTAAAAAAAAAGCTTCTGTAAGATCCAGAACCCATGATCACTGAGTACATTAAACTTAAACTAATACCCCCTCATCTGTACCAAAGTCATGTGCAGAGAGCGATCAAGGGGAGCATCATGTCTCCGGAATGTGTGGCCAAGAAGGACCATTACAAAGGACTTCATCAGTCAGTTTTTTTACAGGAACTGTGAGCTGCCAGAGAGCGTTTGCTCACTGCTTACCAGCGAGGGATTAACATTTGGTGCGGAGGTGCTGCTGGCAATAACAGCAGTGTTTTGTGTCACAGCCATTTTTTTTTTCGCCTCTCCTCTGAAAAAATAATAAATGTTAATGGCCGGTGACCTACTTGGTAGGTTTCTTTGCTGAGTTTTTAAGAAGCTGACTGAAGAGGAACGCTGTGCGTAGTCTGAAAGTTATTTTTTTCCCCTCCTGTCCAATGTAAACAAACGCTTGCAAGGGCACTCTGTCTCCAAAGTGTGAAACATATTTACATTCTTTTTTTTTCTCAGCAAATATTCAGGCGAAAAAGAAACACCTTTAGTTTTACATGTGTGATGGAGCATTTACGATATTTGCCACCTGCAGGAGGGTTAAAGTGAGTGAAGCTTGTTCTGTGTGTGTGTGTGTGTGTGTGTGTGTGTGTGTGTGTGTGTGTGTGTGTGTGTGTGTGTGTGTGTGTGTGTGTGTGTGTGTGTTTGAGAGAGAGAGAGAGGGAATGTGTGTGTGTATATGTAGATGTGTATGTGTATATGTGTGTGTGTATGTGTGTGTGTGTGTGTGTGTGAGGGAGTGTGTTTGTGTGTGTGTGTGTGTGTGGGTGTGGGTGTGGGTGTGTATGTGTGTTTGTGTGTGCACGTGTGCTTGTGTGTGTGTTTCCATAGGTATGTGTCTATTTAGCTGGCGATAAAGGTGACTTGGGGTACGTCACAGATGTGGAAAAGAAGGGGTGGGTTGACCTGAAATTGAAATTGAAATGTATGAATGGCATGAGTGTTTTTCGAGCATGTTGACTCACACAGAATAGCAATGGATCCGAGTGTCAGATGGCTGATGTCACTTCCCCCTCCTTCCTCTCCCGTATACCCAACACCAGTTAGAATCGGAAAAAATGGCTCTTTTTTTCTCCCTCTCTCCAGCAGCTGTCCACACAGTGCGGGGCAGGTGCCACAATGATTTTTCACGTCTCGGGGCGTGAAGAAAGACGCGCAGGAGAGAGGGAGAGAGAGAGGGAGGGAGAGAGTGAGAAAGAGAGAGGGAGAGAGACAGAGAGAGAGAGACAGACAGAGAGAGAGAGAGGGATGGAGAGGGAGAGGGAGAGAGTAAGAAAAAGAGAGAGAGGAAAGCGTGGGGAGCAGGATAATTTGCGAGGATGTGATCACTGGGGCTGTCAAGTCTTCTCCAAAAAGGGGCTGCATGCTTCCTCCTCTGAAAAGAAGCTTTGTGTGTCCAAGAAAAGGGGGGAAAATAGGCCCGTAGAGAGCGATGGCTGTGGATGGACGGCCTCGTTTTCTGGCCGCTGCTCGCTATAAAGCTCTGTTTGGGTTCTATCTCGTCAACAGTGCTTTTAGCTGAAAAAGGGGGTCTGCCATGTAAACAAAGCAGTGAATCTGCTGTGAAAATATACTTTTGTGACGTTTTTGCCCGTTTTTGTCTTGCCGTGTCACTTTTGTAACAACCAGTGGTTTTGTTTCATTACTGTGGCATGCAGTGCATGGACGTGAAACCGACACTTTGGCAGTTTTTTGCTGGGGTATGTTTTAAATGCCTCACGGCGTGACACAAAGTATGAATAGAGATTGATATCGCTCACACCTAAATCTCTCGTCAAGGTCTGTATTTGTGGAAGTTTAGCGAACCCTTCACAGCTAATGGAAGGTGGTCTTTTTATAGAGGTGTAACAATCTACTCATGGTTCGGTTTCGACACACAATTCAGGGCTCCTGGTTCAATTCACTTTAAGACTTAAAACAAACTAGGACCTCATTTTTCCATTTTTTCCTCACACCACATACAGAATAATGGAGGGTGGTCTCTTCAGCTCAGAAACAAGCAGATGGAGATTCAAATGCAGCATAGTGACTGATATGAGCTGCTTCATGCTCTCCCTCTCTCCAGAGGCCTGATGCTGTCACATAAAATAGCCTGACACCCCTGCCAAAGAGCCAATTGGTTCACAAATCAGATGGCTAGCTGCTCCTATGATGTCCACTATCTGCCCCCCATACATACACACACACATAGATACATACATATGTATGCATATATTGTTTCTGTGTATCCCAGTAGCCCCCCATGTGGCCAGCTGTCTGCTGAGGCTAATTGGCTGTGGTGAGCTCACACCGGGTGAGGCCGTACACAGCAGTACTTCCCCAGGAGTCGTCCACCAAAGTCATGTGTGTGTCTCGCATGACAGAGCCTTTCTTTATTGTGTGTTATTGTAGGGCCCAGCCAGTGGAGATCCCTGTGACTGTGATATGTGATCGCGGTGTTTGATGTGTTTGGCTTGGGGAATAATAATATCCTGGAGAATGGATCTGGGGAGGGAGAAAGAGAGAGAGAAAGAAAGAAAGAAAGAGAGAGAGAGAAGGGGGACCCGCTTTCTCCCTGGGCTACTTTGCACACCAAAGCGGAAAAACAGCCTCGTCCATTTAAATGAGCTGTCCGAAGCCTCCGAGCCTTAACTGGAGTGATAATCCGGTTTCTCTAACCCCCCGCTACCTACCCCCCCATCCCACCACCCACTTACTCTATTCCTGCCTGCGCTCAACTAAAACTTGGGGTCATTGCAGAGGGAAAGGAACAAGGAGAACTTTGAGAACCAGGGAAACTTTGGTCAGCTGTGAGGTAAAGGGGTTCTCAACAGACTGTGCTTTGTCTAGGCAGATTTAGTAGCTGGGGTCGAGCCGTGAATTTGGTGTCGAGGCGGCTCGATTGAACCCCTAATCGCCATAAATGTGCTAAGGTAAATAGCTTAGGTCCAGCAAGAGGACCAGCACAGCACAGCACAGCAAAGCACAGCACAGCACAGCACACACAGCTGCTTTGGCTCCCAGCGTAAGCTGCCCCCTTAAACACGTCAGCCAGGGAGCACTGAGTGTGAAGACTTTTGAAGGCTCTGCAGAGAGAGAGACAAAGAGAGAGAGAGTGAGAGAGAGAGAGAGAGAGTGTGTGTGTGTGTGTGTGTGTGTGTGTGTGTGTGTGTGATATTTAAATGGCACAAGAGCTGGAGGCTTGTTGACCATGCAGAGACCAAAGCTAGACACACACACACACACACACACACACACACACACACACACACACTGTACACATCACATCTGAAGCCATCCATCATCTGGCCAGTGTGCCCAAGGTCTGGTGGTGGTCCTCTCTTGACTCCCACGCTGGTCCACTGATGTTCTCCTTGTGCTCTAAAGAGCAGAGCTCTCCTCATTCCTCTCCTGCATTCCTCTCAGTCACCTTTAGGGCCTGTAGTGTGGTCTCTCTCTTTCTTTCTTATGGCTTTAAAGGACGACCTTCAGCTAATCTCTCCATCAGTGTGTATGTGAGAGGAGAGGGGAGGAAGGTGGCAGAGAGGGGTGCAGGAGAAGGAGAAGGGGTGGAGGTGGTGGTTGAAGCGGGTAAGAGGAGAGTAAAGCTGAGGGGAGAGAGTCGAGGGCCCAACCAGCATAGAAAGTACCTCCTTTAATCAGCGGTACAGGCTGTGGTGAAGAGAGAGGGAGTGAGAAAGAGAGGGAGAGAGAGAAAGAGAGACAGAGACAAAGACAGAGAGAGAGACAGAGAGAATGTGTGTGTAAATGTGCGAGAGACATAGAGAGTGTATGTGTGAGTGTGTAAGAGAGGGAGTGTAATAGAGAGAGTTTGTGGGAAAGGGAGTGAGAGAGGCAGAGATAGAAGTGTGTGTGTGTGAGGGAGAGAGAAAGAAAGAGAGGGAGGGAGAATGAGAGAGAGCCAGCAGGAGTCGACCAAAGGCCTCCACGAAAGCTGGGGAGGTGGGGGGGGTCGGCCGCGAACTCTTAAGATGGATTGCTTCTCCCTCTCTTCCTGCAGAGAGGGCTGGGCAAGGCACAGGCCAGGGAGGAAGTGGACCCATCAGGGCGGAAAGGGACGGGGTTTTTGGGGGGGGTGGAGGGGTGGAGGGGAGGGGTGCACCGCCGGCGCTGATGGGGCCCAGCCGAAATGGCCTCCGCTGGGACTCGGCACAGGGCGTTTGATGTGCTGCCACACAAAACAGGTTCTCATGATCCGAGCCGCCGGGTCCCTCGCTGCACTCTTGGACCAGTCCAGCTGGACGGTGCAGCGGGGTAAGGCTTCCAAACCTGCAAACATCCACCCCCAGTGCTTAATATGTCAAAGCGAGTTTATAAATCTCCTTTTAAGCTGCTGCTATCAGGCCAATTGAGTGGTAAAGCTCTGCAGATAGATTCCCCTACGCTTGCAAAGGAAAAGGGAACCAAGCCAAGGAAAAGGACGTTGAGGGCAGATTTTTTTGAGGAAATACACTGACGCAGGCTGTTTTATCCCAGTCACATATTTGATTCAGGCCCACCGCACTCGTAACTCGGGCTATCTCCTGTCAAGGATCAGCTTTCTTTTGGTCCTGGACGATTAGTTTTTTGTTTTTTGGGTCGAGCCGCCCCAGAAATGTTTTGGAGAGGGCTCTTGTGTAAATTGCCGTGAGTCATCCTTCTGGGAAAAAAAAAAAAACAAAAACGGGTGAAAACAGTGGCTCGAGTGGGAGCCTCGTTTAGAAAAGGCCAGCGCCACATGCAATGGTGGCCAGGCTTGACGTGCGAAAGAATAACAGTAATTTCAGCAAATGAGCCTGGTAGTGGGACTGGAGGTCGTGTAAATTATCTTTGACCTGCCACAACTGGCCGAAAGAGCCAGAGTTCCATCGTGGCTCACATACTCTGCACACACACCCTCCCCCAAACAACACCCCACCCGCCCTCCCTAAACAGCTCCTCCACCCACCCAGCAGACCCCCCACCCCCCCTCTCCCCCCTCCCTCCCCCTGGTTGTTGGGACACAGCTGAGGGCTAGAAATGTCATGCCCAGCCTAATCAACGTCAACTGCCTGCAAATTACCAGCACATGCTGCCCTGTTAGCGCAGGAGGAAAGGCCGCAATGCTGGCCCCCCCTGCTCTAGTGGATACAGCAGGCGTACAGCACATAAACACACATACATACTTGCGCGCACACACACACACACACACACACACACACACACACACACACACACACAGTCTCTCTCACACACACAAACACACACACACATACACACACACAGTCTCTCTCTCACACACACATACACACACACACAGTCTCTCTCTCTCTCACACACACATACACAAACACGTACACACACATACAAAGTCAGTCACACATACAGACACACACACATACACCCAGTCACACACACAGATATACATACACACCCACATGTGCTCAGTTCCACATGTACATGCACGCACACACACACATATACACACACACTCACACACACACATATGCAGGCAGGGCCATTGGAAATGGAAAACTTGCTCTGGGTGGGAGTGTTTGGACTGAAATGAAACAATCGCTCGTGCAGTTATTCTCGGGGCTCTGTGACTCATACCTTGTAAAATATGGCGGCTGCTTTTTTCAAGTCATTTTGAAGTCCATTTTTTACTCTCCTCTCTCCTCTTATTTATTTGCCTGCCAGTGTTTTTCGGCCATTGCACCTGTTTGACGGCAGTATTTCTGAGCGGTTCTCCAGCGTCCTACTTTCTTACCTCATAACCTGTGTGCCCCCCCCCAATCCCCTAACCCCAAACCTCCCCCAACCCCACTCCCACCCCCACCCCACCCCAACGCCTCAGGCAGTGCTTGGTCAGCCAAGGTATCTAAGTAGAGCTGGAATACATTTTAGTGGTTCCTTTAGGTGTCTTTGCTTTCCTCCTTCGCAGTCAGCAGTAAGTGCTCTTGGGGCAGCCTCAACTCATTGTAAGATTACCCATCAGCCTCTGGGGCTGCCGATCATCTTCTAAAGAGCAGTTGGTGGTGAGTGACTACTGACCGTCTCTGAGGATCATTACAATATATTACATCACACTTAGCAGACGCTTTTATCCAAAGTTACTTAGAATAGAGGACATAACCAAGCTACAGATATGCACAGCAGAACAGAGTAACCAAAAGCATAACAAAGTTAGAGCAGCCAGGGTACAGGACATTGTTGGTAAGTGGAGGTTAGCCTTGTTAGGAAGGGAAGAAAAGAATGGTCTTCAAGAGCTTCTTGAAGATAGAGAGGCATGGCTCTGCCGTTGTGTATTCTTGCGTACTCTTGGATCATGGCTATCTTTTCTTAGGCACTGCTTTCAAAGAGTTGGAAGCTGGAGCCTGTTGGTGGAGATGAACACCCAAAATCTTCAAAAAGGCTCACAAACTCACTCACTCTTTCACTTTTTTTTTCTCTCTCTCTCTCTGAAATACACTGGCTTACAACCTCACATAAAGCGCTCACACACGCACACACTCACACACACCCACACACTCACACACACCCACACACACACACTCACACACACCCACACACACACTCACACACACGCAGACTTACACACATGCACACTCACAAACACACACACACACACACACACACAGGATTGCATGCACGGACACAAGTGTGTGCACATGGCAGACAGCACTTCTGTTCTCTTAATTAGCCGCTCATAGTTACAGGCATGATTTAAGTTCACCTCAAATCTCCCCTGTACAACTCCTCCGCTCAATAAATCTCCCAAAGCAAGCCAGCCACAGCATGGGAGACAGGAGTGTGTTCATGCACACGCACACACGCACGGAAACACGCACACATACATACACACACACAGAGGGACATTCAGACACGCACACACACGCACACACACACACACACACACACACACACACACAGAAAGCACATTCAGACACACGCGCGCACACACACACACACACACACACACACACACACGGAAACATGCACACATACATTCACACACACACAGAGGCACATTCAGACACACACACACACACACACAAGCGCACACACTCACATGTACATGCACACTGTCACACACACGTTCTTGCCGTAATTTCATTAGCAGGCAGAGCTGCACACACTCTGGCATTCCGCTCCACCATGTTGGACAGAAACACGATACGCAAATGAAACACGTTAGCTCTGTCTCTCTCTTTCTTGCTTCTTTCTTTTTCTCTTTTTTTTTCTTTTTTACTCTAAAGGAGGGCCGTGGTTTATGACGGCTCTAACCTACCGTCTCTGCAGCTCGTGCACAGTAGAGTACAGTCCGGCCACAGAGTTATGGCCTGAGGTTTCGCCTTTTTTTTGTCCAGCTGAAGTTGGGCCCGTTTCAAATAAAGAGAGGGACTTCGGGAGCAGAAAATATTGATCTTACGTTTGGGCCTTCCAGCAGGGTGCTTTTTTATTTTTTTTTCAAAACGCTCTAATTCAATTTCCATTGACTTGGGTGGCCAGAATGTCTAAACAAAACATGATTGGTTGGAGTCTTCAAGATAACCTTTTCATCCAGAGTTCACATGAACACCTTCTGGAAGCCAGAAGTCACAAAAGGAGAGATCCACAGATAGAGGGCTTCAACATCAAGCTCAGGGGTTTTTGTTAAATGGAATCCCAAGGTCGTCGTTCTGTGTTCAGAACACTGTCAGTATTTTTTTTATCTTAAACCCTAAATGCAGGCAGTCCATTAGTACAAAACCATAATCCTTAAATGGCAGAAAGACACAAGCATTTAGCATGTGAATGTTAATATTGTGCATGTTACTGTTTGACTTGTTTTTTTTATTTATTTTATTTTTTTACTCTGTAATTTATATGTCATTCAGCAAATGTGCAGAAATCAACCTAAATGAAAACATTCCATATTGACTTTAAAAAATCAGACATTTTGATTCTGTGTGGTTTGGTTACAAATTTGCCTGTATAGCCATATTTGGAGGTCTGACCATCAATAACATGGTTGTTTGTTTGGCTCTTGCCCTCACTGAGTGTTCCGCTGTGGGTGTCCCATACTGAGCCTCCTCAGCCAGAATTCTCTCTGTCTCTCTGTCTCTCTGTTTCTGTGTTTCTCTCTCTCTGTGTCTCTGTGTCTCTTCTTCTCTTTCTCTCTCTCTCTCTCGCTCTCTTTCCCTCTTTCTCTCTCCCTCTTCCCTTTCTCTCCCTCTCTTTTCCTCTCTTTCTCTCTCTGTCTTGCTCTCTCGCTCTGTTTCCGCTTCACTGCAAGCTGCTGTCTTTCTCGCTCTCTCTCTGTCTCTCTCTCTCTCTCTCTCTGTCTCTTTCGCTCTTTTTCCCCTTCACTGCAAGCTGCTGTCTCTCAGAGATTCCACTTCGCCACCCACCCACAGTCATGTTTCAATGGCACAGGCCGTGCAGTCGTGAGAAATGGCATGTCAGCCCTGTTGGACAGGACACAGGAGGGCCGGAGCACAGAGCACAGATACTGAGGGTGGGGTGGGGGAGGGGGAGCAGGGGCAGACACCCACTTTCCTTCTGCGCCACAGCCAGATGAAATCTGTCCCGCCACCGTGACATTTTGATGATTGGCCGCCAAGCAGAACCATCCCGACGACGTCAGGCCGTATTAATGACTGTGTACAAAATGTTTGAGAGACGCTTTGTTACAGCGCCAACACATTTGTCGACGTTTATCTGACGTGCAGCCACCACCGACTTGTTGTTGTTGTTGTCGTCGTCCCGCAGCTAGTGCAGTCTGTTGCAGATAGCTACCATACTGTCACGAGACAGGAAATGCGTGTTGCAATCTTGGCCACACGTATTAGGGACTCAAGCCTGAAAAAAAAACGAGCTGGATCAAAAGCGGAAAAGGGGTTTGCACTTCACAAGTCTGGGTTTGGGGCGAGGGTGGGCCATGATCTTTTCACACGCTCTTTTCTCCACGGTAACGTCTCAAGGTTCAAAGCCTTGTCATCTATCAACGCCTCAATTTCTTGCCAGGAGAGGCGATTCCTTCTGCAGCAGTCAGTCACGCCACTGGCCGTTTGAAGTGCCGGCGTGGCAATCGACAGCCCTGACGCAACCGGTAGCCCCTTGGCCGCAGTGCCTCCGAAACACGCACTGAAACCCCATCCCTGGTCCCTCCGTCTCTCCCCTCAGATTTATGTCCGAGGTCGGTTTGGCAGCTCCTGGCGTCGTCGAGTGTAAGCTACGTACACACATATCTTCGAGTGGTCGTCCGACCAGTCATTAACAGATTTTATTATTAGTCAAGTACAGCCGTTGGCATGCCAGGCCATCTGTGAGTGTGTGTATGAGTGTGTGTGTACATGAGTGTATGCATATGTGTGTGTGTGCCTGTACGTGTCTGTGTGTGTGTGTGTGTGTGTGTGTGTGTGTGTGTGTGTGTGTGTGTGCGCGTATGCCCATGTGTGTGTGTGCCTGTACGTCTGTGTATGTTCGCATGCCCATGTGTGTTTGTGCCTGTACGTGTGTGTGTGTGTGTGTTTGTGTGTGAACCATGAGCTCACCACGTAGGGCTGACTTTGCCAGGTCTGTTTGGCCCAGTTTCTTCTCAAGAGGCCAGAACAGAGCCACGTGTTTTGTTCTAGCAAATGCTCATTTGTCATACTCCCACACAGAGACAGACACCGAATGAAAGAGAGAGAGAGAGACAGAGAGAGAGAGAGAGAGAGAGAGACAGCTGAAAGGAAAGATGATAAATTTTACAACAAATTGATGGAACGCTATAGTTGAGAACCAGCTTATCGACTTTGGCAGAATTCAGGGTGGCTCGTCTGTTTAGTTGTCTCAACATGTGGTCACAGCCTCCCTCCCAACACACACACAAACACACACACACAGATGCACACACACATACCCACACACACACACACACATACCCACACACACGCGCACAATCACAGACACATTCCCACACACCCACAAACACACACACACACACACACTCACTCTCCAGTCTGGTTGGGTTGAGCGCTTGGGTCCTCTTGTTTGTTTACTGCGTGCGTTCCTCACCAGCGGCGTGCAGCTCTAAATCCAAACATCCTGCGTGTTTGACATGAGGTTTTAATTACACACTGCCTCACTCTGTTTGTGTGTGTATGTGTGTCTCTACGTGTCTGTGTGTGTGTGTGTGTAGCGCCTTCGTGCATTTGTGTAAGAGCTCTTTAACTTCCACATTCACGGAGACAGGCTGTACTGCCCAGCACCCTAACCCAGACCCCCAAACAGAGGTGCTGTTGTGTAAGGGGCTGAGCACAACTGCGTCAGCTGTACTGCTGGGGAAGAAGAGAAAGAAAAAAAAAGCTATGTGAGAAATGCCTGGGAGAACCTGTTAAGTACATTTCTGTGAAGGGACGTTGTGTCTGGGGCCAGAGTGGGAATGGCTGAGGAATGAGAGAATGTGAATAGGAATGGAACGATGGAACAGGATTAAGATTAATCTTTGGGGTAGGATCTCTCCAGACCCCACAGTCAAGTGGCCCAATCTGGATGACTGGCCCATCTGGATCACCTCCATCCCTTGACCCCAGACACTCTCGTTAGCCTCCTTTCCCTCTCCGTCTTCACCTCACGGGCTAAACAGGCTACTACTAAGCCAAGAAGTTGGACATTGGCAAGGGGCACATATTCTTCCCTCTGGCGGTTAGGCACGTTTGTAAGAAACTTGTTCTCATGGTAGTACCAGTCTAAAAGCATCCAGAGATGTGAGCAGTTTACTACCATCTCCTTTTATTTATTTATTTATTTATTTTTGATCAGGCACATTCGAGAATCCCTCAAAAGTGTAAAAAGACCCCTCCCTGCCAATCTGTGCCTTTTTTGACCTGTGATCTGTCTGTCTGCTTTAGGAGACGACACCCTACATCAAATCACTACTGCCGCACCCCTGTCAAAACAGTGTACCACCTCATTTTCTTCTGTTTTCTTTCTGTGACAAAGTACTTTGCTCTGTCCCCTTCCACCTGCATGGGCACTCTCTCCCTCTCTCTCTCTCTCTCTCTCTCTCTCTCTCTCTCTCTCTCTGTCTGTCTCTGCGAATGTGATTTGCATTATATTCTCTGAAAATCCTCCAGCCCTGCTGACCCCCATAACTCACTGTAATGGCCCCGTTCAGGTTAAATCTGCTGTCAGAATGAGGTATTTTGCACACAGGCCGGCTGCGGCCACTTGGAAAGGCGGAGCAGAGGAGGAGGAGGAGGAAGAGGAGGTGAAGGAGAAAGAGGAGGAGGAGGAGGTGGTGAAGGAGGAGGTGGTATTGTGTCACGGGCGAATGCAGCTGGATGGACAGCTGTGTGTTGGGCCACAGCAGATCCATCAGGGTCGTCGGTCACATCTGGCATCGTTAATCCGACATTTCAGCCACGAAGTGTGTGTGTGTGTGCATGCGTGCGTGCTTGTGTGTGTGCTTGCGTGTGTGTGTGTGTGTGTGTGTGTGTGTGTGTGTGTGTGTGTGTGTGTGTGTGTGTGTGTGTGTGTGTGTGTGTGTGTATGCGTGTATGCTTGCGTGTTAGTGTGTGTGTGTGTGCGTGCGTGCGTGCATGTGGGTTATATAGACAGAGATAAAGAGTAAAGAAAAATCCTCCCAGATTCTGCACTTGGAAACTGCATGCATCAAGCAAGTTACTCTGCATCAAGCAAGTTACCAATTTTCTGAGTGTGCGTGTTTACTATTGTATGGTGTGTGTGTGTGTAGTATTGTGTAGTGTGTGGGGGGTTTACGTGTGGGCGCTTGTGTTTAGTATTGTGTGGTGTGCATGTGGAATATTGTATGGTGTGTGTGTGTGTGTGTGTGTGTGGTATTGTGTTTAGTATTGTGTGGTGTGCATGTGATATATTGTACGGCGTGTGTGTGTGTGCCTGTGTGTGTGTGTGCCTGTGTGTGTATGTGGTATTGTGTGGTGTGTGGGTGTTTACGTGTGGGCGCTTGTGTTTAGTATTGTGTGGTGTGTGCATGTGGTGTGATATTGCATGGTGTGTGTTTTTGCGTGTGTATGGCGTACTGTGTGGTGTGTGTATGTGTGTGTGTGTGGTGGTACTGTGGCTGTGTTTGCATGCCTTTGCAAAGAGGAGCCTCCTCTTAGCCTCGCATTCTGTCATCCCTGCTATTGGATCCAGATGTTGACACAGGCCTTCTGCACTGCAAAGGCCCTCCGTGCCCCCTCCCCATTTTTTAAGGGACAGCTGGGCTGAACTAAAGTGACCTCCTGATGACATAGCACTTATGTTCTTCACTGCTTTCCATCCCAGCTAGCAGTGATCCATGCAATGAAGCATAAAACCCAAAGTAAAGTAAAGTTAGCACTTTAGTCTGCTATCAGCTTCTGGTATCAGTCTCCTGCCAATAGCTTACCGTGACCCAGCTCGCCTGTTCAGTAACCCGATTTCTGAGTTGGCTCTGGGGGTAGGAGCTGTGGAGTTATGGGAGGTGAGGGGGAGACTCTGAGAGCCAGTACAGTACATCCCACTGGAGGAGGTGTGTGTGTGTGTGTGTGTGTGTGTGTGTGTGTGTGTGTGTGTGCAGCTGGGTGGTAATAGGAGTCCCGTGCTTCTCTCAGAGGATGAGGGGAGTCATGTGATGTTTGCAGGGGGGGGGTGGTTTGGATCTTCTGCTTTGTATTGCTCTCCTCTTTTCCTATCTCCTAGCTTCTCCTGTATTTTCTTCTCTTCTCTACCATTTTCTTCTAAAGTCTGCTCTCTGCACTCTTCCTCTCCTCTAGGCTGTTCTCTTTTTCTCTCCTCGTCTCTTTAGCTCTATACTCTTCTGCCCTTCTCCTCTCCTCTCTGCTCTGTTCTTCTCCTCTCTTCTCTGCTCCTCTATTCTCTGCTCTCCTCTGCTCTCCCCTCCCCTAGAGAGCCAGCGTTTCCTGCCCAGCCTGAGCACTGAAATCAGATCCCAGGCCTGCTTTGGCCTTGTTTTTCTTGGCATGGCTCACGCACAGACACTCGCAGAAAACCTTCCAGCCCTCCCATGGCTTTCTCTCTCTCTCTCTTTCTCTCTCTGTCTCTTTCTCTCTCTCTTTCTCTCTGTGTCCTTCTCTCTCTCTGTCTCTTTCTCTCTCTTTCTCTCTGTGTCCTTCTCTCTCTCTTTCTCTCTCTCTCTCTTACTCTCTCTCTCTTTATTTCTCTCTTAGTCTCTAACTTTCAGCCCCCCCACCCCACCGTATACTACCTCCTTTTCCTTTTCAAAATCTTCCTCTTCTCCTTATTTCACATTCTCATGGTGCTCTCCCCTTCTCGTTCTCTTTCTTAAAGTTTGCTTCAAAAAGAATTGCTTCGAATTCCTTGCCCTGGCCTTAGCTGATTGAGTTGGGTTGGGGTTGGGTCGGATCAGATCGAAGCAGCTGTAGGGGGAGACCCCTGTGAGTTCGAATCCGAAATGTTGACTCATTCAGTATGTAGTACGCTATGTGGGGAATCAAAAAAGTGTAACTCGCACCCTTTAGTAAATCACTTTATAGTGAATGAGTGAATATTTTGGACATGGCCAGAGAGATCCACAAAGGCGAGGCCCCTGTGAGTGAAGCGCCTTTTTGCGGCTGCCGTCGAGGCTCAGGGGTGTGGGGAGGAGGCACCGGGGCGAGCGACCGGTGGATCTCGGGGGGCCATTTTTGGCACCCATTGTAATGGCATTTAAACATCTCCAGATGCAATTTCCAAGAAGGAAACCGTGGCCAAGGAAAACAGCCTCAGAGACAGATCCGGGGTCCACATCCCCCCACCCCCCCCACCCCACCACCACCACCACCTCCCACCAACCTCCATTGCTCCTGCTCCGAGCACGGCAACTGTCAATAGCTAATTAATTAGCCGTTTTGTTTTTTCGACTCTGCCACCCTCACTGTAATGGTATCGCTTATTAACAGTCTCCCATTACTGTCGTGTTGTGTTTGACTAGCTGTGTCATCCCTCTCAGTGTGACGCGTTAATGAGTAGCTGGAGATGACTAAACCGACACATGCTAAAGCGGCGCTAAGCACA
>CM059267.1:11639292-11649292 GCA_030347295.1 Setipinna tenuifilis | reverse complement strand
GTGAATTATTTTTGTCAAAACTCAACGTTTAAGTCATTGCATGTTGCAAGGGGGATGCTGGGAGTTAGCCAGGGAGGGGGCGCGGGGGGTGGGGGGGTATATGGGAGACTGTAAGCAGCTGTGAGAAGAACAAGGGGGGAGATTTGATGAGAAGAAAATAAAGTTGCGTAACTTCCTAACCGTACAGCCCTTCATACACCCCCACCCTCTCTCTCTTTCTCTTTCTCTTTCACCCCCTCTCTCCCTCTTTTTCTCATTTTATAGCTTTTTCTTGAGCATTATTTCTAATCTGTCTTTGAAGCTTGCCGCACTGCAGATTAGGCAGGACCTGGTATTGAAGTGACCCATGTTGAGGGGGGGGGGGGGGGGGGGGGGTGCAGTAAAGGGGGGGGGGATACTGGTGGGGCAAAGGTTTGGGATAGTGGCTAGATGGAGAGGGAAAGCCAACGATTCGCGTCTGAGAGTCTGAGAGAACACAGATAAATTACTCTCCTTTTGTGTGTGTATGTATCTGTGTCTGTGTATGTGTCTGTGTGTGTTTCTGTGTCTGTGTATGTGTTTGTGTGTAAGTGTGTGTATGTGTGTATGTGTCTGTGTGTAGTGTGTGTGTGTCATAGTGCTTTGCTGTGGGAATGGGAAGTGTGTTTGTCCAAGCTGTTGCTCACACGCCTCTTCTTCAACACCCCCCCTCCACACACACACACACACACACACACACACACACCCACACACACCACCCACCCTGACCCTTTAAAGCCACCCCCACCCCCCGACCCTGCCAATTTAAAGGCACTCCTGTCTCTTTCCTGTGCTTACTGTTTAATATCCTGCTAGCGCCTATCATTAGCAAAGCTGCTACTCAGTGATGGTCAACCCTGATGGGAAGAAAGCTATGAAATATTATTCCATATAATAAAACCCCCTCTCAGATTTATTGATATAATTAGCTTAATATTATTGGCCTTGATCCTGGGGCTCTAGATTGGTATAATATGTCTTGAATAAAGAAGAATTGGCTTACTCTTGAAAGGGAGAAGGAGTTGAGTTTGAGGTCTTATTGAAAGGGAGGGCTGTGATTCAGTGGAAAAGACAACAGTGTGTGAGAACTGCGGTCTGTCAGTTGTGTGTGTGTGTGTGTGTGTGTGTGTGTGTGTGTGTGTGTGTGTGTTGTGTGTGTGTGTGTATGTAGTGTGTGTATGTGTGTGTGTGTATGTGTGTGTGTGTGTGTGCGTCTGGTGTGTGTATAGTGTGTGTGTGTGTGTGTGTGTATGTGTGTGTGTGTGTGTATGTGTGTGTGTGTATGGGGTCCCGATGAGTAGTAGGCAGAACAGCTTGCCAGACCGTGCTCTGTCATTAAACACGCACAGAAGGGACAGGCAGTGCAGTGCAGGCCCCCTCCAGCACCAAATAAGGTTAATACTCCCCTTCCCTGGGAAGAGAGCATGCCACCAGCAAGAGCTTCAGCAGCAGCAGCAGCAGCGGCAACAGCACACCCAGCCTAGTGATCATCATCCCCGCCTCCGCCCTCACAGAGTGGGGCAACAACCTTTGGCCACTGCTGCACTAGCATTAACACTAATCATTAGTCTGGAACAGGCTGATCTTTTCTTTATGGGGGGGCTTTGAATGCTGCCTTTGCCCAGCCTAGTAAAGGAGGAAGTGGTTTATTTAGGATCATTTGCTGTAAAACAAAACAACTTGTTTTTTTCCTACAACTTCAGTATGGGATAATTGCTGATATTAACTGTTTTTTTTCTTTTCTCTCTCTCTCTCTCTTTCTTTCTCTGTCTTTCCCTTTTTTTGTCTTCACAGGTAAGACTTAAATCACTCCTTGAAGCAATGCAAGACTGGCCAAGTAGTGTGAGTAGAGGGCCTGTCCTAGGTAGCACAAGGGGTGAAGTTTCACCCCGTCCTACTACCCTGTACAGCTATACACACACACACACACACACAGAAACACAGACACACACATATACACAGAAACACACACACACACACACACACACACACACACACACACACACACACACACACACACACACACATATACACACATATACACACACACACACAGACACACACAGACACACAGACACACACAGAAACACAGACACACACATATACACACACACACCTTTGCTGAATGGCTGTTGTTTTGACTTGGCTGCCTCTCACCTGCTCTTGACGAGGTGAAGGCAACTGAAAGCGCGGCGCGTCTCGAGTTGCACCTTTGCCGCCCCCCCCCCACACACCCCACCCTCTTTCCCCCAAACACCCGCGTGCCGCCGTAATCCGCTGTCAGTCAAACAATTGGCAGCTGATTACCGGCGCGGGCCCGATCTTATCTCGCTCTCCTTCGCCACCGCACCCGCACCCGTGACAAAAGGAGTCCTTTTACAGGCTTGTTACTTCCATATACACACACACCTATACACACACACCTACACACACACACCTATACACACACACCTACACACACACACACACACACACACACACACTCACACACACTCACACACACTCACACACACACACACACACACATACACACACACACTCACGCCTACACACACACACACACACACACACACTCACACTCAAACCCATTTGCGGTATTGGCTGGGTGATAATAGAGCCTTAACCTGTGTTGACGGGCTCCTTTGCATAATCCCTGCTAAAGACTAACTTCCTGGCTGATTGTAATTGCTCACGGGCTTGATAGCGTGGGCCGCGGTGGTGGTGTAATGTCATGGTGGGGGGGGGGGGGGGGGGGTACTCTTAATCCTACGAGAGCGCAGCGCTGGGCTGTGCAGGGTACAGAGAGCAAATGAGCTCTGTCTCCAGATAGTCCACGTAGGAATAGTCTGAACTCGTAATCAGAACATGAAGACTTGCCCTCTCTCTCTCTTTTCTCTTTCTCTCTCTCTCTGTCTCTCTCTCTCTCTCTCTGTCTCTGTCTCTCTCTCTCTCTCTCTCTCTCTCTATCTCTCTCTCTCTGTCTCTCTCTCTCTCTCTCTCTCTCTCACACACACACACACGCATACATACGAGGGGTGTGGCTACTCTTTGTTGCTTTTACTGAAGTGGGGGATGTACTGTACTATAGGGATACAGACAGAGTTTGGCAAAGACAACCCCCCCCCCCCCCCAACCCCCATGCCCCACCACACTGCACTCACATGCATTCTTATAGAAAGAGAGAGGGAGAGAGCGAGAAAGAGAGAGAGAGAGAGAGAGAAAGAAAGAAGGATATGTAAACAAAGACTAGATTTTATGGGCCCTCCACAACTCAGCTTGAACTTTATAGTGTGTGTGTGTGTGCGTGTGCGTGTGCGTGTGCGTGTGCGTGTGCGTGTGCGTGTGTGTGTGTGTGTGTGTGTGTGTGTGTGTGTCAAGGAGTGGTTTTACTAGGGGCAGGGTCTTGGTGCTGTACTGGCCCACGGAGTCAGGCATTGGAAGGCATTGTGTGTGTGTGTAAACAGACAAACACAAAGTGAGACACACAAACATATTGTCACAGACAAATGCATTCAAACTTACACATGTACACACACTACATTATCACACACATATTCCCAGATACACACACTCCCACACACAAACTTACACAAGGTGTGACCCTATCACACATATAGTCACAGACACAGACACAGACACAGACACACACACACACACACACACACACACACACACACACACACACACACACACACACACACACACACACACACATTTAAACACACTATCTGCCTCTGACACGAGAGGGCAAACAGGGCTGACAGGAGCAGAACCATGCCGTCTCCCAGCTCCTCCATCTTCCTCACCCCAACGCACACACACACACACACACACACACACACACACACACACACACACACACACACACTCCTGTTCTTCTCACCCTACACTTGATGTCAACAGCTCTCTCTCTCTCCCTTACACACACACACCCACACATACACACACTCTCTCTCGCTCTCCCTCTCACAGACACGCAGACACACACTCTCACCCCCCCGCCCCCCCTCGAAGATTAATGCCCGTGTCTGCCTAGGAGTCGGCCACATCAGTTAGGCGGCGGATGGTTGGGGTGGAAGTTTGGGGGGGGTCAGGGAATGGGGGGGGAGGGGGGTATATTTAGACTCAGGCAGTGTTATAAAAAGCCGAGTGGTCTCTTTATTGGCCTGTCGCTGGAGAGTGCACAGACATACGAGTGTGTACGCACGCCACTTTCATAGGCACACGGGCACACGCTCAGATGAAAGGATGAAAGGACAAGGGCACACACACACACACACACACACACACACACACACACGCACGCAAAGATACATACACATTCAACCCCACACACACACTTACAACCACACACACACGCTCATAGACAAACATAGGCATTAACACACAAACATACACACACACGCAAAGATACATACACATGCAATCACATGCACACGTTTAACAGAAACATGGACACTATCACACAAACACACACACACACACACACGCAGAGATACATCCACATGCAATCACACACACACGCTTAACACAAACATGGACACGTAACACACAAACATACACACACACAAACAGAAACAAAGATAATGACACAAACACACACCAACGCAACCACATGCACACGCACACACACACACACACACACACACACACACACACACACTCAGTATAAAGTCTCCCACACCACTTTGTTGCATTTCCAAAGCCCTCTGATCACCTCTCTCAGGCCACAGCGTGGCCACAGTGCTGACGTTATCCCCACAGCTGCGGCCCTCGAAACACCCAGAAGTCCCCTTCTCTGCCTCCACAACGCCTCTGCCTCCCTCCCTCGCTCCCTCGCTCCCTTCCTCCCTTATTCCCCTCTATCCACTGTTTATAAACAACCCCTGCTATATTTGCTTAACTCAGTGTCCCGGAATTAGTCTTTTTCGGCAAGATTGACATAAACACTCCCCACACCCCACCTCACCACCTCCCGTGTTCCGCCCACACGACCGCCCGCCTGCCCGCCTGCCCGCCTAACCACCCGCCCACCCTTTCTCCCTCTGTGTCGAGCAAACCAAATTTGAACGAGTTGTCTTCTGTGCTCTAATTGTGTTTACGTGGAAGAGGGTGTGCGCTTTGGGCCGCAGGGGAGGCTGCGGAGAGAGCAGACAGGAGGCTTCAGAGGAGGGCCTGGGCTGGTGAGCGATGGAGGGAGGGAGGGAGGGATGGAGGGGAAGGAGTGAAGGAGTAAAGGCAAGGCAAGGCAGTGCGGTGCGGTGGAGTTCAGTGGCGAGGAGGCTGGCGGTGCCGCAGGTTTTTCATAAACACTGGCAGCCGTCTGCTTGTTTGTTCTGATGGCCAAGGGCAGAATTAGCCGGGCAAAAGCTGGCTCCGGTGAGCCATTCGGGGACGGGTGACAGCAGCCCCTCCAGAAACACACACACATCACACACACAGACACACACACACACATGGAGACATAAAAATTTCACATACACACATGCGCACGTGCTGCATACACACTCACAGGCGTACACACACACACACATATACACTTACCACTCACACACACACACACACACACAAAAGCACACAACTCAGAAACGTTTACGACAAGCCATCAGAAATAGAATGGCAACTCAGCAGCTGGAAAGAGTAACACAATAAAACTCAATTTGGGCGTAGAGAGAGAGAGAGAGAAAATAATCTAAACTCGGCAAACTCTGTTTATTGTTGTGGGGTTTAAAGCTTGAAATTAGGCTCTGGAAAGTCCACGGGCTCTGGCCACCGCAGCCAGATGGCTCATCAGCTAATTGGCACTTGGGAGGAACAGAGATGAATTCTGTGCACCAATGTTAATCATTTGATTTGGAGGGTCTGGTGGCTAAAACGAGCAGGCCAGCAGTTTCTGTGTAATGGTGTGTGTGTGTGTGTGTGTGTGTCTGTCTGTCTGTGTGTGTGCTTGTGCGTACATGTGTTTTTATATAAGTGTGTTTGTGTATGGATGCATGTGGGTGGTTTTGTGTATTTGATAATAATTGTTGGTGCATGTCTGCTGTGTTCTTTCCGTGTGTGTGTGTGTGTGTGTGTGTGTGTGTGTGTGTGTGTGTGTGCTCCTGTTTGTGTGTGTGTATCTGGTTGGCAAAAGCAGCCGCATCAGGTCTGCCACCTGGATCATTTGTGGGTCTTAAGAGAGAAGAGAGAGAGAGAAAGAAAGAAAGCAAGAAAGAAGGAAGGAAAGAAAGAAAGAAAGAAAGAAAGAAGGAGAGGTTTGGTAGGTGGATAAAAAGGTGGAAGAGGCAGAGAGCATGAGTTGGGAGGAGAGAGGTAGAATTGGACTTCTTTTTTACACATACCTTCCTCTTCCTGATGGTCTATAAGCTTCCAAGGAAAATGTGTTTGTACCCCAACACAGGGTATTTCTAGACCAAAGCTGGCCTAAATAAGTTGTATACTTAGGCTACACTATTTGTTTGGTAGGCAGTGGAATCCTAGACCCACTTATTCAAAGTCAGACAGTCACACTGTGTGGTGTTGTGTTTATTTTCTGCAAACATAATAAATACATAGCCAGTGCTACTATACATGTGGGTCTGAACCACATGTGGGTCATCATGGACCAAACACAACAAAGTTATGGACAAAGGCACACCACAATTTATTTGACATATTAATTGTGAAAATATTCTGCATGCACAAGCAGTAGTAAATTCTATTGTATAACTTATGGATCGTTTTTTGTTTAAATAAGCTAATATTCTGTATTCGATCTTGCATTGAAGTTGCCATTTATAAAACATACACTTATCAAATTCACTTCACAAAACTTTTTTGCAAAGCTGTTGACCAACTACTTCAAATTGTTACTTGCAAATTTACTCCTTTTTTTTTTACTGTACTCCCTTGCTCTCTCTCTCTCTTAACAATAATATTGTAGCCTGTGAAAGGAGCTTCTTGCCTATGCTGCCTTACAAAGCCAAAAGGCAGTAACTTAATTTTTGTCTGGGAATTGGGAAACTGTGAATTGACTGTATAACACCTCCTTGGTCTTGTGAAGACTAAATCTCTTGCTTCTTGCTATTAGGAAAGTACATAAAAGCATCACCACTATTTATATGTGTAACATGTTTGTCTGGGCAGTATGACAACTGTTAAAGGCGTTTTTTCTCAGTTTCTATGTTTACGTAGTTACAGCAGTTTGCCTTTGCAGGGCAGTATGATGGCTCACAGGAAAGATTGTGTCTGAGTGCAACTGAAGGAGCACTCTGCCTTAGGCGAAGCCAAGAGGAAATGTGAGATGTATTTTGTGTAGGGGTAGCCAGATTGGTGTCATCAGCTGTAAGAGAGGCTAAAACCTGGCCTGTGGAGAGCTCATCCATCTTCAGACTTGGCTTTCGTTGTTTGCGTACAGCTCCAAGAGCACTGTGTAGTGTATCCTATTCTTCCGTTGGCAGCCACCAGTACATGTGTGTTGTGTTTTTTTTTTTAAAAAAGGACTATGAATTGAAATCTTTGATTAAATACTTAAGAAACTGTGGTCAAAACACTAGTTAAGCACATCTTTTAAAGTCATTATAGTAAACTGAACGACCCTAGTAACACCGTTGATCCCAAGTTTGATTTCTGCTAGCGACCTGGCTTTGCTAGGGTTAGGCAGTGAAGCTTCGCTAGTGCTAATTAGCTCCCCTGGATTGCCCCTGTGATCATCGATCAACCACACACCCACACACCCCTCCTTCTTTATGGTGCCCACGATCGTCTAAGTATTCTCTCTTTATTTGGCTCTTTTTTTCTTGCTCCATCACCCTGACTCGACTCTTTCCTTTCATGCTTTTTATGTGAGTCACTCGTAATGTGCTCTTCAATCTCTTCCCTTGGATCCCCCCCAGCAGACCCGAGTGCTTTATGGGCAGATCAGGATATAAAGAAAGTGAGAGAGAGAGAGAGAGAGAGAGAGAGAGTCAGAGAGAAAGAGAGAGAATCAGAGAGAGAGAGCCCCAGTGTAGAGAGAGAGATACAGTCACAGAGAGAGTCAGAGAAAAAGGGAGAGAGAGAGTCAGAGAGAGAGCGAGAGCGAGAGAGAGAGAGAGAGAGAGAGAGAGAGAGAGAGAGAGAGAGAGAGAAAGAGAGAGTAGAGAGCCCCAGTGTCTGACTACTGGGGAGGGCAAGGCGGGCATGTTTTCCAGTCCACGGAGTGACTCAGTGTCACGGTGAGTGCTGGCTCCGTCAGAGGCCATGTGAGAAACAAATGTGCACCGCAGGGCTGGCTGCCTTTGACTCTGAAGTGCATAAATTTATTATAAAAAGAGACACACTGGTGTCCAAAGGAGTGATGGTGGTGGTGGAGGAGTAAGGAATAAGGAATAAGCGTGCGGCTTGGCTTAGGCTGAGCCCTGTGAGTGCGCTCCATGTCAGTAACGTTGTCAGCACACACGCAGCTGGCAGGAGCCCCGACGAGGAGAAATAAATCCCCTCCGGAACATTCTAACCTCGAGAGCGACCTGAATGACTCAGGCAGCAGCCGCAGGTCGTGTTGACCACGTAATGACCAACAATGGAAAAGAGTGGAGAAAGAGAGGGAGAGAAAGAGAGACAGCATAAAGGACTGATTTGTTTGACCACTAATTTTCCACAGAGTTTTGCACTGCCGCCTATTAGCCCAATGTCACACACGTCCATCAGTGTCCAGGGATGCCTCTTCTCTTCTCCAACCATCTTTTTTCCACTGACTGGCCCCAAAACGGCAAGCCCAGACCAGTTCAGTCCCTCGGCCAGCCCAGTCTCCTGGCCCACAGCGCAGGGGCCTTTGATGTTTATTTTAACCTGTCTAAAAGGACTCTAATTTTCACCCAGTCTGATTTATTTCCCGACGCTTCCCTGTCTTTTGGCCTCTCTCTCTTTCTCCCTCTCTCTTTGCCTCTCTTTTTACTTCTCTCTTTTCCTCTCTCTCTCTTCCCTCCAACCTTGGCCATGGCCTGTCTGAGACAGCAAATGAGACCAATGAACACCCCAGTCTCCACAGCCCACTGCCCAATCTGCCCAATGTCTTTATGCTTTATTACCCCCTCCCTCCCTCCCTCCCTCCATCCTTCACTTCCCCGCTAGCTCTCTCTTTCTCTGTCACCCTCTCTATCACTCCTTTCCAAACTCTATTCTCTTTCTGTGTCTCTCTCTGTGGCTCTCTCTGTCTCGCTTTCTCCTCCTCTCTTTCTCTTCCTCTGACTAGTGTTTTCCTCCGCCCCCCTCTGTCTTCTTCATCAACTGCTCTGTCTCTTCCTCTTCTTCTTCCTTCTGCCATAGTAGTGTCTGCAGCTGACCTTATAAAAGGCCTGGAGCTCTTCCAGAAAGAGTAAGTTCAATTAGATTAAAAACACCTCCCGCCCCGCCTAGCCCACCTCGACCTGTCAGGAGAGCTCTAAGTCTAACTCGGGCTGTAATTCAATTAAAAGGCCAGAGGGAGCATGGGTAAAAGGTAGACAGCAGTGGAGGAGGAGGAGAGGGAGGAGAGGGATTGTGGGGGGCGGGCTGAGGGTGGTGGTGGTGGTGATTGTGGGTGGGGGGGTGCAGGTAATCCCAGTGCTTCTCCCTTATCGTCGGGGAGCGGGGAGCCTGGCCGCGTCTCTCTCCCGCAGCTCTCCTTCGGGTCCTCTTCGGGAATGCCCTTTTGTTCAGCTCCGCTGAGCTGACTTCAAAGAGAGGGGGCGCAGGCAGGGGCTGCTCCGGCTACTGCTTTAACCACCCCCACTCCCACCTTGAGCCCCATCAGCCAGCTTCAGTACCACTACGCTACTACCGACCCCCTCACCACCATCCCTACCTTACCCCACCACACCACGGCGCACCCTGTACTCATTACCAGCGGCTTTGCGCTAATCTGCGGGGGCACACCTGACGGCCAAGCGCCCTGGGAGCGAGCAGCACCCTAATCTGCCCAGAAAGACACGGGGCCTTAATCCTCATGCCGCGGGCCCCTCCATCCATATAAACACACACATAC
>CM059267.1:11626792-11631792 GCA_030347295.1 Setipinna tenuifilis | reverse complement strand
TGTGAGTGTGTGTGTGTGTGTGTGTGTGTGTGTGCGTCCGCGAGCGTATGTGTGTGTGTGTGTGTGTGTGTGTATGTGCGAGCGTATGTGTGTGTGTGTTTGTGTGTGTGTGTGTGTGTTTGTGTGTGTGTGTGTGTGTGTGTGTGTGTGTGTGTGTGTGTGCGTGCGTGCGTGCGTGCGTGCGTGCGTGTGTGCGTGTGTGTGTGTGTGTGTGTGTGTGCGTGCGTGCGTGTGTGTGTGTGTGAGTGTATGTGCGTGCGTATGTGTGTGTGTGTGTGTCCGTGTGTACACATCTGTGTTGTGTGTGCGGGTGTGCTTGTGCGTGCTTGTGTGTCTGTGTGCATCTGTGTTTTTGTGTGTGTGTGTGTTTGTTTTTTGTCTTTGTCTTTGTGTGTGTGTGCGTGTGTGTGTGTCTATGTTTTGTGTGCATTCACTGGCCTGCATCCTTCCAAGACTGCGGTTCATTAGCAAAGCCATCCAGGCTGCTGTGTGGGAGCTGCTGCGAGGGCCCCTATTGGACAACAGCTGCGCCTGTCATCATCATCCTCATCTTCATAGCATGTGACTGGACGTCACCTCAGCAAGGCGGGGGGAGCTGCCAGGGCCGCCGTGACTCATCCACTGGCCACTTATGCTGGGGGTGGGGGGGGTGGGGGGGGCAGCAGCAGCCATACAATGTGATGGAAAATAGGGAGAAAGTGTGTGTGTATGTGCGTATGAGGGAGAGAGAGAGAGAGAGACAGAGAAAGAGAGAGAGAGAGAGAAAGAAAGAGAGAGAGAGAGAAAGAAAGAGAGAGAGAGAAAGAAAGAGAGAGAGAGAAAGAAAGAGAGAGAGAGATGTGTAAATAGAGGAAGAGATGAGACACACTTGTGTGTTTGGGGTAAAAGATTTTAGCAGAGTGGCCCATGACTCCAGAATTGACAGAGAGAAAGAGAGAGAGAGAGCAGAGAGGAAAGAAAGACAGGATGAAACAAAAGAGTGAGAAAGGGAGAGGGAAAGTCATCAAGGAAGTGAAGAAAGAGAGATGAAGCGAACCACACACAGACAATGAAAGAGAGAACGAGTAAAACAAAGTGAAAGACAGAGAGAAAGAGAGAAAGATGGATGGCATGGAGAGCATAAGCAGGGGGTCAGTGCAGAGCGATATGGCGTAATCAGTGGCTGGAGCGGTAAACACACTAAGCTGTCCTGGACCACCCATAATGCATCCTGATCCCCATCCTACCCCATCCTATCCTATCCAGTGAGAAACACTCTCAGCTCTCAGCCCCACACCCCTGGGGGGGGGGGGGGGGGGGGGGGGGTCTCCAGACAGACAGATAGCCCCCAAAACAGTGGGAGACGGCGGGGAGCTCATCTTGGCCCGATAGGTCATGGGGGGACTGGCTGATAACGCTGCTTGTCTGTCTGTCTGTCTGTCTGTCTGTCTGTCTGTCTGCCCGACGGCTCCTCCTACTGGTTCGTTTATCATCCCACGGCAAACACTTGTGACAGATTCAGAGCATGGGTGCCCTGTTTTGTTTCAAAAAAACCCTGGCCCACTGGAGAATGTGTCTTTTCTCTTTCTCTTGTGACTTTTTTTTTAGCTGTGCAGTTGCAGTCTGCCATTCAATATATCCTAAATCTTCTCTTCATCTTTCACTGTCCTTTTTATTTTCTTTTATTTTTTTTTGTTTTGTTTTGTTGGTGATGGTGTTGAGGAGGGGGTTGGAGGGGGTGGACAGTGTTTGATTTAAGTCGTTTTGGCAGCCAGAGCCCTTCGCTCAGCCAGCCAGCCAGCCAGCCGGGCTGTCACATCTGGAGACTAGAGGGCTCCGACACCTTTCCCTTACCCAGGGGTCACAGAACAACACAACGTGCCACGCCATGCCATGCCAGTCGCCGGTCACTTCACTCTGCTCTCCTCCTTCAGGGGGCAGTCTTCACTCGGCTCCACTCAGCACTGCGCCCGCCTTTTGCCCTTTTTTCGCTGGCTGACCTGAACAACGCTCGCCAGCCGAGACCCACAAAAAAAAAAAAAAAAAACAGAAAAAAAGAAAGAAAGAAAAACCAGCAAGAGGTTCACGGAAAGTTCAGTTTCCCCTGTAAGATTTGTTTCTCTTTTTTTCCCCCCCTGAAACATGTTGTTTTTGTGAATGTCAGAGGCATAAAAAGGGTAGAAATAGTGAAAAAAAAAGACCCAGAAAGTAGAGCAGAATAGAGAGCGGGTTCCTATGCAGCCCAGAGTCTACATGTAGTGGCGGGGTGTGTTTTCCCAGGGCCTGAGCCCTAGAATGAACCACTGCCTGTGGAAGCTGTGCTGTGACTTTAGGATTTAACATTGGGCTTAGGTCGGAGGTTCGAGGCCCTCTCCCTCTCTCTCTCTCTCTCTTCCTCCCTCTGTCTCTCCCTCTCTCTCCCTCTCTCTCTCTTCCTCCCTCTCTCTCTCCCTCTCTCTCCCTCTCTCTCTCCTAGCAGCTGAGTCTTGTACCGCAGTACTGGGCCCAACAAGCAGCTGGAACACCAGCTGTGTGTGTGTGTGTGTGTGTGTGTGTGTGTGTGTGTGTGTGTGTGTGTGTGTGTGTGTGTGTGTGTGAGTTGGAATTTGCTGTTCTGGATGCAGAAGGCCGGTGGGAGTTGGAAGTTTTCATTTCCTCAGGATAGCTAGCTGTTTAAACAGGTGGCGTCTCTCTCCCAGTCTTTCCCTCTCTCCCTCTCTCTTTCTGTCTTTTTGTCTATCTTTCTCTCTCTGTCCTTTCTTTCTTCCTTCCTTCCTTATCTGACTCTCTTTTTCTCTCATTCTTGCTCTCTCTCTCTCCCTTCTCTCCCTCTGTCCCTCCCTCTCTATCTGTCTCTGTTTATCTCTCTCTCTCTCTCTCTTTCCCTCTCTCTCTCTCTCTCTCTCTGTCTCCCTTCTCTCCCTCTGTCTCTCACTCTCTGTCTGTCTCTGTTTATCTCTGCCTCACTTTTTCTCCCACCCACCTATCCCTCTTTCTCTCTCTCTCTCTCTCTTCCTCTGTCTCTCCCTCTCTATTTGTCCCTCTCTGTCTGCTTATCTCTGCCTCTCTCTCTCTCTCTCTCTCTCTCTCTCTCTCTCTCTCTCTCTCTCTCTCTGTACCCCCCTCCCTCCCTGTGTAGACCCCCTGGGGGTGTTGGGGGCTGGAAGCAGACTGTCTCCAGCAGTGCTGAGCCCATTTGCACTCTCCACAGCGTCACATTCCCCCCCAAAACACCACGCCCCACTGCTGCCGCTGCTAATGCACCTCCAGACACATACCAACACACACACACACATACATACATACCAACACACACACACACACACACACACACACATACCAGTACACATGTGCACCACACACACACACACACTTGCAGACACATACCAACACACTTACACACATACCAATACACACGTGTGCAACACACACACACACACACTTATGAAAACACATACCAACACACACACATACAAACACACACACACACTTGCACATAGACACAACACATAGACCCACACTGACACACACACACACTCTCTCTCACACACACAACACACAAACACACTTCCACGTGCATTCAACAGACACACCCGTTTCACACAAATTCACATTTTTGTAACACATGTGAACTATTTGCACTCCTGTGCTGTGCACAGTAAGTGGAACATGTAGTGTTAGCCAAACCCCTAACATGCACACACTCCCACCAACACACACAGGCGCACAGCTACAGATTTTTACATTTGATAATCCTGTTTTGCTTTCTCTGTCTGTCTGCCTCTCTCTGTCTGTCTCCATTTTTTTCCCACACAGACACACACACACACACACATGCACACGCACACGCACACACACACATACACATACACACACATACACACATGCATAGCAATCTAAGTTTCAGGCATAGCTCCAAAGTGCAGACTCACTCACACACTGTCACCATGCCTGAGAGCAAGAACATGCCGGAAAATTCTCCACAAGGAATGAGGCAGGTGTGTGTGTGTGTGTGTGTGTGTGTGTGTGTGTGTGTGTGTCAACAGTGTGAGTGTGCATTAGTATAAATGCACATACACACACACACACACACACACACACACAAGCACACCAACTCAAATCATGACATACACAAGATACTGACACACACACACACACACACACACACACACACAGACATACACAGATTGTGCATATCACACATGCCTACTCATTCACACCACTTGCAAACACAGACATGCTCACACACATTCACACATACATGAACACACACCACACACAGACTACTCAGTAACCATGCACAAATACACAAGTGCTGTAGGCACTCTCTCGCTCTCTCTCTCTCTCTCTCTCACACACACACACACACACACACACTTTGAAGCAGCTGGGCTCTTGGTGACAAGAGTTGACTCAAAGGTGGTGAGTGGGAAAAAAGTGAGTGACAGAGAGAGAGAGAGAGAGAGAGTGTGAGAGAGGGGGAGATATAGTGTGTGTGTGTGTGAGAGAGAGAGAGAGGGAGACAGAGACAGAGAGAGAGAAAGAGAGAGATAGAGAGTAAGCGAGCGATGGAGTGATGAGTGTGGGGGAGAGGAGGAAGAGGAGCGTGTGTGTGTGGGGGGGTGGGGGTGGGGGGTGAGCCGGGGGCAGATTTATGGGCTGCTGCAGAATGTGGCAGGTAAACAAGAGAGGGCCCGCCGGCTCCCTGCACTCCCACTTAGGGATTAGCCCACACTGGCCAAGCTGTTTGCACAGATTCTCACTTTGCTACAAAACTCCTCAAGGAGTTTACCTCTTCCTCGCTCTCTCTCTCCCTTCCTCTCTCTCTTTTTCCCTCCCTTTCCCTCTCTTTCTGTCACTCTTCTTCCCTCTTTCCCTACTTCGCTCTTACTCCCTTACTCTCTCCATCTCACTCTCATTCCCTCTCTCCCTTCCTCTCTCTCCCTCTCTTTCCCGCTCCCTCATTCTTCTTCCCTCTCTTCCATGTCTTCCCTCCTCCCACTCTGTCTCCCTCTTTTACT
>CM059267.1:11616792-11619292 GCA_030347295.1 Setipinna tenuifilis | reverse complement strand
CCTCCGGCTCCAGCAGGGGCTTTTAGGTGATTGTGCACACACACACACACACACACACACACACACACACACACACACATCCATCCCCTGTGCTGAGGGCGTGTGCTGAGTCCAGTTTAGGCGGCTGGTAATCTCCTTTTTGTGCATGTAATCTCTGCATTAGGTGAGCACCTCTGCCTGAACTCTATCCCTCCCTCTCTACCGCTCTCTTCTCTCTCTCAATCTGTCCCTCTCTTTTCTCTCTCTCATCCCTCCCTCCTTCTCTCTCTCTTTCAATCCCTCTCTTTTCTCTCTCCCTCGTAATTTCTCTGTACCTTTCTCTTCTCTCTCTCTCCATTCCTCCCTCTCTCTCTGTCACTGTCCTTTCTGTCCTTCCATCCATGGTTCTCTCTCTCCCTCTGTTGCCAGGGTAAACAGAGTAAAGGAGAGAGGGGGGGGGGGGGGGGGCAGATAGGCGCTGACTCAGAGAGGAGGGACAAGGGGACAGACCAACTCCTTTGTGTCAAACATTTCTGACCATCTGTCAAAAACCACTCCTACTCTTCCACATTAACTTCTCCATTTACCCACATGTCCTGTTTATATTGTGTACATCACATTTTATCATGTATTCTGCATTATCTTTTTTGTTTAATAGGTGTGTTCACTTGTGCTTCTTTCCCTGACTTTTCCCCATGTACACATTTGCATGGCCCCAGAAAACCCAACAGCACTATCTCCATCAGTCTGTATGGTTGGCCCACATTTGTAACTGTACACTTGTATGTGTGTGTGTGTGCGTGCATGTGTGTGTGCGTGTGTGTGTGCGTGTGTGTGTGCGTGTGTGTGTACATGTGTATGTGCGTGTGTTCTAAGCACAAGCTGATTGCCTAGTTTATCCATAAATAGTGCCTTGCACCAGTTCCTTGTGAGCACTGTTTCCGGTTGCTACTGATGAAGCATTTGCTGGCTGTGTGAGTGTACTGTAAGTGCACTGTAAACAAGCACTCCTGACTCCCGTCATTATTCCAGGGGTGTCGGTAGCCTTTCACAGACTAGTAGTGTTAAGGCCTGACAGGTAATTACTGTTTTGCCTCTCAAAATGACACCCTCTGTCCCCCCCACCCCCTATCCTCTCTCTTTGTTTTGGTTGAGATGCTTGTTCACTTTGTCACTCTCGCTCCTTCTCCCACCCTCCCTCCCTCCCTCCCTCCCTCTCTTGCTCTCCATCTTAATGGGCTCAGAGCTCCGACACTGTGCCAATTGTTCCGCCTGTAATGGCAGCATTTGGGGCGTGCTTCGGCACAAAATGGAGTTCGAATTGGATGAAAATTACAGGCCCGGGGTCCTTCAAAGGCACACGCACTTACACACACACACACCAACACACACACACACACCCCAATTTCTAAAGACTGCCCCCCTCCGTACGTGTGTGTGTGTGTGTGTGTGTGTGTGTGTGTGTGTGTGTGCGTGTGCGTGTGTGTGTGTGTGTGTGTGCTGTGGGGGAGGTTAAAAGGATGGGAAAGAGGGGGAAATTATCTTCAAACAAACATGGCAGTGATCCCCTGCAATAGCGAGAGAGTACCGTGAAGGAATAACGTTTCCACCACTAATGACAGAGGGTCTGGGAGAGTCTTACAGAAACTCTTTAGCAGCCATTTTCCCCTCATTGCCCAGATTTTGTGGTTGACATTGCTAAGATGTCTGCTTAAAACAAATAGACAAAGGAACGTGTGTATATTATCATCAAGGTGTGTATTATCTCTTGCTAAAAATAGAGAATAGAGTACAATTTCTAGTTTTTTTGTAAATTCGCTGATATCATATAATCAATCATTTAGAGCAATTACCAATTTTTGATACTGTTTTTTAAAGGAACTTTACCTTATGGACATATTTCTGTGGACTTATAGGATCTTATACGAACATCAATTCAGAGGCATATGGCTGACTCTGTGTGTTTACACCAGTATCAAGACAGCACGTTAAAAGGTTAACCGCCTTCCACTCTCCCACTCTCCCCCTCCCTCTACTCTCTCCCTCTTCTGTTTCCCACTGAGTGTTTGGATGCCCCTAATGCGTGTTTAACATCAGGGCACGCTTTGATTGACACATCGACCGACTTGGAGAGCAGACTGAGACGCTCAATAACGACGACTGTTGTTGCAAATGTGTTTCTCATATCCGCTAACTGGATTAGCCCCTCAGGCTAAAAGCGGCAAGAGGCTCTCTTGTGTTAGAGTACAAGCAGGCCACCCTACACGGCTGAAAGGCTGGGGGTGGGAGTGGGGGGGGGGGCAGGGATGTGAGGTGGTGGTGGTTGAGGGGGGGTGGTTCGGACGGAGTGGAGATGTGATAAATTGGACTTTGATGCGCCGGATGGAGCTGATTGAATTGACTTATCTGCTAACAAGGTTAGCATTGGCCTCAGCAGATGGGCATGAGACAGTATCTTTATTAAAGAGAAAAAAAGAGAGTGAGTGGATGAGTAAGTGAGGAAGAGATAGAGGAAGAAAGA
>CM059267.1:11596792-11611792 GCA_030347295.1 Setipinna tenuifilis | reverse complement strand
TCACTCTCTCGTTCTCTCCCTCTCTCCCTGTCTCTCTTCTCTCTGTCTCTCTCTTTATCTCTCTGTCTCTTTTCTGTCTTTTCTCGTTTTCCATTCGAAGTCAGGTGTTGTAACCCCACAGCAATGCTGTCATATCCCCCGCTGAGGGAACTCCGTACCTGCGGCATGTTTTGAGGGGGGGTGGCGGCAGGGCTGTGGGGGGATGGGGGCTCGGAGATTAGGGGCTATCACTTCCTCCTTAAGAGGGGGACCTGACAGAAAATACATCAGGCCAGAACGACAGACTTTACACAAGGTCTGTCATTTTTTTCTTTCTTTCTTTCTTTCTTTCTTTCTTTCTTTCTTTCTTTCTTTCTCTTTTGTTTTTCTTCTCTGAAATGTGAAAGCCAAATTTAGTTCCTGAACACAGTGCTGTCTGTTTTTTACATTAAAGTCCATGTGCACATGTACGTGCATGTGTGTGCGTGCATGTGTGTGCATGCATGTGTCTTTGTGTGTGCGTGCGCGCACATGCGAGTGTATATCTATAAATATATGACAGCCGTGAGTCTTCAGCTCTTATCTGCTGACCCTATCGTCTGTGGTTCCTCCAGTGCGCTCACCTTTTGCCGCCAGGTTTAATCAGGCCCGGCGCTCCCTGATCCGACCCCGCCTATAAAAAAAAGTTGGATTGGGATCAGAGCATCTGGCCCTTCACAACTTTTGTTTTTTTCTTCCCCTCGCCAGGGCCCCCGCAAAAGCGTCCATGCGGAGAGAGAGTGATGGCACGGCATTTTCTCGGGGCCGCGGCGCAAAATGCCGAGGTCAGCCCTCTATTAACACCACTGCCCACACAGAGACAGCGGTAAAGACAGGGGGGGGAGATCAGATCTTTATGCGATGTTATTTCCACTCTAACCTTTCCTTTCCCTCTGATTGTGTGTCTGGGGCACAGCACACAACCCCGTTCCATCCACTGCGTTTGCTGCGATGGTGACATTTGATGGCATTGAAGCCAGTGCTAACAGGGCTTCCAAATGAGTGCTAAAACACTGACTGACTGACTGATTGACTGACTGACTGACGTGCCATTTCTGGGGTAAAAGTTTGTGCTCCTTACAAGATAAGCTAACTTTTCATGTATGCAGCCAGCGTGTATTTGAACACTCTGACAGAGAGAGAAATGGAATGAGTTAAATGGAATGAGTTTTGAATGAGGAATCTGCCAAGTGGCAGAGAGGAAAGGGAGAAAAAGGAGAGAGAGAGACAGAGAGAGAGAGATCCATCTGTTGCAGCAGCTTTAGGGATGAGCGAGGAGACGAGGGGGTGCAGCAGGTCCCTAGGGACAGGAGTGGGATGAATATGAATGAATGAACTGGCTAGGCTTGAGGTGGTGGGGGAGGAGTGTGTCCGTGTGTGTGTGTGTCTCTCGGGGGGGATCTGCTGGGCTCCCTGTTGATTAAAGACAGCCATGACAGTGACCTTCTCCCAACCACCACCGCAGCCACTGACACTTCAGAAGGCCCAACTGCTGCCGCCTCTCTGCCTACTCCCCCACCCCCCACCTCCACCAAGCACACGCACACGCGCGCACACACACACACACACACACACATATACAGAGACACACACATTATCCCATCTCCTCTACAGGCCCACAGCTCTTCTTTGCACACACAATCCCTCTTAGACACAGACGCACACTATCCCATCTGTATCCTACACACCCACAGCTCTTCCCCTCACACACAGGCCCTGTGTTTCTGATGTTTTTGATGTCTCAGTGAAACCCCTGGTGACGTCACTGCCTCCTCTGTGTTTCCCTGGAAGTGGCGACAGCAGCTAGAGGCCACATGTCCTCCTTGGCTGCTTCGTTAGCCGTCGCTGTCGCCATTACCGTTTTTGTTTTTGTAGCGTTGTTCGCAGGCCGTAAATCACATCGCTGTTTGAGGGGTTCCTTACCCCAAATGAACCAAGCTCCTGAACGCCGCCCCTCACCACATGGTTTTACAAATACGAGCCATCAGGCTAGGAGGTTTAGGTTTGACGAATGAGCTGATGCGACACCGGGTTATGATCTGTTGCCTGCCTTTGCGTGAGAATAAATCAGTGTTGTTTGTGAGCCGCGTGAGACCCTCGTGCGCCGTAAATATACCTCGAGGCAAGATTTTGATATTTGTTGTTGCAGTTGTGCTGCCAAATCTCTTGCTCTTTGAGGCCTTCAGTGGATTTTGCTGCCTGTGGTACTCTCCTGGCTCTGATTTAGCGTCTGACTGCAGCTGCTAATGAATGGAAACGCTCGTAGTCTGTTATTAAATAATCTCCGTATGATGGCAAAGGGGAGCAGAGAGAGAGAGAGGGAGAGAGAGAGAGAGATGGAGAGAGGGAGGGAGAGAAAGAGCTCAGATGCTAATCCCTACTGCTAAATCAGGCAGAGGTGCAGACAGAACAAGGGGCCTTTGGGATTAGTGTATTTTATGTTTCATGTTTTTCACGTTTTTTTATATTTAATTTGTTAAAGACTACGTACAATTTGAAATATAGATGTTAGCACTTAATTGCATTCTATCAAAATTAGTTTTAGGCTAATTTACATCTGTAGTTCTCTGGCAGGGTCAGGAGCTTAGGTGCTGCTACATGATTCCTACACCAGAGTTGGGAGAATAAAATTAATTATTAGTGGCAAAGTTTGTAACAAGCACGAAATCGTGACAGAAAAATAGGTGAGGCTGGCGATGGGATTGTGATTTAGAAGCTTTGCCCCAAATGTAGAGTCCCCTATTCATTTAATTATTTTTTTAGTCAGTCATAAACCTGACCGCGACAACCGGGAAATGGCAGGGATCTCAGGGCCGATAGGGATCATTGTGGAAACGTCTGGTCAGAGGTTAAAAATGTCGCTGGAACAACAGCAGCACTGGGTCTCCGGGGAGCCATCAGGCAAGAGAGTGTACACACAGGTATGCAGAGCTCCACGTCCTGTCTACCCCTGCTTAGCCAATGGCTTCCCCCGCGATGGGTGAAAGAGCGAGAGGGCCATCGGAGAGCAGGCTAGGCGGAGGCCTTCTAAGCCTGCATCTGAAATAATATTTCCTCAAGTGATAACGTCTGCGTGTACAGCGCTGTGCTGGAATGCGTCGGGCGCTGATGTCTTTGGCAGGCTGCGGTGTGGGCTCTCTGTGGCCTGTCTCTCCCAGCACAGCAATGAAGCTCCTCTCACGCTACAGGCACATCATATTCAATTATGTGGACTGCGCGATGTTGCATCCAAGTCCCTCATTGGTTCTGATTATACATTTTAAAATTGCAGCCGCCTCAGCTGACAGGCTTGAGTACGGTTCAGTGATGATGATGGTGAAGTGGTGAGCTGAAATAGAAAAAGAGGAGAGAGAGCATCTGGGGAGGAGGACCTGGGGGGGGGGGGGGTAAGCAGTAATTTGTAAGGAACAGCTCCTGGTCCCCCAAGCCTAACAAGCGATGCTACCCGGTGCCCGCTCTCAGTCCCGGTAATTGGCATTTGCGTTTGGTCGGCTGCCTGGCACCAGACTGGTGGGTCAGAACCGTCCCCCCTTTTTGTCAAGTCGCAGCGCTTCAGAGGCTGTCTTACCACTGAGGTCATCGCAAAAAAACTCTCGACACAAACTGAAATGGATGCAGAGAATCACACACGTATTCCCATCAGCCCCCTTGCGCCAGTGGTCTGGGTCGCCGGCCACCAGTGAGCTTGGCCTGGGGCCAACTGATTAGTGGCCATTTAAAACCAATCAGGCCAAGGGCTCTCTCTACAGTCCCCTTTTCTCTCCTTTTCAGAACACATCAGTCGTAAATAGCCCCCTTTTTTGTTGTAATGTGGATTTGGGTCAGTGTACAAAAAATAGGTTTCTTGTTTTGGTTTCAACAATGAGCTCTCGTGTTGCTGTCTCAGCATCTACATGATTGCAAAGATAAAAGAATCTAAAAAAAAACACAGAATTTGTTTTTGTCTTGACGAAGGATTTGTTTTGTCTTGATGGAGAGTTGAGCGCTTTGTTTACGCTTCACAAAGCTTGTAATGACTGGTTAATTGGTTAAACTTTGTCTGGCTTTCAGTCAGCTCCCGTGGCCTCTATCTCCACCCACTTCAGCCCCCTCTCCCTTCGCTTTGAGGAAGCCCCCCTCATGAATATTCAACAGGCCTGCTTAATATTCATGAGTGGGTGTATATATAAGCCAATGCAGCGTGGCTGGTCCTGGCAGCTTGAACAGAGCAAGAGGGGCTTGTCTGAGGAAGGAGGGAGGACATCAGGGGAACCGGCTGACCAGCGCAGGAGAACACACACACACACACACTCTTACATGCACACACACACACTCTCTCACACACACACATGCACTCTCACACGCTCACACACACACTCACCCACTCAGACGTACATGCCGGAGTGTGGCAAGCTGCAAGTAAATCCCTCCCCTCCCCACCCTGGAGATAAACTCATTTACTCGGGCAGAGCAGTTGGGGAGTGCAGAGGAGTGGACAAGAGCGCTGGTGGAGCTAGAGCAGGAGCAGAAGCAGCCACATGTGGAAACGAGAGACAGACTCTCTCTCTCTCTCTTCCTCTCTCTCTCTCTCTCTCTCTCTCTTTCTCTCTTTCTCTCTCACTCTCTACTTTGCTGGCTCTCCACTACTTGCCATCACTCTTGAGCGACTTGCCCGAGGGAAGGACTGGATGCTGAGGGCTTGTTTGCACCATGGGATGCAGCCTCTGTACCCTCCAGAAGCCTGAGGAGCAGTACAAGTTACTCTATGAAGTCTGTCAGGTACAGTAACTGAGGCTTGTTGCCCACAGGGGATGAGTGTACACGGATTGTGCGCGAGGGTAGCCAATTCTGTTCGTTTGATGTGTCCACAGGGAAAAGTGTTTGTGAAAAGTACCTTTTTCTGTTTGCGTGATATTGTTGGGCACTTCATACAATGGCATGACTTTGTGCAGTGTTTTTTTTCCATCTGGTGTGATTTCGTAATAAATAATGAGGTCTGTTTTTGTTCTGAAATTTTTGGAATCTCCATTTTGGACAGCAGTGGAAATGATTTTGTTGTTTTGCTAAACTCTTCAAAGGGGTTTTTTTCAGGATGTGTGGAAAGTTGTCAGCTGCATAAAGGGGTGTTTTTTTTTCTTTGTAAAGCGTTTTTGGAAGGCGCTTTCTGGTTTACCACAGTGGTCAGACAGCCTTGTGCTGGTGTTGGGGTCAGATGAGTTGGGTTCAGTAAGGTCACGGAGAAGTTAGTCGGGCAGTGTCTCTCGTTTGAGTGGGCAGATCTCTGGTCAGCTCCTCATTGTCCACTAAGTGCTGACTCTGCTTCTTTGGCGAGTAACCTCAGTTTGACTTGTAGAGCTTATAGACTGTAAAGTTTATTTTTAACAACCTCTTTCAATGTAAATTATTGTTATGCGTTTCATTGTCATTAATGCTATGCAATGTGTTTTATAGCATTTGTGCCTCGTGTCTCCGTATGCAAGTAGTTTTAATGATTTCAGAAAGACTGTTTCTGCAGTGATTTTTTGACAGCTTTCAGTGAAATAAAATAGATTTACTAAAAACCTTATGAGAAAATGAAAACTTTACAAGAGTTTATTTATGGTGAATAGTTATGTCAGCTGTATTTTATAGCCAGAATAATTACATTGATGTAGCGTTGCTTGGTAAATCAAGGTTTAGTACTTGATGCCCATAGGCTTTTAGGGCATAATGAAATCACTTCAGATTAGTCAGGATGCAAGTTGCGGATACATTTCTTAAAATCTGCCAGAGATGTCCTCTGATGAACTTTGCGTTATTATGCGATATATTTGTCCCTTATATTTTCTTTTGCTGTGCATAATGTGTGTGTGTGTGTGTGTGTGTGTGTGTGTGTGTGTGTGTGCGTGTGTGTGTGTGTGTGTGTGTGTGTGTGTGAGTGGCATATCTTAACTTGGCATTAGTTCTGGACCATTCACTTCATAATGAATGTTTGTTTTACTGCCCTGTCTGGAGTATTGGCAGAAGGCATTGAAAGAGCAAGCCCCAGATGTCCGTTTTTCTCTGATTGGCCAGAAGGGGGCGCCTGTACGGATTTCCCTCTGATTGGGATCTTTGTTTAACCCTTTCCTTGCTCTTCGTGTCTGTTATCTCTCGTAATCTCAAACGGATTTACAAACACAATGAGTGGATTGCTTGCGTTCATCTTTTAACAAGATTGCTGGCGTTGTTTTAATTTTCCTAACGCCATTAGACCTCATCTGTTTGAGAAAATCCCACTTTGAAATGAAATGAACTGCTGTGTAAATCGAAACAGTCTGTGTTGTCATGGCAGCTTAGATGATTAGATGATCACATGACTTGATGATTTTTGTTTGTTTTTCGTTTGTTTGTTTTTGAACTTCTCTGCCAGTCACACAAAAGGCACCAACCACAGTAGTACATGTTATGGCCCCCCCCCTCGGACCGGGTTGGGTCATCTAGGCTGGAGCACGTGCCGGTCTGTGCCACATGCATTAAGCCAGGCTAATGAGTGTTAGCCACGTCCCCCATCCCCCTATTACTATAGCCAGACCTGCTTCTGCCCATTAGTGGCTATGATGACAGGCCCCGCAATGGCCGCTCTCACTATGAGGCTGACGGCCCACTCTGCAAGCCCAGCCATCACACAGGGAGGAGGAGGTTTTTTTTTAAAAAAGGACTAAAAAGGTTTTGGGGTCTGACTACTGCCTATGCCAAGGTGTGCACTAATGGAGGTGTAATTTGGAATGCTAAACACTAAGACAATGAATATGTGATTCTGTGCGTGTGTGCGCATCTGTGTGTCTTCTTGATGTAGCATCAAGCTGGTTTTGTGCATTAATCAGAATGAAAATTGGTGTGTGTGTGTGTGTGTGTGTGTGTGTGTGTATGTGTGTGTGTGTGTGTCTTCTTGATGTAGCATCAAGCAGGGTTTGTGCATTAATGAAATTGATGTGCGTGTGTGTGTGTGTGTGTGTGTGTGTGTGTGTGTGTGTGTGTGTGTGTGTGTGTTGTGGGGGGGGGGGGGGGATAATGATGAGCAGAGACAGATAGCTCTTTGTCCCAATTAGCCATCAGCCCCAGCAGGTCCGTCCTGCCACCTGTCAATTACCTCTGATTGGCACACTGTGACTCAGCAGCAGGGATTAACATCTGAGCTCTCGCCCTCTCTATCCATCTCTCTGGCTATCTATCTGTTGTTGTCTTCCTCTCTGTCTATCACTCCCCCTCTTCTTTCTTTCTTTCTCTATCTTTTCTTCTCTTCCACTTTTATCTCCCCATTTCTCTGGCCTCCAAGTTTCCCACTGCTCACCCAACTCTCTTTCTCTCTCTCTCTCTCCCTCACTCTGTCTCGGTCTCTGTATATGTCTTTTTTATTTCTCTTTCTCTCTCTCTGTACATCTCAGTCTCTGTCTCTGTCTTTATTTCTCTCTTTTTCTCTCTCGCTGCCTTTCTCTCTGTCTGACTTTTTTATTCCTCTCTCTCTCTCTCTCTCTCTCTCTCCCTCTCCCTCTCTCACTTCCTCCTTCCCTGGCCACTGCCTTGGCCACTGCCAATTACTCCAAGAATCAGCCCCACCTGACCCAGGATCAGGCCCAGCAGACAAAGGCAGTCCAGCTTGTCCAACACTGAGGCCAATTCATCATGGCAGATAAAGGGCAGACAAGTCATCCTGCACACACACACACACACACATCCCTCATCTCTCATCTCTGTGATCAGCCAAGGAAAAATTAGCACTTTAGCTTGTGATTCACTCACCCGCCAGTCACCGGCAGCCATGTTGGTTTGGTGCTCGTGTCTCTTCACTGATAAAGAGTGAGCGAGAGATGAGAAAAAGAGGGGAAAGAAAGATGTTACTCATCCATGCCCCCTGAAGACATTCTCTCTCTCTCACACACACACACACACACACACACACACATGCGTGCGAGTGGATGAAAGATGAAGTTGTAGAGACATTGCCAGAATGAAAGATGAGCAGTAGGATTAACCTTGCTCAATAAAAGCAGCCCACCTCTTCCTCCTTCTCCTCCTCTTCCTCCACCTCCTCCTCCTCCTCCTCCTCCTCTTGCCTTGCGGCAGTGGAACAGTGCAGCCATTCTGAGCGGTAGTGTGGGACGCTGGGCTTTCGGAGCTGATAGCTGTTATCTCCAGGTCATTAGCATCTACCTGAAGCACACAGACAATGAGGCCCTTTGTGCTTCACACAGCTTTGAGGCTAATAATGTAAGAAGATGATCTCGGTTATTGTTCTGCAAGAGATCTTTTTCTCTTTTCTCTTTTTTTTTCTTGTTCATTGACCCAGCAGGGAGAGAGCGAGAGAGAGAGATGGCTGGGTAGATAGATAGATGGATGGATGGATAGAGAGAGAGAGAAAGAGGGTGGAGGAGGGAGGGAAAGAGAGAAGGAGGGGAGCGAAATCCGGCCCCTTTGGCCACCGCTGAGGTCACGTCCAATTAAGGAGCGGCCTTGGAGCTGTGTGGCGCCAGCGCTTAATGAACTGGCTGAGCGCTCATTTGAAGTGTGAAAGCCATCCACCGGCTCATCTTTTCATAGCGCTGGGGTTTCCCGCACACACACTACACACGCACACACACACACACACGGACGCAAGCACACACATGCACACGCACACACACACAAACACAGACACACACACACATGCACACGCACACACACACACACACACACACACCACTATGCATGTGTGTACAGTATATGCAAGGTCACACACACACACACAAAAAGGGTCAAACAGACGTCCGCTGCGGTGTTTCAGGCACGTGGTGCATCCTCCCACTCTTGCCCCAAGGCAGTCTGGGATATTTTGGGAGGCAGTGTGGGTGTACTGGTTAGTTGGAGTGTGTCTGGTCGTGGGGGTGGGGTTGGGTGTGCAGGGAGGATTAGGCCCTTGGCCCTACTTCAAACACAGATAATGCAGGCAGATTTCTCTTCATTAGAAGGTCAGCCAGTTTATTTTACACATACTGATGTCTGTTTTTTTCATACTGGTGTGTGGCCGTAGTTAATTAACTGAAGTCCCTCCCTGACACACACACACACACACACACACACACACACAGAACACACACACACACACAGAACACACACACACAAACACACACACGTATACTTTTTTTGTGTAGAGTTTGGATCAGTGTTATTATTATTTTTTTTAATCTTACGCTTTGCGTCCAAGCCAGTTCCCCCTGGTAGCAAAGCTTTGAGAGAAGCAAAAAAAAAAAATCATCAAAACAGAAGCATGCATCATAAAGGACAGCTTAGGCCATTCCAAGCCCTTTTGTGATACGCTCAGGCAATGCCTCAGCCCGGGCCAAATCCTCCACTGTTTGAAAATAGGCGTCCAGTGAGGCCATCGATTTCAATAAGCAGAGGCTTTCTAAGAGGCACTCTGGCGGGGAAAAGCGTATTAGCAAGCTGGGTAAACCCAGAGGCCGGAGAGCAGCCATATTTTTCCCTTTTGGCTCGGCGTAATTAAATCCCACAGAAGGCCCCGCTGTGCGAGTGTCTCGGCTAAATAAAAAAAAAAAAAAAACCCTCGACCCACCTAACCGCGTCCAAAAAACAAAAGAAAGAAACAGGCGACTTTCAACTTTAAAGCCAGGAAGGTATGCATCATGGTGAGATGTTGGGTTTTTCAGATTTTTTTTTTTTCCAGAGTGGAGTTGCATAGGGAAAAAATAAAGGGAGAGAAAGAGAAGAGCCATAAAGAGAGTGAACGAGCGAGAGAACGAACTAAAAGGCTGTTTGACATCGGTCTTAATCTCTCAGCGGGCTTTCCTGTAATGACTGTGGCGCCGGACTGTGAATGTCTGACAGAAGACCCCCCACCCACACACACACACACACACACACACATACATGCATACCCACCATACACACGTCCACACACACATCCCTCTTACGAAGGGCCCATCGAAGTGGCTACGCAGGCCTAGGGAACTACACAGAGGGTCATCTGCATGGGTCAACCTCAACCTCACTTGCGTATGACTCACAGTGCTGCTGCCCCTGAGGTTGACACAGAGCAGAGACAGACAGGTGACATGAGCCACACAAGATGGCTGCAGATTTAATAATGAGGTGTGTGCGTGCAGAGACTCACTGTGAGCACTCAGCCTCCCAGACTGCAATCATAATTCATTCTCAAGTGTGTAAACAATAGGGGAGGTGACATAGGTTGGAGATGCTCAGTGAGGCTGGGTTTGTGTGTGTGTGTGTGGGGGGGTGGGGGGGTGGTACACAGGGCTTGTGACTTGACTGACACGTTCGCCGGCAGGGGAGGAGCAGAGTTGATGGGCAGGCAGACGGGGACCAACACCCCCCATTGCCTCGCACTCTCGTCTGCCCCCCCCCCCCTCTCGTCCAGGCTTCCTAATGAGGCTTGACAGAGGCGGGGTTGTAAAAACAAAGCTGTTTGCATGGGGAGGTGGATGTAAGGGATGTGTGTGTGTGCATGTGTGTGTGTGGGGGGAGAGGGGGGGTTGTTTAATACGAGGCAGGTTGATTCTGGTGCGCCTGCACATCTGTTCAACACTAGAGCAGGTGGTTGACTGCCGCCAGAGAGACATCCTCTAGCTCTGGCCACAACCCCCCCCCCCACACACACACACATACACACACACACACACACACACACACCCATCTGCTTGTGTGACCAAGGCAAGAAAGACACCCCCCATACACACACACACACACACACACACACACACACACACGCACCCACACACACACATACACACACACACACACACACACACACATTCACATACACAGACACAACATGACTGAATCAAAATATAGTCATACAAAGACCCAGCATGTTACATAAACACACACGTGTGTTCTGTGTTCACTATAGAGACTACCCAATCCCCAACACATCCATATGTATGAAGGCTCTAAATGGCCCAGGTCCTACAAATAGCTTCCCTGTACAGTTGTGATTGATGCACATAAAAAAGTAAAGTGACATAATGACTCGTAATGCTACTCGTTATTGATATACTCTCCTGATCTTTCTCCTGAACGTAGAATTGCCTAGTCATAGCTAAGCAATTTATTGTCATGGAGATTGTGGTTAGGGGAATTGATTTAAAATGATCAGTGCTTCCCTCTAAAAAAGGGGCATGAGGCATGTTTATGTGCTGTGCCATTGGAGTATTATCAGATCAGCTACACTAAGGCCCATTCATTAGGGTCGTTTGTATTCTAGTCAGTGTTGTTGACAGTATTGTTCATCTGACGAACTGAAACAAGCATATCGAGGAAGATTAGCACTTTATTTTAAGTTTAGTGAAATTGCAAACGTACTGTGTTGGTCTTTTGTGGAGTGTTTATTGTGACAGTTTTGCCCCTTGATGGCCTTTTTTTTTGGAAAGGAGTTTACAACGGAGTTCGAAAATACGGCTATTTAAGCCTCATTTCCGATTGAAAGCCACTGTTGTGTCGCTGACGTCGGTTATTTTCCAGTAGACGTATCCATTAGCAGGCGATGCCAAAATGTCACAATGAAGACATTCATCGCGGGGGGATAAAGGCTCTCGGCGTTCTCAAGAGGGTCCGGACAATTCACTCAGCAAATGACGCGACATGATGAACAGAGCGAATGGGCCGTGTACACGTGTTCCCCCGTGAATGCCAGCCTGTGTCCCCCCCCCAAGTCCCTTTGCTGGCCCATGAATAATGCACCCCCCCAATCCCAGCTACCCCCAATCCACCTCGGTAAATGTAAGGAGCTTTAAGCACTTATTAAAGCTCACCAAGTCGCCGGGCCATTCTAATGCAGATGATGGAGAGTCATTACTCCTCATTATCCTGCTATCCGTGAGGCAGCGATGCCCTCCGTTAACCCCCCCACCCCCCTTCTCCCACCTACTCACCCCCACCCCCCTCAGCGCAGCAGGATCAGTCAGTACACACAGCAAAGTGTGCTCTGACATGACCTAGGAGGGGGGGGGGGGGTGGCAGGAGTGGGGTAGGGGTAGGGCGCTGGGGCTGGAGTGGTGGAGGAATCCCCTGCTGGTCGCCAAGGGGGGGTGACCTGATGTCAGTCACTGGCTGTCTGTCGCAGGAGAGGCTTCTGTTGCTGGTGTCTGTCCCCTGTGTCGTATCAATCCCTGGCTTTGACTGGTCCTTTTGTGTTACGCGATGGAAGACATATTGAACATGCACAGTAAGACATGCACAGATCCCCATTTACGAATTCTCTCTCTCAGACGCACACACAAAAACAAACACGCCCCCCCACCACCACACACACAGACACACACACAAACACATACACACATACACAGCAGAACTGTCTCAGAGCTCAGCAGCAAAGCTGTCTGCTTTAAATCATTTCATGGAGCATCTTCTGGGTAAAAAAACAAAACAATCATTTGGGAGAGAGGGAGAGAAAGGAAGGAAGAGGAGTGAAATGGGGTATGATGGCTGGTGACAGACAGTGGAAGAGGAAGAAAGACGTCATGCTGGGCTTTGAACGGCTCCACGAAGCCCCACACACAGATAAGCCCTCTCAGCGGTGGCCATCCTTAGTCAAGTGTCTGCCTGCGCCTTAGGGGACTCATGTGTCTTCATCGCTGTAGGCTGAGAGGCACTTACTGCTGCACTCTTTAGTCTCTCGCTCTTTCTCTCTCTGTCTGTCTGTCTTCCTCTCTCCCCCTCTCCTTTTCTACTTATTTTTCCTTCTCCCTGTCCCTCAATGACTCTTCTCTCTCTCCCTCTCTCTCTCTCTCTCTCTGTCTTCCTCTCTCCCCCTGCCTTTTTCTGTTTATTTCTCCTTCTCCCTGTCTCTCTCTCTTTCTTTCTCTCTCTCTTTTTTCTCTCTACCTCTTTCTCATGTCTGTATCTTCATGCATAAAACTCTGGTTCCCTGCTCAGCAGGCTTCTCACACAATTCTCCCCCTAAATTGTTGCAGATTTTAACGTCATGCGGACACTGCTGATTATCCATAGCCCCAGCTGAGTGTGGGAAAGTTATTTTTTAGGGGCTTGATAAGCACCTGAAGGGCCTCTCATTAAGACAGAGAGAGAGAGAAAGAAACAAAGAAAGAAAGACAGAGAAAGAAAAACAAGAAGAAGAACTCAGCCCCAAGAGTGGAGTGAGGCTAGCGCTTTATTGATCATGCGTGCAGAGCAAAGTGGGCTTCACTGAAATAAGATTAAGTCAGGAGTAAACAGCGGTGGCTTCTTTTCTTCCAGGCAGTCAGGCGCATCAGAGATATTAGCAGCTCACTGGTCGCACCGTAATCCTCACAGGGGGCCACAACATGTGGCAGTGTCTAAAGGGGTCCCCTCTGTTTTGTACGTCTTGACAAGGGAGGCCATTTTGAGCCCCCGAATGCGGAAGAAGGATTTCCCGTCCAGATTCCCTGAAGAAGTAAAAAAGCACACAAGCATCCAAGGCAGAGAAAGACTTGTGCCAGGCTCTGACAGATTTCTTTCTCAGTCTTCTTTTCTCAGAGTATTTCTTTTCCTTCCTCTCCTTCTCTTTTTTTTTGTACCCTTCGTCAGTAGTGGTAAACGGGGAAATAAAAGAGGGATTAACCGCATGCCCAAACTGATCTCACCCACATTCAGAAGCGCCGTTGTGCCTCTCAGCCACCCGAGCTGTCTTGAGAATGGGCCTTCGAGTCCCGGCCTTTTCCAGCACCACAGGGGCTTTTCACTGCTCTACCTTCATTCTCCTCTCTTCTCTCTTCACTCTTCTCAACTACGGGGCCAACGACAGAGAGAGAGAGAGAGAGAGAGAGAGAGACAGAGACTTCTCTCTCTCTAAAAGTTCTGCTTAAAGAAGTGTATCGGACCATAAAAGGGGGAAAGAAAGAGGAAGGAAAGAGGAGGAGAGGACCTGTGACATCTGGGGCCCAAAGAATGGACATTTATAGACTTGAGTTTCCCAGGATTTTCCAGCCCTTCCTAAAATGAAAGGCTGTTTTTTTTCCTCTTGATTTGTCGTCTTCTTTCTTTTTTCTTTCTTTCTTTCTCTCTTTCTTTCTTTCTTTGCTGGCAGAGATTTGCTCAGATTGTGCACAAATCCACTACCTCAGACTTACCTCGGTTTGCAGCACAGAGCCAGTTGAAATTTTGTTCCTTTAAATAGGCTACATTATTTAGTTGGAGTTGATTAAGGCTCTCTGTTTGCTGTATCTGTTTCCATGTTGTTACCCATGTCTGTATCACCACATGCAGACAGCTACTCACAGAAAGATGACCATGTCTCCTTTAATTCCTGTGATTTACTAATACCAAAATTGTATTTATGTCACACAATTACATGGTTCCTCTCTTTGACTTCTTAAAATCCTCTTGAGTACTTTTGGGTTAAAGATTTTTGACACACCTGCTACCTCATTGTGTTGGTGATAATGCAGTCAGTGGTGCATGTCCGTTCATTTTCCCCTCTCTCAAGAAAGACTGCTTCAGTGTGCAGTGTGCAAAGTTTTACACAGACACTTCACAAAGACCCATCACTTCACACACGTGTGCGTGCACACACAGACACACACAGACACACAGACACACACACACACATCCTCATCATTATCGTCTTGAGGAAACCATGACCCGCAGAAGGCTGGTTCTGGGAGAGTGGTCCGGCAGGCCTGTGGTGCTTTGGGCTGCAGCGGGAGGGTTGGCGGAGGGTGAGGCTCCCGCCGTGAGGCTCCCTCAGTGTTTGTGGAAGCAGCATGGCTCCAGCCCCAGGGCCGTGTCAGAGGTGAACAGGCAGAATAAGGAGGGGGGGCGCCAGGGGAGCTGGAGTGGAGTGGGAATGTGGGTGGAGCAGGGGGGGGGGGGGGGTAGGGGTTGGTTGGGGTTGCAGCAAAAAAACATTGGGGGATCCTCATCCTCGTCCTCGTCCTACTCCTCCTCCTCCTCCTCCTCCTCCTCCTCCTCCTCCTCCTCCTTACTCCTCCTCTGGTTAAAGGGTTGGGAAGCCTTCAGCGAGTGCGCCGAGGCGGAACTCTCTCCAGC
>CM059267.1:11531792-11591792 GCA_030347295.1 Setipinna tenuifilis | reverse complement strand
ACATGGCAAGCCCAATACAAAAACATGGCTGGTGGCATAGCTCCTTAAAATCAACTCTTTAAAATGATCACTTGTGGTATAATACCTTAAAATCAAGTCTTTAAAATTAACACTTGTGGTATAGCACCTTAAAATCAACTCTTTAAAAATCAGCACTTGCAGTGTGAACTACACATGCAAACCACAGCAAAGCAGAAACAGAGCACAGCTGCCATTCTCACACAACACTACTTGTGTGTGTCGCCGGCCTAACTCACACTGGTGGTGTAGCTGAGAAGAGTGATGTGTGGTTTAAGTTGGGGGTTTGGGGGTGGGGGTGGCGGCCTCCCCGTCTGCATAGCACCTGTTTATTGGCGGAGAAGAAGAGAGGCCCGCAGGCTCTCTAGAGCAAAATGAAGTTGTCCTCTTTAATTTTGTCCATCAGCGGGACTGTCATCGTCCATATCTCTCTCTCCCTCTCTCTCTGCCCAGCAGCCTCGTGGCTATCTCACATTACTGGAACAAGACAGTGTTTTTTTTCCCGCAGGGTGATGAGGGGTGATAACTGTAATTGATTTTGCTAGTTAATTAAAAAACTAACAGTTTTGACGTTGACCTACAACCCCAGTCCTACATGTCTCTCTCGTCTTTGAAGCATCAAAGGGCACAGATCATCCCTGTAGAATTAGCTGGCCTTCACTTCCATACCAGTGGAAGATATTGGTTGTGTGACAGAAAGCTTTGTGTTTATGTAGCCATTCCAGTTTTTTTTCAGAAATTGACTTTAATTTTTGAGAAAATTAAAAATGGAGGACCATTTAACAGCCAAGAAAAGCAGTCACATACCATTTTGTCTCTTATACTTTAAAAAATTAAATAATGAAATAATAATTGAAAAATTATTATCAAAAATATACATCCATTTTTGGTAAGTGTGTTCTCAGGCATGGGTGATTGGGACTCTGTAGTAAATGTGCTGTGTTGTCTCCCACAGACACTCTCCTGCACACGAGTACTTTGACCCTGCGGACTTCCTGGAAGGCATGCAGCAGGAGATGGAGCGCGAGGAGCTGGAGTATGAGGTAAGGGCATGTGCACTTACACACACACACACACACACACACACACACACACACACAGGGACACAGAGACAAGCGTGCACAGCACACATATGGACACATACTCAGACACACACTCAGAGATTTTCCCCTCCACTCTTCTTGGCATCAGTGGCTCAGACCAAAGACGCCACATCACTCTCCCACAGCCTGAAAGTGTCCCCATTTGCCCAGCACTGCCTCCATTCCCCTCGCCCATGTCTCTGTCTGCCTCCTCATGGAGGCTCCCATCCATCCATCCATCCATCCATCCATCCATCCATCCATTCTCCCCCCCGCCTCTCCAGTCTGCTTGTCTTCCTTTGAGTGCCTGCTAATATGGGCATCTTTCCATGTTAGTCAGTCGAATGTCAAGTCAATCTGTCAGTCAGTCAGTCGGTCGGCCTGTCTGTATGGCTGGCTGGCTGGCTGTGTCTTAATGTGCCTTTGTCTGGCAATATCTCTGCTTGTCATTAATGTGCTTTTCCTGTCTGAGTGTGTCTGGCGGCGATCTCTTTATGTCTCACAGCCTCTCTGCTAATGAGCACACCCGACTCAGGGTCTCGCTGTGTGTGTGTGTGTGTGTGTGTGTGTGTGTGTGTGTGTGTGTGTGTGCGCGTGTGTGTGTGTCTGACGCTGGCTGTGTGTTTCCGTACATGTGCCATTGTCTGTACATGTTGGTGTTTGTTGGTCTGGTCTCTGTGTATCTCTGTCTGTTTGTCCTTGTGTCTGTCGGTTACTAGGTCTGCCATGGTGTGTGTGTGTGTGTTTGTGTGTGTGTGTGTGTGTGTGTGTGTTGGCTGCAGTCCCCCCCCCTCTTCCATTTGCTGTGATCTATCTATGCCCAGTGAGCTCAGTGGCAGCCACAGACACATGCGCTCTCCTCCGTCCTGCTAAAGGGGTTTGGAGAGGCCAGGAGTCGAGTGACCCGTTTGGGTTTCCACACGGCCAGCAGATGCCAGACACTGACATCATTACTTATTTTCTGACAACGTCGAGTGCTTTGTCTCATCGTGCACATCATTGAGGACACTGTCAGGGCAGGGCAGGATTGTTTTCCAGGGGCTGGCGATGCAAAGGCCTGATTTATCCCGGAGTGTGTGTGTCTGTGTGTATGTGCCCATGTGTGTGCACGCACACGTTTGTTCTGTGTGTGTGTGCGCCTCTGTGCTTGTGGGTGTGTGTGTCTGTGTGTATGTGCCCATGTGTGTGAGTGCACACGTGTGTGTCTGTGTCTGTGTGTGTTTGTGTGTGTGTTTGTGTTTATGGGTGTGTGTGTCTTTGTGTGTGTATGCGTGTATGTGCGTGTGTGTAAGCCTGTGCATGTGTGTGTGTATGAGGAGGACAAGGGGGTGCCCCAGACAGATGAGACAGATAATTAGATGGGAGGGATAGGAGGGGAAGAGCGATGGGGCGACTAATGGCGGAGCACGTTAATGGCACAGAGAGGGCACACTGATGAACACGCAGGAAGGAGATAGAGGGTGAGGAGGAAGGAGAAGATAGAAGATAGGGGTGAGGAAGAAGGAGAGGGGGGTAAGAAGGAAGGAGATAGGGGGGTGAGGAGGAAGGAGAAGATAGAAGATAGTGGGTGAGGAAGAAGGAGAGGGGGGTAAGAAGGAAGGAGATAGGGGGGTGAGGAGAAAGGAGATTGGGGGGTAAGAAGGAAGGAGATGGGAGGCTGGGGAGGAAGGAGATAGGAGGGGTGAGGAGGAAGATAGGGGATGAGGAGAAAGGCGATAGGGGGTGAGGAGGAAGGACATAGGAGATAGAGGTGAGGAGCAAGGAGATAGGGGGAGCCGCAGAGGTTACGGTGCCACCACCACACATCAATAACCCAGGGCAGACACATGCAGCTTCAAAAAGAAAGAGAGAGGGAGGGAGGGAGGGAATGAGAGAAAGAAGAAAGACTGATTGAGTAGAGAAACAGAAGGATGAAGTTCATCATTTAGGAGAGAGAGAGAGGGGGGGAGGGGGGAGGGAGAGAGGGAAGAAAGATGGATTTGAAGACAGAAAGAGAAGGATGAAGTTAACGCTCATCATTCAGGACAGATGCACAGCGTCCTACCTTTGACCTCTTAGCCAGCCCCCGACACAGACACAACCCCCACTAACCTCTCCTGCATACACCCACTACTGACAGAGATCAATGATCAACCCCCACCAACACACACACACACACACACACATTAACTCTCACACACACAAACACAACCACACACACACATTCACACACTTTCTCTCACAGATACACACACACACAACCACACACACATTCACACACTTTCTCTCACAGATACACACTTTCTCTACACAGACACAGACACAAACACAAACACACACACACACACACACACACACACACACACACTGATGGCCTCAAACTGTGCCCGTGTTGCCCCTTAGCAGCAGGGCGCCCCTGGCTTAAACTGATTAATGCCCACCTTCCCCTTGCCGCAAGGACAAAAGGAGGCAGCAAGCGACCCTCAGCCCCTCAGGCCCTCAGGCCCTCACGTGCAGGCTGCTCCGGGTCCCGTGATCTCTGACGCTCCTCCTCACCTCTCTGGGCATTCGGTGTACCCTCAAAACAGGGCTAGCGGGGCCCCTGAATACGCAGCATAATGGTGTTACGCAATGCTGCTAAGGAGCTTTAAACGCAGCTCCACGACAGAGGACTGAATTAGGAAAGGATGCAGAATCTCTTGAAAGGGCATTTCTTTGTGTGCTGGACTTTCACTTGGGGGTGTGGTGTTGGTGGAGGGGGTGTAGAGTGATGGCAGGCACAGCTGAATACATATTAAGCCAGGTGTGTGTATGTGTTTGTGTGTGTGTATAGGTGTGTATAGGTTATGTGTGTGAATCTGGCTAGGCTGTGGGGTAGGTACATAATGACGGTGATTATGGGGGGGGTCGATTCAGCGGTGTCTGGGGCTGCATTCCTGGGGAGCTCATCAGGCCTGGGGTGGACTGGAGTGGCTAACTTGGGAGATTAGGCCAGATTCCAGCACTCAGCTGCAGGAGAGAACAAGGCTCAGGAGTCTTAACTCTCCCTGTTCCTGTGCTCGCTGACACACACACACACACACACACACACATGTACATACACACACACACACACACACACACGTGTACATACACAACCACAGAGACAGCATCACAGCATTTTATTCACATTACACATTACACAAATGCACAGACACTGTCACACACTGTCACATGAACCAGAGTCATGGACAGAGAGAGACATATATATAGTGTTTTAGTCACAAACGCGTAAACACACATACACACATAAATACACACACATACAAATACACACACACACACACACACAGAATGATAGAGATGTCTGCTCATGCAGACATGCAAACAATCGGGTGGGTCCCCTGAGAGGGGGTGTTTGTTTCTGTACGGCCCAGATTACAGTGGTAATGACAACACGATAAATGATGCTGGCCACTATGGGGAATGAGCCTGTCTGTGTCCAACCCCCTTCCCCAACACACACACACACACACACTATGTGGAATGAGCCTGTCTGTGTCCAACCCTCCTTCTTAACGCACACACACACACACGCGCACACACACACAAACAGCAAACAGGGAACCATGCAAATGAACTTTATACAGATATTAGCTTTATGTTTAACACTGCTTAGCATACAGCCTTTGTATCTGTATCCATGTTTAAAATTCGTTCCTGTTTTTTGTTTTTAATGTTAAGCCAGGAAGTGGATTTGTACCGATAAAGCACTTTTCAGCAAGATCAGCTTTATGTTTATTTTGGTTTTTGTGTTTGTGTTTCCTTATGTTAATACTGCTTAGCATAAAGCCTTTGTGCTATGTTCCATGTTAAGAATTTGTTTCTTTTTTTTATGTTTGATTCAGGAAGTGGATTTGTACCGATCGAACATCCAAGACAAGCTTGGGCTGACCGTGTGCTACAGAACCGATGACGAGGACGAAACTGGAATTTACGTCAGCGAAGTATGTGAAACAAACAAACGTATATATATATTTTTTTCTGTCAGTCTGTTATTTGACGGATTAAATTCACCAGAATCTTTACACTGCATAATAAATGGACCATTCATCATTTTACACAGTATTAACAGCCAGGCTGTTAGTGTAAGTGTGACATTGTTCCTGTGACAGGGATCAGGGAGTTAATAATAGATTACTGGGGCGTGTTGTCATTTGTCATGATATCATCTTTTGCTGCTCCAAGACATAAAATGTTACTGTTGTATAAAGTGTGTATTTTACTAAGATAAGACATTTTCAGTCTCGGTGAGAAATCATTCCGCATGGCTTCAGAATTGATTGCTCTGCTGACTGAAGGCATGTTAGACATGATGATGTGGTTGAGGAGATGGAGTACATGTTTATAAAACCCAGCTGTGAAAGTGCTTTTGGTTTGTGTGCAAAAGTAGTAACATTTTAAAAGCATTTTAGAAATAAACTTGGATAGTGGGTGTTTTGCTGTTCATGTGGGTAAAACTGTTTTTGTTCCATTTTTTTCTTTGTAGATTGATCCAAACAGCATTGCAGCGAAAGATGGCAGAATCAGGGAAGGTGATAGGATCATTCAGGTACCTTTACTCTTTTACATATCAATGTAAACACACATCATCTACATGCACCTTGGTTGATCAAAAGCAGACAGCTCTCAATATGAGTAGTTCATTTTTGTCATCACAATGTGTAAACTCTTGTGGTGGTGCAGCCTTACTTTCCACACTTATTAAAAACATAAACATGCACACTAGCCTGGTAAACCAGCTGCTCGTACTACACTTAATTTCGCATAGAGGGTCTGGCTGTGCTGTATTGAAAGCATATTTTGCTAGAGGTGTTTTTTGCTAGGCTATAAGTCTGCCTTCCCTTCGCACTACATTTAAAATGTAGCACAGTCAACATAATTGGTCATGAACACTCCCTCTGTTCGCTGATTGGTTAGGCAAGATTCTGCCTGAGACAACCATGTCAGTGGAACCTCAGCCAGACCCTTCTGTACAAAATGAAATGAAGGTTTACCAGGCTACATGCACTCTACTTCTGCTTGCAAAAAAACAGTTGGGAGCAGCACCCCAGACAAACCCGGAAGAGAATGTTTTTATTCTGTAAGGGATGCACTGCAAAAACTGACATTTCAGAAAGTAAAAAAAAAAAAACTCTAAAGAACATTAGACTTATTTTATGTCTAAATAGAATAATAATCTTGTCAAGCATTATTTACAAATGAAAAAATATTTTTAGACTAAGTTTTAAGAATTCTAACCAAGTGCATTTTTCTGACCGCACTGGCAGACATGGATAGATTTAGGGTTATTGTGCTTATTTTGTGTGTGGCTTTGTTAGTTGTCTTGTTGGATGAACTGTAGTGTCTAAAAGAAAGAAGAAGTCCACTACAACCAGAATTAATGCTACCAATTGTTATTATTTACCATGACGTTTCGCAGATGTGTGTGTGCCTAGAAGGAAGGGTGAGCAGGTCCGAACTGTCATGGTAAATAATAAAAATTGGGAGCATTAACTATGGTTGTAGCGGACTTTTTCTTGCTTTTTGTACACATGTCGATTGCCCTTTAGTCCTGCTCCAAGTTAAATCCCTGGATGTGCATGCTTTGGGTGAACTCTTGTGTCTGACCTCCCCGCTGACTGTCTCACGGTTCTCCGTGTGTCTGTGTCCAGATCAATGGCATAGAGATCCAGAACCGGGAGGATGCTGTAGCCCTGCTCACCAGCGAGGAGAACCCCAACGTCTGTCTGCTCGTGGCTCGACCTGAGATCCAGGTAGGAAACGATCCCATCCTGGCGTTTGTGTGGTGTCAGTACTACAACAGCTGTGCCGTGATAATGGTCACAACAGTGCTGTGTTACAAATCCATGATGAACATATTTGGATATGGATGGATTGAATTATATACAGTATGAATAATTCAGTGCTTCTGCAATGACTATGAGTATGTGTGCACCCCACACATTTTTGTCAGTGTGTTCAAAACATCAGTTAAAAAAGGCTTGTTTATGTAATAGACTAGGTCAGACGTTGACAGTGTGTCAAGTGCATATCTAATCATGTTGGATTGACGGGCCTGTCCCCTCTCTGCCTCCTCCTCCCCCTCATGTACACGCCAGCTGGACGAAGGCTGGATGGATGATGACAGAAATGACTTCCTGGATGACCTGCACATGGACATGCTGGAACAGCAGCATCACCAGGCCATGCAGTTCACTGCTAGTATGCTCCAGCAGGTAAGAACAGCCAGCAGCGGAACAGACACACAGACGGTCCATCACAGGATTAGACATGCATACGCAATGTGTTCATGTTTGTGTCTTGTTTGTGTCTGTCTTGTTTGTGTTCTATGACTAATTCTAACTGCCTCTCATATGTCAATCTGTGTTTTGGTGAGCCAAACAAAATACTCTGGTGGATGACAAAGACACTATTCTATTTAAATTATTCTGTTTTCTAACAAAGGAGCACATGCATGAACGTGTTGTAATTCTTTTTAAACCATGTTGACATCTCTAGTGTCTGGATAGAATTAATGCCCTTTCATTTGCTCTCCCTTTTCCTCTCTTTCTCTCTCTCTCTCTGTCCCTTTCTCTCTCTCTCTCTATCCTCTCTATCTCAGAAGAAGCATGAGGAGGACGGCGGCACGACCGACACAGCCACACTCCTTTCGCAACGGCACGAGAAGGACAGCGGGGTGGGCCGCACGGACGAGAGCACGCGCAACGACGAGAGCTCGGAGCAGGAGAACCTGGGCGACGAGCAGGCCACCTGCGTCTGCTCGGGCACCACCACGCTGGGCAGCAGCAGCCGGCGCCGGCTGGCCTACAGCCAGGACACGCTGGGCAGCGGGGACCTGCCCTTCAGCAGCGAGTCGCTCATCAGCGAGTCCGACTTCCTGGGCATCCCGGCGGACGAGTGCGAGCGCTTCCGCGAGCTGCTGGAGCTCAAGTGCCAGGTGCGCAGTGCAGCCGGTGGAGGAGGTGGCGCCCTCTACTGCTCCGGCATGGCAGCGGCGGCGGCGGCAGCAGCAGCTGCGGCGGCGGCAGGAGGAGGAGGAGCAGGGGGAGAGGAGGGCGTGGACAAGGAGCTGGAGCTGCTCAACGAGGAGCTGCGCACCATCGAGCTGGAGTGCCTGAGCATCGTGCGGGCGCACAAGATGCAGCAGCTGCGTGAGCAGTACCGCGAGTCCTGGATGCTGCACAACAGCGGCTTCCGCAACTACAACACTAGCGTGGACGCGCCGCGCCGCCACGAGCTGGCCGACATCAGCGAGCTGCCCGAGAAGTCGGACAAGGACAGCTCGAGCGCGTACAACACGGGCGAGAGCTGCCGCAGCACGCCGCTCACGCTCGAGCTCTCGCCGGACAACTCGCTGCGCCGGGCCAACGAGAATCTGTCCGAGGTGGGGCTGGTGGCCAACCCAACCAGCGGGAGGGCCCTCAAGCCCCTGCTGTCCCCCGTCCAGGAGGCCTGCGGAGGCCCCAGTAGTCGGGGCAGAGCCGCGTCTTCGTCATCGTCGTCCTCTAAGGAGCCGGAGAGCGCAACGCAGGCGGAGGGCCAGCAGGGCCAGCGGAAGGCCGAGTCGGGCAGCAGCGCGGGGGGCAAAGGGGGCCGGGGGGGGTCCCTCCTGCAGGGCCACTCGCCCTACAAGCACGCCCACATCCCCGCCCACGCACAGCACTACCAGAGCTACATGCAGCTCATCCAGCAGAAGTCGGCCGTGGAGTACGCCCAGAGCCAGATGAGCCTGGCCAGCATGTGCCGAGACCCGCTCTCCCCTACGTCGTCGGGCCGGGCCTCGGGAGGCGGTCCCGGCGGGGGGTCGGAGCTGGGCCCCAAGATGGAGTGGAAGGTGAAGATCCGCAGCGACGGCACGCGCTACATCACCAAGCGGCCCGTGCGCGACCGGCTGCTGAAGGAGCGGGCCATACGCATCCGCGAGGAGCGCAGCGGCATGACCACGGACGACGACGCCGCCAGCGAGCTGAAGATGGGCCGCTACTGGAGCAAGGAGGAGCGCAAGCAGCACGCCGTACGCGCCCGGGAGCACCGCCAACGCCGAGAGTTCATGAAGCAGAGCCGCATGGACTGCCTCAAGGAGCAGGGTGGCGGCGGCGGCAGTGGTGGAGGCAGTGGAGGCAGCGGTGGTGGAAGCCCCGGGTCGGGCGGCAACGGTAACGCCGGGTCGGGCCCCGACGAGCCACGCAAGGAGCTCAACATCATCGAACTGAGCCACAAGAAGATGATGAAGAAGCGCAACAAGAAGATCTTCGACAACTGGATGACCATCCAGGAGCTGCTGACGCACGGTACGCGTTCGCCCGATGGCACGCGTGTCTACAACTCCCTGCTCTCGGTCACCACCGTCTAAGGCCGGGAGCGGGAGGGGGGGAGGAAACGACCCACACCAGCCCAACCAGCTGTACATAAGACACTACCGATTGGGGTAGAGATTCCTGCCTCGTTCAATGTGGCAACATTTGTAAATATGATACTAAAAAAGGTAGAGAGGACAAGAGAAAGAGATGGAAAGAGGAAGAGAGAGAGGAGATGAGAGATGGATTTAAAGAGGGCAATAGGAAAGTCGTGTGTGATGGAACTGTACAGTAGGGTGCTAAGAGTGTATGTGCCCCTGGGGGCAGTTGGTGTCCCAGAGATGGACTTGGGAAAGGGGGGGAAATTATTGAAAGTAAAAAAAAAAATATGAAAAGACAGTTTTCTCACACACTCTCTATAACTTTCTTTCTTTTTGTGCTTGCTGTTTTACACAATGAAAATGCATTTTAAAAAGAATGAACTTTGTCATGATATTTGGGTTTTTAAAGGCTTTGGAACTGTTTAAAGACTGTGTGCCATACATAAAGAACTGCCAACATTTAGCATTTGTTTTCTGTTTTTGATTTTTTGAACTATTATCAGTATTTTACTGTTTATGCATATGTTTTGCATATTAAAAGGAAATACAACAATATTTAGCTTCATGGTGAACACAGAATTGTTTTCTATGTAAAATTCCTGAAGTGTGGTTTTTTAGTTGAAAGCAGACACTTTCACTGAAACAAATCATCCACACAAGGTGCTGTTTTTGTTAACTCCGATTTTCTGACTGCCAAACACAGTGCTGTTCATGCTCTTTCAAAACCAATGTGAGACCGTTATGTATCTGTGGCTAAGGGAGAAGATGTCAACTGTATGATGCCTAAGCGAAAAAACCTCTCTGTTGTTGTTGTCCATTGTAGTCGGCGAGCCTTCGTAGGAATCCATGTATCAGGCAAAGAATAACACAAAGTTTAACAACTCTTTAGTTAGAAACACAATTTGATGTCTTGTACAATGAGAGAAATAATAAATTATTGTTTTATATTTGATGAGCTTTCAAAAAAAAACAATGGTGTGGAAGTTTTTTCATTGGCTCTTTTGCCTTCCAGTAAATTGTGTCACTTCTATTTTAACAGAAATCAAAGTTCTGGTAAGACCAACCAAACTTATCTCGAGTGTGTAGTTCTAAGAAACTTGCAATGAATTGGTAATAACCTCGCTGGATTTGTTAAAAAAAAGGCTTTATCCCTTCTTTGTGACGACACCAGCACTCTCAGTTTGGGCTATTGTGTTTCATCTTTCACAGCTAGTGTTATGCAAGCGGACTTTCATATTACCCTGGTGACAAAATAATTCCAAAGAAAGACTAATAGTCCCCTACAGTGTTTCAATCTGTGTCAAAGGTAAGAAGGGTTTTTAGAGTTTTGACATGAACAACTCAAAGAAAACTTTAACCCTTTTAAGAACACAAACCCATGCTGTCTCCGAGGGCCATTTATGTAATTGTGTAATTCTGCTGGATGCTGGCTAATCCCGGTAGAGGGTGTTCAGAAAGCCCTTCCAACCCTTCAGACATTTCCCTCAAATAAAAAGAGCACTTTTGCCAAATTGTTCAGTCAAATGGCTGCTCTTTCATTTTCTGGTGTGTTGATTAGGGGCATTGTGTACTCAATAAGTGTTTTTCTTCATCTCATCTATCCCGGTTTTTCTGCTTTTTTGAACTCTACTTGGTTCACTCACTCTACTTGGTAAACTTTGACGAAGTGGTGCTGAAGGCATCACGCATTACAGAGGAGCATGTAAGGAGATTAGCTCTGTCATAATGCAGTGCAGCCACAGAAACAAGTCTCAAATTTCTTCTGCTGTTGGAGGTCAACAATGTAGTTTCAGCTTTCACCAAACAGCCATCCATCCCGTTGTGCTGATTACGTCTCTCTCAGAAAGGGGCAGGTACCAGATTACTAACAACCATGTAGCAAAAAGGAGGAGAGAAGTCACCCTGCCCAGATTGGAATCTGGGTGGCCAGGGTACCAAACATGCACTCATGCCACAATGCCAAAGAGCCAGGCTAACTGGAATGGCAGAGCCCATCCTCAAGCCTAGTGATAGGTGTCCCTCACGCATCTCCCACCGTACTTCTCCTATCCAGGGCACCCCACCACCACTCATCACTCATCACTGTGGTCCCTTGCACAAGGGTCAACCTAACCTGGGGGTCCCTCATATGGCTCACACAGTAGGTGTGCCTTACTCCATGCAAGTGTTAGTCACAGAGACAGCTACAACCACGTGTTAAAATGTCATGGTTTGTTTTTTAGTGTACATAACCTGTGGGATAATGGAATAATCTCTTGATTGTGGATGCCTCAGATTATTTAAAGCCAAATAAGACAGGGAATATTGCGACGTAAATAGACATATGATGTAAGCTAGCCTATTAAGTCTATGATGATCACATTAACGTTACACTATCTCTAGAGTGCACATGCCTATGCATTTCCACGGGATATGATAATGTTGCCTAGTATTGACAATGTAATAATGACTTTGCCAGGACAAAAATGAAGAGAATTAAAGTATGATTTATACAGTGAGTGGCAGTAATGCATTGAAAAGTCCCTAATCTGCCCCAAGAAGCCCAAAGGTGACGAGCAAAAAAGTCACATGAACATACACGATGGTCTTACCGAAGATGGTAGATAGGACAAGATCCTTCATGACATGCCAGTAATCATCCTTTATGCAATGCAGAGGCACACTCTGTAACATTAAGCTCTATTACAAAACTCTAGAATTTTACAGAATATTTAAAAGCTTCATTTTTCTGAGCAAGTGATGTACATGTCAGACACAGTATCATGATCTTCAAACCCCCCATGCTCATTTAAGGAAAATGTGATATTATGACTCTCCACTCCAAGCCAAGCACGTCAACAACACGCCTATTTATGCAGCCCAGAACTAATGCGCACTTTGCTCCCATAGAAATGAACTACGATGAAGTATCTTGCTCTGTCTACCATCTTTGCTAGCTACAACAGCCAAGCATGTCAATGACACACCTATTTATGCAGCCCGGAACTGATGCCCACTTTGCTCCTCTAGACATGAACTCCCATGCTCTGCCTACATACCATCTGTGGTTTCACGACAGATCCAAGCTAATCATCTGAATGACCTATGCAACTTTCCATGGATTGTCCAAACTTTGCTATTGGGAAACACCTGCATTGTTGAAGGATGCATTAGTATGAACAATGCAGTTGGGAAACCGTAGTGTTGCAAGTCCATCGCTCAAACCAACAAAGTTGCTGAGGAAAAAAGACCCCTGGTTGTAAACTTGGCGAAAACACAGAGCTGCAATTGGCTCATTGTCAGTGCCCAGAGAGCTTTTGGATGGAGCAAAGTGCTGTTCCAAAGTTACAAGCTATTTGGGTCGGAAACCGGTACTAAAGTTACATGGACCCAGGGCACAATATTTTTCAGTTTGCGCTCTCTTCTAATGTAGCTGAATTTCCTAACTGTGAGCAAGATTTTGCATAATTACAAGGCTGTTGGGGTTTTATATTAAAACTTGAGTGGGGAAAAAATCAGGCAAAGCCTTTTTAGAGCCACAGCTTTATGTGTGTCTAAATAGTCCTTGCGATCCCTTGAGGGGATGAAGACAGAGAAGGTTTTACTTCATTTTCTGTTCTCTTTACTTCGTTCTGTTAATTAGTTAAGTAGGTGCATGTGGAGCATGAAGGGGAAAAAAGTACTTACTTTTATTCCCCCCCCCCCCCCCTTCACTTCCCTTTCATTCTGTCCATTTTCTAATTTTTTAGCCGAAATTGGAAATGATTGCCTGCCATATTTGGACCCATTCCAGCCCAGACCTGGCCCTGTCTCTGCCACTATTTCGGAGAGTTATTGTGTGTGTGTGTGTGTGTGTTTGTGTGTGTGTGTGTGTGTGTGTGTGTGTGTGTGTGTGTGTGTGAAGCTGAGGATGGTGAGCTGCAGGAGGAGGGAGGTGACTGCTATCCACACACTCCACTGACCACTTGACTTCTGAGGTCACTTACCCGACCTCCGTAACTCTTCAACCCCCCACCCCACCCCCAAAGCCAGGCGTGACTGCAGGGGGGGAGGTCAAGGAGGTCAGCTCTGAGCCTTCCACCCCAGTGCGCTCTGTCTCTTCAGCGAATCACAGCGTGGCGAGCCAACAGGAGCTGGGTCCCAATCAGCCTGCCGCAGGCCTCTTCATCTGCCACCCGTCACCTCGGCCAGCCAGCCACCAAGGGATGAGAGCCTTTTGATGTGCACCACTTAATTAGTGCGGGAGGAAGAAGAAGAAGAAGAGGATGAGGAAGAAGAAAACTCATTGCTACATTGGAATATAAAAACTTCTGCAACACAGAAAAAAAAGAAACCTTAGGGCAATTGCGAGAAACACCAATGGCACCACCATGTCTGGCTTGTAGAACAGTGATACTGAAAAGGGTTAATGCCTGAGGATGCTTGCTTACTTGTTCCTAGCTGACTGTTGTATTCTCTCAAGGCTACCGTGTTCGTTGCCTCCTGGGCTCTGTGAATACAGTTCTTCCCTGGCAGTTTTAATCAGCACTACTTAGTGTACGAATAATTATCCAGAGAGGGTACAGACAAGAGCACTCACTTTCACTTTCTTCTCCCTCTCTCTCCTCCCTTTTTCGCTCTCCCTCTCTTACTCTCTGTCTTTCTCTTCCTCTCTTCTTTTCTCTCGCACTCTGTCCATTAGGAGGTAATTGATTGCTTCTTGCAGGGCTGTCTGGGCTCAATGCTGTGTGATTTATGTTGGCGCTAAGCGTTTGCTACACTCCCGCCCTGCTAGATAACGGCGTGGCGTGCAAGTCAAAGCAGAGAAGAAAAAAAATAAACCTCCTGCAATCCATCCTGGGATGTCCCAGCTCCTGATGCAAGAAGATTAGGCTGATTGTGAAGTTGGCTCTCACCCCCTCGGTCACCTCTCGTTGCGTCGCCATTTTATTTGCGAATTGATTCTCCCTCCTCCCCCATTTTGCCTTATCGTGGACGTGAACTGAAACAAACGCAATGAAGGCTGGCTGTCCCTGTGCTGCTAGCTGTCGTAAAGAACCCATCCAGGACGTGGACAGAGCCTGGCTCTGGAGCTGCTGGTGCCAAAGAGATGGATGTTCTGTTTGAGGGAGGCATGCAGTGAGTGATAACGCTTCCTCTCTCAGGCTTGCTGCCAGCCTGTTTGTGTGCTGAGGGTTTGTGGGAGCTGTTTACATCTGAGAGGAAGGGAGGTGGGGGTTGAATTGGGGGTGGATGGGGGTGTCACGAGGGGTCGTTTCAGGTAAAGGCAGTTGGGCCAGACAACTGCTTTGAGCTGCACAAAGAAAAAGTATGTGCTCCTTTTATGAAAGCACCTGTTTAGGCACATTTTCAGGCTGCATTCTTTGAAAAAAGAAATGTTTCATAACGTGAATGATGTTTTAAAAGGTCTGTGAAATCTTTGAAAACTGAAGTGAGGGTTTGATTTCCAAACTGCTTAAAATGTATAGTATAGTGACTAAAAAAACTGTGAGTTCCCACTGGTTTGAAGTTGGAATACTTTTCAGCACCACCGGTAATTTAAAACAAATATTCTTTGAAGTATATCTAAGGTCATTTTAGCAAGGGAACTTTAGAGAGAGTGGATTTTGGACTTGGTCCAAACACTGCACACTGTAAAACATGAATAATGCTAATGACTGGGCCAACCAAATAGTAACTCCCTTACAGCAAGCTGCCAAATATCAAGCCAGGGAATTAAATGAGCCATGACCACAAACATCACTTCGTTAATGGAGAAATTACCCGGATTGCTTTGCTGTAACAGCAGTGACTAATTGCAGCCTTCAGTTCAATACGAGAAGCCTCAGCGGACAACCTCGCTGGAGACCTCTGAAAGCTGTGCATACAGCTCCCTTAAATGGTTCATCATGAACTCACATTTTGATACATGCGTGTTATTCAAGATGTGACATTTTTGTTTTTGATGTTAATGGAAATATTAATGTAATATTCAGTGGTTCACTAGAGTAAATACACAAAATCTGCATTAAATACTACATCAAATAGATTAAATATATTCACAGATACATTTATATAGCTTTTTTGGAGTTCGTGATAGCAAAACCTCAGATGGCTTTTATTGCTCCTGCAGCCAAAATACCCCTGGCAAATAAGGGTTTTTTTTCCCTTTACTGTGTTAGCTTAGTGCCTCAGACCATGTGGCACTTTGCAAACACCAGCTGTTCATTTGTTCCGTTATATTAAATAACAGCACAGGCAGCAGGAAATAGCTGGTTTTTAAGTGTCAAATTAAATTCCTTTTGCTAGGCTTTGTGAGCCAAATGAAATTAGTTGATTTTTACACCTTTTGCAGTCCCCTGAGGTAAACATGGTATAATGGCGCTGATAATTTAATCATCAGCACAATTTTCTCACACTTAATTAATTTGTAGCTGTTTAATGGTACTAGTTGTGGTGACATTTGAGTTGTATTAAAAATGTAAAGATTAAATAAACAAATGCACTGTAGGCGTTTCAGCATACTTCCCTGTCTTAAATCATGATATATTAAAGAAAGCGATATATGTTGTTAAGAAAGAGGTTAATTTTGCAACCCCACAGCAAGTCTAAAAAATTAAAAATAAAAAGTCTAAAAGCTGAATCTCTGGCAAGTGGCAGACAAAACTTTCTAGGGCTTCCATAATAATTCAAATACTGCCAGTATGCTAAATCAGCAACTGCTCTTTTTTTCTGTTGGAGAACACGTGCAATCATGTAAAACAAATCAGTGCCCTACAATACTGTTCATGGGAAATCAGCACTTTCATTCATTTCAATCTCTAATTTCACAGAAAGGCAGCTGATAGAGCATTTCCAGCTGCCATTTTGCAATCAACAAGACAAACCATAACAAGGCAGTTTGCATATTCATAGTGAATCAGAATCTTCTGCAAATGAACTGGAGCCAGATGAATGGTGGGCCAATATAGAGGAACATTTTCCCTTCATCACACATCACACTATGCTGTTTTAACCACGGCATGGCAATCTTCACTCCACAGCCTTACAGATAAAATATACAGCCTGCTTTTAAGTTAGAAATGAAGTTAAAAGACATTTGTGCTAGATGTTCAAAGCACAGTCAGAGGGAAAAGAGGAGTCAGTCCTTCAGTGGCACATCTCTCTGCTGTCTTCTCCTAAGCCTACTCCATTTTGCCACCACAGTCCCTTGACAGATTTCAAAAACATCACCATCTGTCCCCTCTTACTCAGGCAATAAATGTACGATGACAGGACGAGCTAATTGATCCTTTTAAGACCGTCTTGCTTATTCGGAGTAACAGTAAATGTGATGTATGTGAATGCAGCACCATAAATCTGTCTCTGTGGTGATAGCGTATAGCTCCTCTCTAAATAGTGTGTGCTGTCTCAAAGACTAAAAACAGATGTAATTGCTAGCTGTCTTCTCTCTCTCTCTCTCTCTCTCTCTCTCTCTCTCTCTCTCTCTCTCTCGATGATGGCTATTCTTTCAAGGGACTCCTCAATTTTAATAAAATTTTACACATGAACAAATACCCAGTGGAATGACAGCAGTCATCAAAACTGATAGCCCAAAGCTCTTAAACTTGATTAAACACGATAAAAAACAAAATACAGAGGAATAGTGGAGGATTATGCTGCAGATAAGATGTAAGATGGTGTCATTCACTTCTACACTTCTACTGTCCATCATGGCATGACCGTAAATAATGCTACTGCTGGCATTTCAATACACTTAAATAGCACAGTTTATTAGGGATGCCCACCGGACTGCTTAGTCTCTCAATCATGTTGAAAGTCGACAGCACTGAGAAAAGCTAACCTGGGGCTGGGTTACTGATGTCTTTCATCAGAAATGTGAGTGCTGAGTAAAAATCAAATACTTCTCCTCATTTGGAAGAAAGAGCAAAACGAAAGCCAGAGGGCAATATCAGCTTTAAAGAGCATTTTTGAAATTAAAAGGTTCGGTGGTGCTGAGAGAGTTCTTATGTTTTTTTTCTATGTTGTTTCATTTGCTTCTGTGTTCATCTTCCTTCGCTCACATGCTGTTTGCAGATGAGCAGACAGAACAGAGATGAAATGGGATGTACATAACTGTAGTCCAATAATATTATCCAATTTGTGTGGGGTGCTTTTTTCTGCTCCCAGTTACGTTGTGCTCCCATCAAAGATGATTGCAGGCTAAGACAGTTGGATGCATTCCTTGCTTAGCAACTTATAGATGCCATGGTTAGAATGAAGAAAAACAAAATAGAAGAAATTTAATCCTCCTCTCCGTGGGGTCATGTTTAACACAAAAGTATATGTCAAAGCTATAGACTGTATGTAAAAGAACTGGACAAACCCTCTGTGAAAAAAAAACATTTTCCTGTTATATCACACATATGTTGGCTTGCAGTTAACAGAAACAACACCACTGTATCACTGTAAAAGCTGCTAGCTACTTTTGCTAATTCACTAAGCTATACAGCTCCCTCCTTTGGCCAACGCTAGGCTATATGACAAGTTTTTTTCTGACAAAGGTTTATGTGAGGCTGATGCCGTTTTGTCTGAAGCCGCTTTTTCTGAGTCTGAGGCCATTCTGCTTGAAGCAGTTTCTGTTTTTTCTTAGACATGGCGCTGTTTGGTCTGAGCTTGAAGACTGGTGTAGTTTTATCTGAAGATGATGACGTTTTTTCTGAGACACTTTTAGGGAACTCTGATGCTGTTTCGCAGAAGACTGGCAACTTTTGGCCCAAGGTCGTTTTTTCTGAGACCTTATGCAGTTTGGTCTAAAGATGACAAAGGTTGTTCTGAGACTGAGTGACTTTTAGGCGACTCTGATACCGACTCTGAGACTTGATGCCTTTTCAGCTGAGACCTGATGCCTTTTTGTTTAAGTCTTCCACCTGAGTCTGAGATCTGAGGATTTCCTAAAATTAACACGTACTCTAACATCCTGGATTCCATTCTGCACCTTCTTCAGTCACCATTGACATGTATGGAAGTATAAATGTGCCAAAAGAATTGAATTGAAATGTTTAATGATGAATTAAATAACTTGAATAAAAAATATTTGAAATGAAAATAATTTTTAAAAAACTATTAGTATGTGGCATAATTATACATAATCTCTAATTCGGACTGACAAAATTGAGATCGATAAAATTCAAGCTGAGAAATTCAGATAAAAAAAATTCAAGTTGAGAAATTCAGATCGAAAAAATTAGGTCAAAGGTTACCGCGCAGATTCTGTTACTAGGGAAACTTGCTAACACCAGGGGGCGTCACGCTCATAGACACAACAGGTGTTCTGTCCAGTTATCCTACCCCTAGGATTCGTCCTACCATGGCTACTGCGCATGCGCAAAGTCCAAGCGGTAGGAATATTCGACAGACTAGTCTGTCAAACCGTGCTGCTTCGTCAAAAAATCCTACCTGACGCGGTTCGCTGTTTAAAAGTGTGATCACTTACCTCGCTTTGTCAAGTCTCTGTTCGCGGGTTTCTTCAGAATGAAGTTGACAGCTTAAATGTCAGAAGTTATAGTATAAAAAGTTACCACATCAGTGAAACATCCAATGATCGCCAAGAACATCAAAGCTGGGGATGCCACCCACCAATCAAACACACAAACACCAGAGTTTGTTTAACGTTCTTTTATTCTTGTTACTGGGGGAGTTCAGCAGTACTTGTTTTTCCCGCGATCGTCCTTCACCACAGACATCCAAGACGAACTCGTTAAACACACACACGGTGCAAGCCAAAAGCTGTTTTCGTACTTTAGTTACCGAAGAAAATAACAGTTGCTAAGTATTGAGTAGCTTCGTTTTATATTAGCCTGATAGCTTTCAGCTTGTCATTGTTTACTGATAACATCGGTCAATTCTATGACTTACCATAACAAAAATAACACAAGACATGCTTAAACGTTACACTTTACAAATATTGAACATAGCTTGCTTAAATTGTGTGTAGGTACGTATATATAATACACTTATCACCATTTTTTTATCAGCCCAGCTGATCGGTAGGATGTTCTGATAAAATATGACGCAATGTCTTCAACGCATGCGCAGTAGCCATGGTAGGACGAATCCTAGGGGTAGGATAACTTGACAGAACACTTGTGTCTATGAGCGTGACGCCCCCTGGTGTTAGCAAGTTTCCCTAGTAACAGAATCTGCGCGGTAAACTTTGACCTAATTTTTTCGATCTGAATTTCTCAACTTGAATTTTTTTTATCTGAATTTCTCAGCTTGAATTTTATCGATCTCAATTTTGTCAGTCCGAATTAGAGATTATGTATAATTATGTCACATACTAATGTTTTTTTTTTAATTATTTCCATTTCAAATATTTTTTATTCAAGTTATTTACTTCATCATTAAACATTTCAATTCAATTCTTTTGGCACATTTATACTTCCATAGACATGTACACAGTGATTTTACCAATTACATTCTTTGTGCATGACTCAAAAGTTTCCAAATCAACATGTTTGACACTATCTGAGGAAGAACTCTCTTTGTCTTGTGCATCTCCTGGTGAAATAGGTTTGATGGGAGGAGTGTCCTCCAGCTTCTTCACACCCTCTCCTTTGACAGGCAGTTGTGTTAAGCCACTCAAGTCCTGGACAGATGACTCAACGATTTTACACACGGCATCTTCGCTATGGTGGCAGTGGATGAACTCTCAGGCTCAATTACTGAACTTCAGGTGAAGGATGGTTGGGGATGGTCTTCATACTGTATCTCGCTTCACTTGTGACAGCACAGATGTGCTTATATGAGACGGACTTGTCTGAGCCCTCAGTAGTCACTAACTAAAGACTTTCTGAAACACATTGCTGGATATCCTTGACTGTCAGTGTCAGTGAAATGTCAGTGTGCCTTTTGTCATGCATTTCAGTACATCTACAGTTGAACTGTGGTCAGTTTTAGATACTGTGGGACATAACCTACTTGTCAGGGAGATCCTGGAAATGTTTGGTCAGAGGAGAAGACACATACTCCTTCCAAGCAGAATTTTGCACACACTCCTGCTGCCAAACAAAATTTTAGCGTGTCCATAAAGCAAGCTAACGAACTAGCTCCTTCAAGTGAATTGTTGTAACCATGGCAACAGCATCTAAAACTGTGATTGAACTTACCTTAAATGTAATCAGGCTGCGCAAATATACATGAGGCAATCAGTATAAATGGTGGAGTGCATGTACTGATATTACCCACAGTCAGTAGAGATCACGTCGAGGATGGCTGGTGGATGGCAGGGTAAACCTTGTCGTGGACCTCATGCCACGAAGCAAACCTCTCCACTGGCAGGAGAGGGGAATACTAAATGGCGGCGCTTAGCAGTAGGCTACAACAGAGTGACTGGATTCCACTACTAACACTACGACAAAATAGAACTTCTCTACTACTTAAGGTAACTAGTGCTGTTCACTAAACTTAACTTAACTAAACTTTTGTGTAAATTTCGATTCTTCTTCCGATACACTTTACGTTTACCATGTAGCTCTCTCAGCTAACTCTGCCCCGGTGCTCAATCTTCTCTACCGCTTCCTCCGCCTCTGCTCGCCCCCAAAAAATCCTGCGCGTGCATGAGAACTCATGAGGTATCTTAAAGGCACAGTCACCTATTCGCACCCGCTACAGTAACACATTGCTGTAACCTTACTTTATATTGCTTTGTCCAATTAAGCCATATGAGTAGCATTATCTAGATGGATATAAGTGAGTACAGTGACACCTCTCAATTTTAAACATTACGTTAGCCTAGTTAAGCTCATTTTCTTACAATTCAAACATTCAAATGACACTATTAGGCTTGAAATGATCGTAAATCTTGTGACACATTATTCCATAAAACCCTCAACAATTTCAGAAAGACGTACTAACCAAATTACTGGTTAAATTCCACACGTGTCCCTGTCCGTTCATTTTCATAAAACGGGGCTTGACTCTAGTCTGCATAAACTACCCACTAGCCAGTTCATCAGTGCGTGCTAGCTATCTTAAAAGCGCCTTTTACATTGTTTCCTCACATTTTGAAGTGTATCTTTTTGAACAAAGGAAGGAACCCATAGCTTGCATTAGCTTGCAACGTCATACCTGGGTGTTATGACATTTGAAGAAATAAAACATTCATGTATGTTGACGTGTGACCTCTTAAAATACTTTTTTTAATCAGGTTTTCTGCTATTAAAATCAGTAATAATTACACATTTTTTTATGTAAAATAACTGAATAAATCGTTCTACCTTTGTATTCAGAAGTACTGATTTACTTAGATTTATTTAGTGTTTATGACTAATCTAACTATCAAGTGCACTGTAACACCAGAACCCCACAGTGGTAGCAGCGTCTCAAATGCCCTGCATCTGTAAGTCTATGTCCTCAGAGACTACATCAAACTGTATTAGAGTAAGCAAGGGGTGACAGGAGGAGGAGCGGAGCCACGAGTGACGGGCGGTGCATGATAAATACGACCATTACCCCAAAGAGGTGAACTATAGTTCAAGCCTACATTAAATAAATGAAGAATAAACATCAGCCTGTACGTCTTCCATCAGCAGCACTGATTGAAAAGGGGACTAAAGGGGGTTATTCAAAACAAGGTTGTCTTAGAACAGGTTGTCTTTAAGTAGTTTGTCTTTTAAATGCTTAAATAAATAAAGAAAAGCATATTTTTTTCTTCCTTTCTTCCTTTCCTAAATCAATATATTCTCTATGCAGCATATTTAGCATATAAACTTGCCTACCTATATGTACAACAATGGACTTCTCAACATGTGTTTATGAAGAGAGAATATCATATGTAGCCTTTGCATAATCTCACCAGTACCACGTCATGCCACTTGTTGGCTGCAGTCTCTGCCACTGCAGTCTGCATACAAGCGGAAGAAGCTTTTGTAGACCATTTCCACTGGAATGTTATTCAATTACATTGACACATCAGTCACCGAAGATAAAACATGCAGTAATACCCTTAAATTAGACATTGAATAGTCTAAAGAACCGGTCCACCCAAAGTGCCCCCCTGAGATTCATTGATCTTTGCAACGATCTGACCCTTGAACTTCACATGGACTTGTTAAGTCCAGAGGTCTGCTGTGCTGGCATGCTTTATGGCCTGGCATGGCTGTAACTCATGGCAGGGGAGTCCTTTCCTTGGGTCCTGCTGCATGAATTCTCCTGTTCCCACCATGGAGGTCCCAGAGAGCAAAGCCCACCCCCACTTAGCCACAACCCCACCCCTCGCTCAGCCCCTCCACAGGTCCTCTACAGGGCCCCTTTATGCGTTTTTGTGGGCTCCAGGTCATTTGCTTTCCCTAATATGTTCTGGAGAACAGTTACAGGTGCACCTCATTAAAACTGGAAAACCTGTTCTGACTATCATCGTCATTTCACTTTTCTCTGTATCAGCCTAATACTTACCTTAACGTAGCTGAAATGTATGTTACAGATATACTGTCTGATGGATCTTATGGGATGCCTGATTTCCAGTGTCAGGGATACTGCTAAAGACTCATCATCATCATCATCATCATCATCATCACATTTTATTTGGTGACATAATATTTAACTATTCCATCTGGCTACATGACACAGATCACACAGACACTCACAGAGCACCTACCCATCTGGGCTATGGACTATGGACACCGGGAGTGTGTTCTACTTCTAACTCTTTAGCTGAGCACAGTCCTGTCAGCATGCTCCGAGGTGGTGGGAACATGGGGCCTCCTTGGTGCCATTACTCCAATTGGATGGTTTCTCATTCAGGCATGCTCTTGAGGAATTCACACGCCTGAAAGGGAACAAGACATGTTTTTGTGCCTCCTCCTAAAGATACTATGTCCCCCCATGTCAGGCCTTGAATGGTTTCTTTAACAATGCCACAATGGGCGATTTAACATCCTGTAAAATTTATTGCAACCCCTCTTCTTGAGCAAGGCCTCTAGGTTAAAGACATGTAGCTTCCCTTTGACTATGTCAACCCAAGGCAGGATTCACATGTTAATCTGAGAGTTCAACCAAAGGGTGTTATTCCACCACAGGCTGTATCGCTCATGCTGCATTTTGTGCATATTCTCGCTAAAGCTTTTTCTCTGTTGTATAACATGCATGGTAGAAAAAAAGTGTGTTTCCACCTTTAAAAACCTGATGGAATGGGAGATCACCGTGAAACTTGGTGAACACGGTGTCTTAACAACACACCTCTGCCTGAGGCGATGTAGCAGCATTGGCAGGAAATTGTCCTGCTCAGCTTGCAAGAGCCTGGAGAGAATTTCACAGTAGGCGGCAATAGGCATCCATTGAACATGCATAAATCTATTCATCTAATCATTCCATTGGGATGCACTCAAGTACAGGTCAAACCCACCAGAACATCGTCTCTGTGCAAGAAATCATTGCCATGCTGTGTGTGTGTATGTGTGTTTGTGTGTGTATATGTGTGTGTTTGTGTGTGTGTGGATTGCATCACACAGAAGGACGGTTTCATCACAATCATCCTTCTACCTCACTTAAATAGGACAGTATTTCACCTCAGGCGAGGGCAATAAACCAGATTTGTGGTTCTACAGCCCAGGGTGTTTAGCGTCCAGTCCAACTCCTTGGGCACTTGATGGGAGACGATGCTGGGCAGTTGGGGAGCTGTGGAGTGGATGGGGGCGAGTCCCAGTGGTTAAAAAGTGCTGAGTGGAAGCGTTAGCGAGATCTTTAAACCTGGCGGCTCTGTCATAATCCATCAGAGCCCATTCTTTTTAGTCCTCATCGATTGACCATTTATACTTTTTTGTTCATACACACTCACACATGTACACATAAGCACACACACACACACACACACACTCACACACACACACACACACACACGCATACATGCATCTTGAGAAAATAAGGTCCAGCTGATAATCAATGATACTATATGGGGTGATAAAACTCCCCCATTGCATTATTATTACTTGAAGTGAGACACAGTGAGACACATTAATATAAACATACAAACATAACCTCTATTCCACTGCCTTGTTTGTATCTCTTATTTTTAGATATATATCCTATGGTTTTTAACCATTATCAGCTGCAGGGACTGGCAATGGAAAAGCCTGGGGCTTGCAGATGGACAGCTATTAAATCATCATCAGAGAATAAGCAATAGTAGCCATATTGAAATCACAAGGGATGTTTTCATTTACTGCAAATCAAATAAATGCAACTGAATTATGCCGGTCATACCCTGTCTGTGCTTTTCCCTCTCCGCACCGAGTGCAGTGGACAGTAGCCTCTGGGTGCTATTAACCTGCCTGTATAGACTGGGTTTATGTGTGTGTGTGTGTGTGTGTGTGTGTGTGTGTGTGTGTGTGTGTGTGTATGTGTGTGAGTGTGTGTGTGTATGTGAGATGCTATTATTATTGCCATTTTCACCCAGCAGGATATACACACATCTGATGTTTCCTGCCCCTGTTTAGATCTCTGGTACTCTCTCGGTAAAAGCCTCTTCTCCTGCGCCGGGATTAAAGGGACAAAATGGCACAAATTGGGTCTTTATTAGGCTCTCCATTCACACCTTTTACAGCCCTGTCGCAAACAGCCGCACGCCCCTGACAAAATGCTCACTAAAAGCCCTGGCACTGCAACAAAGCCACACTCCTCTCAGACCCTCGCTTTGTGTCAAGTCTCTCTCTCTCTCTATTCATCTCTCTCACTCCTTCTCTCACTTTTTCTCTGGCTTTGTCTCACTTTTCTCTAGCTATCTCTCTCCCTTTTTCTCTTTCACTCTTTCTCTGTCTTTCTGTCCGTCTGTGTCTCTCTGTCTGTCTGTCCATGTCTGCCCGTCTGTCTGTCGTTTGCTCTCTCTTTCTCTCTCTCTCTCTCTCTCTCTCTCTCTATCTCTCTCTCTCTCTCTCCCCCTGCTATTAGCCTGAGAGGCTGGTGAAAAAGAGCATAAAGGGCCAGAGTACTTCACTGTTTCCAGCACAGTCAATTAAGGGCACTTCATCACACCGACAGACCCCTGATAATGCCACACCGCAACCCTACAGAACCCCCAGAATTCCTCCTAATCAATAGACACATCACTTCAAATTAGATCCACCAGCCTACTCTGTGCCAGCCTCAGTGACTATGTAAAACAACAAAGTAACAGGTGCTCCAGATGCTTAACAGCATATTAGGTACAAGGCCTGAAGTCAAAAGAACAATTTTCATACACAAGAGATTTGAGTACTGGCTGACTTAAAGCCGTTGGCAAAATAATGACAGGACACAAAGTGCTTTTAGAAGCAGTTTTGTTTTAAAAACTCTGGATAAAGCTGTGTTGATTCTTCCATCGCAATTCTTTTCACTTTCTAAATTGTATAAATGTATCCTTTTTCACACAATGGAGTATTCCCCATTGACACCTCCCTTCTGCATCTGTCAATATACCTGCCAGATATTTTTTACCATGTCTTCTCTGATTACCTTCACTCTCCACTGTCTGTAGGTGTGGCACAAAAGCTCTCACTGATAACATCACAAGATATATCACGGCACTGTTTACCTTTTGATTTGACAGCCACACTCCCTCCTGTAGTTACACAACCTACAATTACATTGGCCCTGAGGGTGATATCTGCCTAATGGGAATGTCTCCTTAAATCTTTGCACATTTGAAAACAGATGTTCTGCAGACAAGAGCCTAATAACTTCCAGTGAGTTCCCCACTTTAAAGAGCAAATAGCCCTGAAACAAGAACCCTTGTAGGAATGACAGGCGAAAAAAGGGCCAGCGAGGAATCTTAAGAGCTTTAGGTGTTACTTGAGCTGTCATTGTTTTAGGCTCTCCACTCAAGTCAGTGTCATCTCATCACATTCGAAATAAGATCTATTTCTCTGAGGCAGAAAAAATGAAATAAAACGTAATGTGAAGTGGCATAGAGTGGCACTGTCTAAGTGCACCTTTCAGTAGTCTTTTAGAGTGACACTGTCTTGAGCATGTGCTTCCTGCACAACTAGACTCAGTGTACCTGCAGTGGATTACAGCCGTTATATTTCAATTGTGAACCAAATAACTACTTATTTGTCAATCATACCAACCCAACTCGATATTTAGCCCCCCTATGCTACCTCATTTTGAACATATAAATAAATAATTTCTTTCTCTTCATTGCAAAACTATGGTTTTATTGTGCAGACAAAATTTCCTGGTAATTTCCTCATAAAATATCTTTCTAGAGCCTCACAGATGGGGGTGCTGCGATCCTTGTGGCTATGCAGGAACACCCCTGAGCAAACATTCATCTTGTGGCTACATTTTTGTCAACAGCCATTATTCCACTCGGGAATAATTCACCCGCTTTTTATAGGTTGGCTGAGATTCCTTCAACACATTGATGGGTGACTACCATCACTGTAGACACCACCCCCCTGGCATGCATGTAAAACATCCGACAACTTGCAATGTCTGGAAACAGCCTCCCCCACCCTGCGGCGTGGCGCTGTGAAATCAAAAGGTGTGTGAGGAATTGGGCCAATGAACTGGAGTTCCCTGGCAGCACCCAACATGCTGTCTATACCATTTACGCTCAGCACCAGACAGATAGGAACAGGTGTCATCTACGCACAGGATATTGAAGACTATAATTTCCCCATCACTCAGTCTAACACCAAAACCATTTTGTGTACGTAAAGTTTCAAAGAGCAGGGGTGAAAATACACCCTGACAGATTTATAGTGTGAACACCCTCCCTTACGACTGTTTCATTGCACAGACCCATCTCATGTGTGTGATAGACACAGTCGAGGGCTTCCTCGGGTTCTCTTATTGGATGCCAGTCTGACAGGTAAGTGGCAGTTTAAACAACAGGTACCTGAGAATGGCACTTTCTCTTGGGCTCTGACCTGTATGGGACTGGCCTTGCCAAACCTCACACTCCCTCCACACTGCAAGACATTCACATTTACCTTCACCTTCATGCATAGTGTTCAGTCTAATACTCTATATTATTTTTTCTCTTGTGGTTAAATAGTAAACATCTGTTAATTGCTGCTTAGTATTCAAAAAGCTCATTAAATAGAAGCTATTTGCACTCTGTCTTTTCCTTCATTTGCCTCCCATTTCAGTTTCCCTGCAACGAGCTTGGACTTGATCCACCCACCACTGACGCTTGCCATTTGTTAGCCTGGTGCAGAATGTTTGACCCCACCATTTGTCAGACAATGGAACTTGACATTGAACCACAAACACATCAACACATCACTTCAAATTCAAACAACTCACACACACACACACACACAAACACCCACACACACACACACCGACATGATGGCACAGTCTGGCGAACCAGGCTGTGGTTGTATAGCCACATGATGTAAACTAGAGTGGTGAACAGAATACATCAGAATTCCGGTTGTTTGTAGGGTGGAAAATTAAAAAGTCAAACTAGTTCAAAATAAATGTTAAGTTCACACCCAATCTAATTTATTCTGTACATACTCTGAACCACTAATCTATCAGGAAATGGTGCCAGTGAGAGAGCAAGGGGATTCGTGTTGAGGGCCACCACTTGACATGCAACTAAGGACAGCAGGCTGCTGGCAGCACCCAGACAGCGGGGAAAACGAGTAGCGGATGGACTGCAGCTCATATCAACAGAGCTCCAGGCAGCCAGCCCGCCTCTCCGATACAGGGGCCACGGTAATCCTGTTAGGTCCTGACTGGGGAAACTAAACACTACCCTCTATTGGATGACACAGACATTGCGGACTGGCGAGACGAGAGTATGAGCATTGTCTCTCTGTCTGTCTGTCTATCTGTCTGCCTGTCTCTCTCTGTCTGTCTGTCTCTTTCTCTCTCTGCAACAAGTCGAGTCGATCATGTCCTGTACAGGGGGTTGCCAGGGCAACTATAAACACACATTCTACAATGACATTGTGGACCGGCGAGTCTGAGCACTCTCTCTTTGTCTCTCTCTTTGTCTCTATCCGCCTCTGTCTGTCTGTCTGGTGGTCTCTCTCCCTCCCTCTTTCTCTGTCTCTCTGTCTCTTTCTCTGTCTCTGCAACAAGTCGAGCTGATGATGACATTCTCAGTCTCTCTCTCTGTGTGGCCGTTTGCTGACCTTCCAATCCTGTTTGAGGAGCAGAACCGCACGTAACTGAGGGCACTGGAACCACTTTTGATGTAGCCTCTTCTCTCCCTTGAGGTCGATCACCCTGCCACACGCCGTGACGTCTCCCATCCGGAACTGATCAGCAATCTCAGCAGTTTGCTTATATGTGGTATTTTTAGATGGCAGCGTCGCCTGATGATTAGTGGGATGGTGCAGGGGCAGTCATCGGAGCGATGAAAGAAAGAAAAGCTTCGGTTTGGATCAAAGTGACAGTAAAATTGCATCCAGTTGCACTTTGTTAGCAGCAGCAAGTGCCAGAACGTCTTCCAGCAAATGCTGAAAAACAATATTAAAAAATGGCTTCAATAACACACTGGATTGCTGTGGCACAGTAAATCATAAAGTTTTATTCAGCAGGCTCTTCTGTGATTGATTCAGTAAATTGCAACTGATCAAATTAAGATTTGTTCATCAACAGGTCATTCAGTGGCAATGTAGGCCTGCCATCTGTAAGACGTTACATGGAAATTATAAGCAGCGGCCATTCGTGGAGCTTGTCATAATTAAACTCAGAGGGAAAAGTCGAAATGTAATTAGCTTGATTGGTTATGCTCTGACGCAAGTGCTGGTTCTCTTGCTCTCTCTACGCAGTCAGCTTCGTGTCAGGGTAGCCTGAAGGGCAAAGGGAGCCCTTATCTGAGAATACACATTTGCTGATGTTACACAGAAGAATATTCCTCCAGGAAACTGCTTCCAAAGCTGCACGAACATGACATTTGCACTTCAAAAAAATGTCTGTGCAATCCGCAGTCTGAGCATATTCTCACTCAGCATCATCTGAAATGGTCTGGCAGCATTTCTGTTGGAAGCCAAGGGCTGAATATTCCAACCACCTTGTTAATCTTAGGGCTTATTCCCACACAGTTCAATTTATCTCTGTTGACTTTATCTTTGCCAGCACTTTCCTCTGTTCAAGAAAATAAACCTTAATATGTGTGGAGGGGGCAATTATTTTGGATTTCAAGGTCAATAATGGTTGGGCCATGGTTGTGCGTTATTAAACATGAAATTTTGAACCATCTCTCAATCAGCAGAAGATTGCATTACAGAGGATTAAAAACGTGATTTGTTTGAAAAGCTCACATGTTCATAACATTGATGCATGACATTGGTTTATTTTTCTGTCTGGTTCAACTGGAACTCAACCAGACCAGTTAAAACCTGGCATGACTACCAGAGCAAAGACATGCACAGATAAGAGTGAGAGAGACAGAGAGACAGACAGACAGAGACAGAGAGAGTGAGATGGAGAGAGAGAGAGAAAACTGCACACAAAGTTCTTCAAATATAAACAAACACTTGGCTGCATATAGCCTACTGTAGAAGTCTATACTCTATACTCCAGTTACATTTATCATCATCCCAGCCTGCTGTGATAAAACCTCTCACAAGGGGCTGAATTTCAGTACACCACAGAGCGCTCTGGCCGTAGCTTTGCTTTGCATGTGAATTTGACAATGACTTGACCTTCCTCTGTCTCTTATCCTCTCGTAATGAGCCCGGGGGCTCCAGACAGCAGGGCACAAGCAGGCATGGGCTGATAATGAAGGGTCACCACATGGCAGGGTTTAGGGATATAAAAGAAGCACACCTCATCAGCATACATACGATGCGGTGCCACTGGAAAGGATACCCAGTGGTTGGGGTGCACCTAGAAATTTGGATTCCCTTAATCCCTACGACTTATTTCTATTCATTATATTGGTTTACTATATATATGTTTTGCAGAATTCTTTGTCTTCTGTGGACTGGTGTAGTGATGAGTGGAGTTAAACCCAGATGTAATGGGGCAACTGGTAAATCAGTCACGTTTGTTAGCCTGACCATAGAAATTTGCATGGTATTTCTGACTTGTCTACAAGTCATGGTAGAAAAACAAGGGGTGTAAGGACCATAACTTTTTTTCAGCACATCATGTTTTGTAGGTTTATATGAAGACCATTCATCATTAGATCTAATGAAAAACAGCCCCAAATCTCAAAAAAAAAAGTCAGCTCCAGACAGCTCGTCACCGCCGCATGCTTTCCGTATAATAACCCCTCCTATTTATGGGCCCGGATCAAATTACAGCTCATTGGAATTAAAGCGCCTCTATTCCCTGGACGGGCCGGGCCTTTATTTCCCCTGAGACGGGTTTTACAAAGACTACAGTAAAGTGCTGCCGCCTGCTGAAGGATTTAGACAATCCCTTTCTTATTTCCTCTGAGAGGTCTGGGTAAATTTCAGACACAGATGAGACACACAGGTTACACACACGTCGTCCCCCACCCAACACACAAACCACTACAGTGGGCCACTTGTGGTGTGATACTGCTCTGCAAACAGTCTTTGTGAGTAAAGTAGGCCGTGTGTGTGTGTATTTTGGGGGGTGGGGGGGGAGTAAAGATAGGGTGGTCAGAAGTGAATTGGCATCTCGAACACCTGCGCTCTACTCTGAATGATAAACAAAAGGACAAGGTGCAGAGTAGACAGCAATGGGATTGATGCACAATGGCAGTGATGTCTGGACCAGTTAAGGGTGTAGTATCAACCGTCCCAGCAGCACTTAGCTATTTCAAGGACATAGATTAGTGACAAGTCCAGCCACGTTAACTCACGTTAAGAGTAGGATGTAAGCATTCCCTATGGTTTTGTTTAGCATTGGCAAAAAAAAAAAAACAGTGGCGACCATCTATTTGGAGGTTTACCACCTAGGCAACTTTGTGAGAATTAAGTTGGGTTTGTTATTAATCCAGATTTCTTAAAATGGCACTCTGTCATAGTTCTGTGAAGACAGTTCTGGTAGTGTAAATGGGAGACAAGGGAGCTTGAAGTGGTCCATTCACTATTCCTTCTAATCGACATGTAGGTGGGGTGGGCTGCGGGCTCAAATGTCAACCTTTTGGGCGTCAGAATGAAGGACTGCACTGTTGACTGCTGGCCCACTTGTCGTCAAAGATTTGATTGTCAGAGAGTCCAAAAGGAAACCAAGGGAAGCAAAACAGTTCAGATATGGGTTTTTTAGCAAACAAGTGTAGGCATTTCCCAAATGCAGAATTTAAGTACTGGAAGGCTTTGCTTAGCAGCTTACCTACCTAACTTTGAAGTCTCACACAAAAGTCTAGGAACCTGTTAATCAGGCCACATTATGTAATTCCTGTAACACGTAAAATGTGACAACCCTTTCAAGGATAAAGATGGATGAAAAGACCCAACACACCAAGCATTAAAACCCGTAACATTTATTGCCTCAACTGTACTGAAAATCTTTTTATTTATATTGTAAAGCACACGCATTCAGGTATACACAAAAAAATGTACAATTTGTATGGATTCACAGAGGCAGTGAACACATTTGTAAATCTACAAAAAACCTCTACGGGAATTTAAAAATTCTAAATATCAAAACCAGTATACAGCTGGGGAGAGAGAACTGTGCCTTTTGGGAGCCAGTTATTGCTTCAGCGTACACAGAGTGAGTGGAAAACAAAGAAACAAAAAACAAAACAAAACAAAACAAAGATTTGAGTTCAACGATGGGACAAAGTCATAAGAGTGCCACACACGTACACATACACTTGGTGCACGCACACATACGCGCGCACACACACACACACATACAGGGATCCTTCAGCCACTCCCTACTCTCAGTTGCTCACGTCCAGTCATCAATAACTGGCTGCCAAAAAAAAACTAACAAAACAAGACACAATAAAGACCTTTGCTTTGCTTCTGCAAAAAAATATATAGGTTATCAAACTGAAATGTCTTCATAAATTAACAGAAAGCTGTGATTGAGAGTTAAACATTAGGGTAAAGGAAGCGAAAGCACTCCCTCTTTGGGAACAGTCAGTGAGATATCGACGTGGTGTGTGAGATGGGATAGCAAGGAGGTGTGTGTGTGTGTGTGTGTGTGTGTGTGTGTGTGTGTGTGTGTGTAGAGGGGTGTTCGCCATCACTCTCTACCCAGGTTCCCTGACATGGCACACTCCTCTCCCCTCTCTTTCCTTCTGGCTGAAACACACTGGGTGGACAAGGTCAGCAACGGCCCAGCACCTAAAGCAGCTTGTCCCATAAAGGGGGGAACAGCTTTCCGCCACGCTGTCCTATGCAGCCATTTTCTACTGGAGGTGAGGAGAGTCACAAGGCTACAGTATTTTTTTTTAATCCCCCCTCCCCCACACCCCCGCACCCAAGACACTCAACATTTCACAAGACCTACCACTCCTCTTTGAAAGATGAGGAGCACGAAAAAAAAAAAGTGAATGGTAAGAGAGAGGAGGGGGCAGAGAGGGGCTAAAAAGCTGGCGATGCAGACGTCAAGTTACTCGTAGTGGATCTTTGGCGCAGCTGCGACACTACAGCGCTGGGTTGCCTACTCTGCTGCTGACTGACTGACACGTTTAATCATAACAGCTATCACAGGGAAGTCCGCACAAAACACATCCGTTGGGTCTCTGCAACTAACAACAGCCCCTACAGACACACAAATATAAATTCAAATATAAATTCAAAAGAAAAGTAAAAGTCATGTTTTGTCAAAAAAAAATGAGAAGAACAAAGAAACACACACGCCGCACCCTCACAGTATCGCCCCCGGCGAGACTGACCAGTGCCATAAGGGAAAAGCAACCAGGGAAGGTTACCTCACCGAATCTAACCGGGGAGGGGGAGACAGATGAAAACAGAAAAAGAAAAAAAGAGAATGAAGAATGACAGGAAAGATTTCACTTACATTCTTCACTACCATTTTTTATTAATCAAGTCTTTTAAAAACCTGGAAGTAGAAAAAAACACGCAGGCGTTCACTCACACACACACACACCAGGTGAGCCAGCCCGTGGAGCTCACAGCACGGGGAGGGCGACTGGAGCCTGGTGAGCTCTTCCTGAGCCAACGGCGGTGTGTGTGTGTGTGCGCGCGTGTGTGTGTGTATGTGTGTGAGACAAGAGACGAGACACAGAGCTAAGGGGATGAGGGGGCACTCTGGTATAACTCCAGTCAGTCTCCTGGTGAGAGCTTGGGTGTTCATCATCTCGTTGCCCTCCAGCCCTGAGGGGTGGGTGGGTGGTTGGGTGGGTGGATGGGCAGGACAGAGCAGCCGGTGTAGGGGAAAGGTTGTTAGGTGAGGGCAAATGGTGGTGGTGGTTCTGCTGCTGCTGTCGCTGCTGGTGGTGGTGGTGGTGATGAAGATGATGGGTCTAGTCCACCTCCATGGGCTCCTCTGCCGAGGCCGAGTCCTGAGGAGCTGACTCGGGGGCGCCCTCTGTTGGGGGCTCTGTGGTACTGTCAGAGGGGGTTGCAGCAGGGGTGGACTCCTCGCTCTCTTCACTGCAGCTGCTGCTGCTGCTGCTACTGCTGCTGCTGCTGCTGACATGTTCGTTGCTCTCGTCTCCTGCCTCCCGGCTCTCGGGGCTGGCGGCCGTGCCCGAGGCCTCGCTCTGTTCCGATTGGTCCATGTCGGTGGGCTCGTTGGGGCTGTCGGTAGAGCCGCTGGGAAGTTCCCTCTCCGAGTCGGCCTCCCTCTCAGCCTCCTTCTCTCCCGCTTTAGTCTCCTCTTCACACGGCTCCGACTGGGTGCTTGAGGGCTCTGAGAGAGAGAGAGAGAGAGAGAAAGCAAGGGACACAGAGAGTCAGTAAATGAGAGTGATAGAGAGTGGGGGGCGGAGATAGAGAGAGAGATCAAGAGCAAAAGTGTGTTGTAAGTAAGAGACGAAGAAGAGTAACGACTCAGGTGGCTGACTGACATGTGAATGTCCAGGAGCATTTAAGGTGAAAACAGAGTGCTGCGTAACAGCTATGGTGCCAGCGCAGATGCCATTTTGACACTTTGCCGTAACGTGCCATGCGCCTCCCAAAAACCCCCCAACAACGTGTTCCTGTTTTAAAAGTAAATAAAGATGTTGGTGGAAAGCTATCTTATGGGAGCTTTGGGGTGTTTGTATCAAAATGTCTTTTGTTAGGAGTTTTTTCAGTTGGATTTTTAAAAATCAGAAGAGAAATACTTTACTCTCGGATTATTTCATCACTGTAACTATTCATAGCGTTGTGTTTCATTTATGTGCTGTCAGCCAATTGTCCAACGTTAGCCTACAGGCTTAGCATAGAGACTACAGTTGAAATAATGCTACCCACTGCTAACAGAACTAAAAGGCATTTTTAAATAAACTGCTGTTGGTGGCCACGCTGTAATATTATGAATGTGCTTTAGTATTATGAATGTTTAAATGTAGACCTGCTACAACTCAGGTGAAACCATTACTGCAAACTGTCGGCATAGAGAACCATTGGCTCAGCCTACAAGCTTAGCACAGAGACTACAGCTATGGAGACTACCATTTGAAGTAACAATCACATTACCCACTTCAGTGGCTGCTAGAGCAGCTGGTAGTTTAAGCAATTAAGCTCTTTTACACGTTGCCAGTCACAACAAGCACAGCGGAGAGGTCCTAAAGCACTTTAAATTAAACTGACGTTGGTTGCCAAGCTTTATCATCATTAATGTTTAAATGTACTAAAACCAGTAATGTGATAACACTAAACTCGTGGCAGAGAGCACGTACAGTCTATGATGGAGCACAGAGACGAAGCTTGCAAACTGTCGCAGCACTTTGCCGCTGACTATGCCAATGTGTCTCCTTCAAAGACCTACACAGTACTCTAAATCCTTTCAATTATTATTGTGGCTTGCGTAGTGTTCCAGTCAGCAGTTACAAAAACAGGATGAGCAATACTTAAAACAACAATACTTGACAATACTTAAAATAACAAAATACTTAAAATAACAAAATCAACTGTAAATCTAGATCATTAAAATCATTGTCTTTTACTTTATGACCCCCAGAAAGAGTCAAGTTTAGTGCTGTTGGTGAGTTAGTCAAGGAAAAAGCTGTAACACTGGGGAGCCAATCAGTTTTGAACCAGCGCCACGCGGTTAGTTTCACTTTTGCTGATGATGTAATATACAGCAGAAGTTCCTGGTGAAGGTCCACTGTAAACGTGCTCTTCCTGTTTAACACTTTACTTTTAATTTCACTCTCAACACAAACGTGACCTACGTAGCTGTTGATCTACTCATTGTTTGACAAAGTGTTACTCAGAGACTGTTCAAAATGCATACATGTCCCATTACAAGCTAGATGGTAGTCAGCAGAACCTGGAAACATACATCTGTCTAAAAATCTGTATCTACTGATCATTTAGGCATTAACCACCTGCTAAAAAGCTTTACCATGTTATTGACTTGTTTACTCTCCAGAAAACCACCAGAAACATCTGTGTTTCACACGTGACAGTATTCGGGGAATGAAACAAGGTCCTTCCATGCTTCATACAACAGCAGCCAGATTGGTAGTGCTAAAGAAGTCTCAAGTATTGATGACCTCTGGCAGCAGCTGTCTATCTGGGATCCAACAGCTGTGCAGCAAATCACAAATCTTCAGTGTTACTTAACAGACTCCAGACTCTAGCGTAAGGGTGCAAATATGACCAAAAAATGCTTTCCACTATGGGAATACGGTTCCTACTGTTTCACATCAGTTATCTGCCAAAGCACTCATTTAACCACATCCCGACTGGATTCCACAATCCATTTACAGTATTAGCATTCTTGGGGGGGGGTGAGGAGATTTAGCTGTGACTATGCCATGCCCGAGACAAACACCAGTTTGATTTGCAGCTGCAGCCATACCCTGGTCTTGGCAGACGGCCGTGGAGCTGGCAGGCCCCGAGTCCTCCTCTTCCTCCTCCAGCTCATCGTCGTCCCTCTGCTTCTCCGGCGACATGGAGGACTGGGCGAGGGCCTGCTTGGCGTCCGAGGAGCTCTCCGCCAACGCGGGTCGAAGGGTCTCCACCGCTGCATCGTCTGCCTCCTCTTCCTCCTCCTCTTCCTCGTCGTCATCGTCTTCCTCCGCTCCGTCCTCCCCGTCCTTCAGGAACTTGAGCCTCTTCACCTCCGGCTGCTCCTCCTCCAGGCCCTCCTCGTCCTCCTTCACCGGGTGCTTGCTCCTCGTCAACACTCGACTGGGGCCTGATGGAGACGTTTCGCTGGAGAGACACCGAGAACATGAGGGCATGAACAGACACATGAATGAATCTATGAATGAGTCAGTGAATAAATGAATGAATGAACCTCTGAGTGGTTGAGTCAGTGAATGAATCTTTGAAGAGGAAGGTAAATGAATAAATCAATTAATGAATTAATCGGTCAATGAATAAATGAACGCAGCATAGTTCATGAGTAATACTGGGAGTGTTATGAAGCCTTAACAATGAATGAACCTTTGAATGACTCAGTAAATTTATGAATCGTTCAAGGAATAAATGACCGCAGTAATAGGTCATGAATAGTGCTGGGAGTGTTATGACGCCTGTGGACATTACCTGTGTGGTTTGCTGTGTCCACTCCCTGTGTTGGGGTCTTTATTCTCTGTACTGTCGGGAAGGCCATTTGTGGCTAGCGAGCTGGCCAGAGATACCTTCTGCCTATTGAGCGGCCTGGGCGTCCCAGGGCCATTGACTTTCCTGGGGGGAAAAAAAACAGTGAGTGGGAAAGGGAGGTAAATAAGGACAGAAAGTGATGGAAATCAGCCAATTTACAATGCAACAGAGCTTATGACTAGACAAACAAACTTTGACACAACACACCTAAAGAGACAGACAAGAGAAACAAACTTTGACACTACCATCCTTACCTCTCTGCAAATGCAGAGGTATTGCCAGGCAACATCACACCATTCATTCTGTTAACACCACTGCATCCATTCTTCCTAGAAACAATACGCCACAAACATCAGTGCCCTTTACTGACATTTCGAGTGATAATGTTAATCTGCTTTAAATGTCAGACATTAAAGTCACTTACTCTGATGTGGGATGCACACAACTAACGACCATCACATTCTGCAGACAAAAAGACAGAAAAATTTAACAAATAGACACAAAGTATTTGTATTGACAAGTAAAGCACAATTGAAAACACTTTGTGAGGTGGCGAGGGTATACCACCAGTGTAACAGGAATGTTGAGAGGGTAAGAGTTCTAATGAATGTTGGGGTTCATGGAGTACAAGGTGGAATTTCAGAACCTTACATTGTTGTAAAACACTTTCTTTTTTATAGAATTTTCAAAACATCACACCCTTAAAGGTTAAAGGTCATTAAACAGAAGATTCATTCTTCTTCTTCTACAAGTGCATTACTAATATCCTTTATCCAATTACATTCTTAAAGGTTTAAGAGGGTGAGATTTAGCAGCCAACCTTCTAAAGTGACATTAACAACATCAGGGAATAAAATCTGAGCTGACTGCTTATTGGATGACTACTGAGCTGAATGCTTATTGGACAACTGCTGCTCCATCACGCCATTACTACATCCAACAGTTACATTAAAAGTTTAACAACTTTAATGACTTTACCAAAAGGGTTTTGGTTCATATCACTGTCCTAGAAATGGAGAATGGATGACGTCTCACACTTAACTATTCTGTAAAAGCTTAGGTAACAAAAAGTGACATTTTCCCCCATTCAAGTCCTGGGAAGACAAATACCACCCTGGTCCTGCCACAGGGGACAACTTCCTGGTCCTCTTAACCGTCACGAGGGAACTATGACATGACCTACTCTCCGGTCCTGTGACACTCACCTTCTCCACCCCCCGTAGGAACTTCTCTGTGCCTGTGTAGTTCCTCTTTGGCTCAGTGAGTAGCTCGCACAGCCTCTGGATGGTGAAAGGGATTCTGGGGGAAACCAATGTATGACAATGCAGACTGAGATCTATCCACAGACAATATTGATAACCCTGTATATAACATCTGACTATGCACTCTGGCACATGGCAGATTAGAAATATAACATGGCCAAACTGTAAAGACAATACTGATTGAAGAAAAAAACATGACCCAGGTCAAGTTCAGAGTCAGTCCAAATTTCAAGTGTAACCAGCTGGGATATTTCTTATTAATGCCACTGGAAATGTGCGATTTTATTTTATACCCTGTATATCCATTGACGATCTTCATTATTCGTGCCTTCATCTCCTCAAAGGGAACACACTCCACGTTGGGATTGGCAGGGCCCCGCTGCTCCGGTGCCGTCGCTCTGAAGTCATCCATCACTTTCTCCAGTTTGAATATGAAATAACATTTGAACTGGGACCATGGCACCCTGGAGAGAATTAATTAAGATGCTAAATGTTAGTGATGCTAACTTTCCCATTAACATAAGCACAATACATTCATTGTCCAAGCTGCAATGTCAAGATGACAATGACAGATGTAAGGTAAAAATGTACAAGATAATGTTTACTTAGCTGTTGTCATATCAGGTTGAAGTTCTTCAGTACCTATTTGTTTGCAATTCTTAAATAAACAACACTATTGATCTGATAGTTAATTCTTCCATTGGAGGAACTTACAGTGTTTCTCCAGTTTTGGCAACGTGGCATAGAAACTGCTCCAACACAGGAGAGTTTTCTTTCTTAGCTTTCTTCTCGAAGTCTGCAGAGAGAACATAATTACATGACTACATTGCTCATCGGTGGTACCCTGGCCGCTTGGCTGACCTCTTTACTGTGTAACCTAGGCTAGCTCAAGTGTGGGAAAGTTAACACTTTGGCTAACGTTGGCAAACTTATGATGTGGTTGGCTTCGACCAACATATGCGCCGCCAACAAAAGATTGCATCCACTTTTCCAACTATTATGCCATGGCTACCGGTTATGTGCCACAGATTTTGTTGTATTAGGGGAAACGTTAGAGTAAATGCTTATACTCGAGAATCAAAATGTCAACTCATGTCATAATGAGGTTAAACTCACTACATTTTCTTATCCTAGTCAATGTTATGTCGTGTATTTTACAAAACAACTGACCATCTGACTGTCAAAATAGAGTACATGTTACACAATACTAAACAATGGCAGAAATCGAGCCTATCGTGCTAATATTCCCGACGTTATGACGCTTAAGATGAGAAGACAGTTCATGGTGGCAAATTAACATGAATGGAGACCTAATAGTAGTCACACAACCAAGACAAAGTACCCTTAACGTCATGTTACTTGGTGGTGACTAGCAAACAAATGATGGCAACTAGCATATCAAGCTACTGCTAGCAGAAAAATCGTGCTGCTACTTATCCAACATTAGCGCCATGAGCTCTAGGAAACAGAAACATACACTAGAGTAAATCAGACTACCACGCAACACGAACAAATATGAAACACGAAACACTAGGTCAAACAAGTGTTGATCCGCTATCGAACGCAACGGCTATTTGGCAAACTCAATCTAGGTTAGCTAGCTTGCCAATCAGCTTGCGAAATTTACCGGCAATGCATGATATAAAGGTCAGCTTTCTTTAATGTATGTTTTCTGAAAATGGCATTCATTAAGAAAACCCTACACATTACAACAGAGACGTTAAACGTAACCACAGTGAAAGGGAAATTTTATACAGAAAGAAAATTACAAGCTATCAAAAAAGCTAGCTCAGTAGGCTGTGGGTATCAACAGCTAGCGTGGATGCCCGAGCTTGCCAATGTCAGAAATAGCTTACCTAGCTAGCTAGACAACACAGCTAGCTGCGTTCCTAACACTACTCACTTATCGCTAGCAAGGTAAGTTAGATAGCATAGCTGGCTAAGTTCAAACCCCAAACATTCGTTTCGAGTTTCCTCTTCGCCTTGCCCAGGAGTATCAGTAATATGGAAACGTATTAACCTTTAAGAGCCTCCAGAAGAGTATCGATTTCCATGTTTGAGATGCTCTCGAGCAAAAGTCCGAATTCAGGAGCTAGAGCGCTGATGGCCGCCTGGAGACAAGAAAAAATGGGAAAGGAAAAGTGTTTCAATATGGCGCTCGTGATGTCACCGCCTGTGGTAAAGTGGAATACAGTAAACCTTGAAATTATTGAATTACGCAACGTCCAGAATGTGTAGCCTACCACAGTGCGCCAAATAAAGACTAGGCCTTAAAGATGCACAATTGGTTGTAATATTTTCATTAAGTAATTTTAGAACTCGATAGCTACGCATTGCTAAACACCTGTCGAATGAATTTTATGTTGCCTAATACATAGGCCTTTTTGACAGAGGCTTCGTCTTGCTATTCAAATTATCGTAATTTAATGACACCATGTATCTTTTGTTTCCACTGGCCACCTAGTTTATGTCTGTGATCCGGGTAGGAAACCTCTTTAAAAATGTAAGAAAATATTATCACAGTGCCATGTCGCACCACACAGAAAAAAGTACCAACAGGTTTTTTGCCGTTAACTTATTGCATTTTCCAAAACTCACTTAAGTTTTAAGCTATGTTAACTGTAAAATGTTTTTTTTTTTTTTAAATAAAGAATAAAACCCCATGTGCATGGATGAGTTCTTTTTATTACAAAACAGAGGAATTTCTTATATGCAACACAGGCCAAGCACAGCCCTTTTCCATTTTAAAAACACAAATGCAAGTCCATGGACTGACCTCACAGGTTCCACTGTAGTATATAGAAATTAATTTTCCAGATGTGCGCCCCCCTGCCTTCTTCCATTTATCAGTGACACTATGTACATAGCAATGTAATGCTTTCAGCACTTACATAGTTAAAACATATCTGAAAGTTTTGAACATATTGGACATTTACTATTGACAATTCCTCATTTCACTTCCTTATACCACTGACAGCCAACTGAAAGGTTCAAAAGTGCACTTGAGAGGCCTATATTCCAGTAGGCCCTTAGTTTGTGTAACTGAAATACTGTATGTGTATTGTAATTGTATTGTAAATTTGGCAAAATGATTACAAATCTGCATGTACTGAAATTGTACATTCAAAACAAGAGTAAAGGAACTTCAATTTACATTACTTTATATGTCTTTTCAGATAGGCCAACATGAAAATATCATATGAGATGTGGTGATTCACATTTCTGACTTCTGAATGAAGGGTTAAACCAAATAATTGATTTTTCATTTTTATGAAATTTTAAATTAATAACAAAACAGATAAAACACAGCTATGGATGTTTTTCGGCTGCACACAATATGATACACCCCCCTTACAGCTCAGTTCAGAAACTGAGAAGTGCTTTGTTCTTCTGAGATAACTTCTTTCCAGTTTCATGTGAAGATATATAGCCTACACACAAAATGAAATGTAAAAAAGTACACATTCATACACATCAGTTCATTGTGATGAGTAGAATTCATTAGAGATGTTAAAGAGTGGGAGTGTTCCATCAACTGTACAGGAGTGGAAAACTTTTGCACTGAGCCAAGAACATCACGTTCCCATCCCATAAAGGTCCAAATGGGAATCTTCCTTCTTCAGCAACCCCCTTTAGTATGGTTCACTTTGACTGAGAAGAGATGGCCCCAGTTACGCAATGAAGTTTTACTGCCTCTCAACATCTTTCACAGAAAGACATCCTGTTCTGTACACTGGACGAGGCACATTTTTGTCACTTGATGGTACAGCTCAGTACCAAGGTGGCTCAAGAGTGTTATATAGGTCGTTTGACATGTCTGACCACTTTTTTCTCATACACCGCCCTCATGGTCTTCTCCACCTGCTTCAGAAACACCTGTGGAATTCGGCCACACAGTGTATTCACGGTGTCCAAAAACTTGGTCTGAAGAGGGAAAAAGAGGGACTGGAAAAGATTCTCCTCAAAGGGATACTGAAAGAAAGACAAACAAAAAAACAGACAAAAGTGAGATCAATACAGTAAGCCACTTAAGTAGGAATGATCCAAAATGAGCACAACATGGTTTAAAAGTATCCATCTTTCATCAGACTTGAACAGCAGAGGGGGCTCACGCTGCTATGGAGGCTGTCAGTGGAGAATTTAATGTGTTCTATGAGCCGTGATGCCAACATGAATAAGAAGAATGGCAGGAATGGACAGTGGGCCACTTTCGTTATCTAGGACCCTCCACCATCCAGCATTATTTACTTTATTATTTACCACAGAGGAATGTGGGCGCCCAGTGACACAGACGCATGAAATTTAATAACAGAAAGTATTAACTGCTTAAGAAAATCTATCCAATGTGTTATTGGGTCATGTACGAGGAGTAAGACACTGTAAGCAGAGGGAATCAAGAGCCACTCCAGGGTCTACCAGGAGGTTTTCTAAACTCTGAGAATGATTTGTACTCACGTCGTGTATGGCGTCGTACACCACTTTGAAGGCTGGCTGCTTGTCGTCATGGTACACCCCTCGGTTCCCGTGAAGAATGGAGACCCCCTCGTCCTCTGCTCCCTTGCAGTTGCTGCCATACATGCAGTGGTCTGGCCTGTAGTTCCACTGGCATGGAAACGTGTACAAACACTCTGGGGAAAGATAGACAGAACCCATACTACTGAATCACTGAACCACTAAGACCACACTGAATCCAGACATGTGTTTAACCATACAAAGACTTGAGGGTGAAAAACAAACAAACAAGAAAAGCTAACAAGCCAGCACGGGACACTGCGAGCACAGCTGCAAGAGAATCTGTGCTCTGTCCGTTCAAGTGGCTAACTTATAAAATGTGCCTCTTTCCTTATGTCCTTGTTTTTCCATTTGTTAGTGCCATTGGCAGTGTTCGGGGGGCTGGGAAAAGTGCTGTTAATGTTATCACACAAACACCGCCGCTGCCATGTTCCTGTCGTTTTGGAGCATTTAACACCAGCTTTTTTCAGGCTGTGACCATGCATCAACCATGCAGTCTGCACCTTGGCTTTGGTTTAGGATAAGACTGTCATTTGAGTGCAGTAAATTTAATTGGCATTCCTCCTCTCTGTGCTCCCAGTGCCACCACCATGCTGACTGGCTGGTGTTGTTTACGGCCGTCTGCAAACAAACCACTAGGGTTTTTTTTTCTCCCAACTGAAACGGTAAGGACAGTGCACCAAGAGTTCATCTAAGTGCAAAAAAAAACAAGCAGACAGCTAGATGAGCTCTGTTGAGCTCTGCACTGAACTAGACAGAATGTGTGGGATTAGATAAACCATCTGGGATTCCATTTGTAAACACTGCCTTTAAAGAAAGTATGCAAAGATAATTCTCTGTGATCATAAATACTGTAGGGAGGAGGCTTACCTTGGCCTGGTTTTGCAAATGGAGAATATGTTGGAAGTTTACACATAAAACCCAACTGTTTACAAAAATACACCATTTGTAACATCAAAGCCCCATGGTAAGGTTACGTGCAGATTTTAAAATGCGCTTTTCCTTCAAAACATTTACTACTGATATATCAAACAACTCCTCATTTCCTTCCTCTTCCTCATTGCCCCTGAAACAAGTCTCAAGAGAGCAAGGAAGGCTTTGTATCCTTACCTGGATTGTAGTGGAATATAATGTTGAGGAGATCCTGGTCACCCCATGTGATGTGGTTCTTGTATTTCTGGTAAAGAGGATGAAGCATGTCCTCCCACGATAGACCACTAGCAATCATGCTGTTCTGTTGGAGTCAGATAATCAGATCAGGTCATTGACTAACAGACAGACAGAGAGGCAGACAGGCAGACAGGCAGGCAGGCAGACAGACAAGCATAGTAGCTCTTGGTGGAAAAAAACATTGATGCTTGATATTATAGTTTGAATTAAACAATTTTCAAAACTTACAAAAGATATATTTACATTTAAACTCTCAATTTCTAGAAATAACACTTTGAATGTTAATTGAATGTTCTTCTCGGTTAACCAAGTTAGTTAATCAGAAGTGCCACTGATGACCTCAGTGAGCTACAACAAAAGCAGATAAATATTAAGAACATGCAGAGCACACAGGGGTAGGAAAAGCCTTTGAATAAGTTATAAACTTTAATAAGAACAAGCACAGCATGTTTTCCATTAAAGCGCTGCATAATCAGAGGACCGCTATTACAATGTGCTTTTTGAGTCCGTTTCAAACAAGCAGTGAGTGATCATGTTCTCTGAACTTAAGTCCAAGGACAAGTACATGAGTAGTTATTCAGTTCACTACACCAGATAAGCAGCAGGAGACAAGGCATACATACAACAGTAGATAGGGCACATTGGCCTGAATGACAATGAATGAAAAAAAATAAAACATGGAAGAGGTTTATAAAAGGATTTAAGATGAAAAACATAGAAGATAGGAAAGGAGAAATGGGAGCATGCGAGTCACCAAACTAGCATACACTTCCACATCTTGTAAAACTGACAGGAAATAAGCTGACTCACTGCTGGCAATAGGTTTTGGTGCAATTTTCTCTACATGATGTCCTGAACTTTCAAAAATAGTTGCACTTTTGCTGCTGCTTTAGCAACTCATCTGGAACATAATTTACTTAACCCATACTGGATATACTAAACAGGGATAGGTTCTGAAACTGTCTGTATGTTCATAATTTCCAACCAGCTTTTGGGTGTTGTGGGAGATGAGTCATATTATCTTGGATTTCCACAGTAACCTCTAATGCCAGTGCTATAAATATACCCCATTTACAGTAAAGTATGTGCCGGCAGTGTGGTACACCGCCGGACTGATAGACAGGAAATTGCACAGAGGCAATTCTTTATCACCTTGAAACGGGTGCTACGGATCCTGGTGAGGTTCATGAGCATCACGCCAGAGTTGACCCCCGTCACCCCGTAGAACGGGTGCCGGGCGAAGCGGCTGTACCAGCCAATTTTGGGGATCTCGTGCTCCGGAGCCATGGCGGCCAGCTGGGTGCTGTTGAAGGCTTTGAAAAAGCTCCAGATGTCGTCCATTGGCCGCAGGAAGAGCACGTCGGTGTCCACGTACAGCAGCGCGTCCACGTCCTTCAGGATGACCTGCATGACGGCACACAAAACCCACAAAACATCAATCACTTTCCAACACTGTGTTTAGACTGTGTTTAGAACACATTGAGGACAGATGGTTGCTGAGATGGTGCTTTTTGTTTTGGTGACAAGGGAGGCCTTACCGGGAGGAAGAGCCTCTGTGCAGCGCATGGTTTGAAAAGCTTCTTCCACTCGTCTGCGTTCCCCACGGAGAAGGTAATGGGGTAGATGCTGTAGTGAAACTTGGCAGACAAAGGACGGGGCCAGTGGCTCAACTGGAAGAGAACAAATATTTGCACAGTGTCATCATTCGAAGAGGCAGCCATCTGACACTATTTGGGTAATAACACAGGCTCCTATGGTAATAACTGTTTGTTCTTCTTCTAAAAGTAACTATCAGTTTTCACACCTATTGAGAGCATATATAATGAAATAAAGTGATGAAGCTAAAGCTACTAGAATCTATGTATCTGGAACTTCACAGCTTGCTCCACAGCTTGCAAACTTGAGGCACAGAAATCATAACTCAGCAAAGTAACAGTCCTTATCTGGCTCAGTGCTGTGGTATGTATTGTGTGCCGTGGAGGGAGCTGTGGAGATGTAAGACACACTTGCAACACAGATAAAGCTGAAAAGAAAAACACGGAGAGGGCAGAATCTCTGGCTGTGTCCTGAGGGGGCTACCAGAAAACATCATCACTGTTTAACAAGGTGCCAAGTGAAGAGTACAGAATTTTCCCCTTCGGCTTCTTTTTCCGTGCTCCGCTCAGCAGAAAACTCCCCCCACCAGGGGCTGGGATGTAGTCAGGGGCGCCTTGAATGCTTGGGCACAACCTGTCCACAATGCCCTGACTCTTGAACAACTCATTTGCTCATCTGCTCTGCTACCATCTGAGCCCCTTAGTGATCAGAGCATTACCAAACAATTCAGAGTCGAAGCCAAAGGGTCACCTCGGGATAAGCTGACAGTGATGTGGTAGAAAAGAGAAAAAAGATCAAAGCCGGAGCCTGGCTATAGATCCCAGAACACCCATCCCACCTACACAGACAAGTAGGTACTCCCAGCAATACTGGGTTCATCTTTTTAGTAGCACTTTATTTGAAACCGTTTACATAAGGGTGACATGAGACCTTTATAAACATGACATGACACATATTATGAACATTAATGACACTTCATTCATGTTTATGACTGTTGCCATTAAGTGTTATTTGGTTTTGCCAATGTCTGCATCCCAAAAAAATATAAACTTAACATTACAAAAGCTCTATGACAGTCAAAAAATATGAATGAAGTGTCATTAACGTTCATGATATGTGGCATTTTATGTTCATAACGTGTGTATGTCACTTTTATGTAGACACTTTCAAATAGTGTTACCATATTTTTATCTTCTGTGCAACAAATTACTATAGTGGACAAACCCATCTTTTTTTAGATTCCCTTCAAAACATGTTATAAATGTATTCTACATGCAAACATCCTCTCTGAGGACTGGGCTTTTTGACCAGCACTTGACAGAAGTTCACCAGACTGTCCACACAAAACTTCTGACATCACCAGGGATTTTGGCTGACAGCTGAGACCAATGTGACAAAGCAAAGAAAATGGCAGATGTTCTTTTTTCCCCTCTGAATGTCTTCCATGTCTACTTGCCGAGGGAAAAAAAGTCCTCCAGAAAGCTAAAGGTCGTTCAGTAACGCTATCTGGCTGAGAGATGATAAATGGTGCTGTGACCCAGCACCTTCAGAGGTAAAATATGCCTTGATCTGGCTTCAGATTAAAGAGCCTGTGGGAGAGGCGGTTCAAAGCTAACCCCGGACCGAACCATTATATTAGAGCTTACTCAAACATTCTGCTTTGTACTGTTCACATAGGAAGGAAGAACACCAGAGATACCGCATACCAGAGTTGCACAATATAACAAAACTGCCCTGGGCAAAAGTGCTGCTGACCAACATGGCCAGCAATTCTCCATTCTCTGAAAAGAAATGAGGTCCAACAGAAAAACAACGACCTGCCTCCTAGTCATGAGTTAAATTAAGTCATGTAGCTATTAAAAAGGTGCCAAAAAGGGTCAAGGCATGTTGTAACAGTCAAATTTATTTTCAGTCCTTGACTTCATTACCTCATGTTGCTGACTGTCTTAAAATGAACATACATGGATATATATGTTACAATATAACTCAACAAGCTAAACATGAATATACCCTAATGTAAAACATTTAGAGGAGAGGTTAAGCGTAAAGCCAAACCATCACCACAGTAACTTGTAAAACAGTATCCCCCTTTCAAACAAAGACACTTTTTGTGTTAACACCAAAGCCCACAGCCACTCACCACTAAATATACATACCCCTTTCTCAAACTCCAGGGACAGTTCCTGCTCGGCGAAGATGTGAAACTTGATCTTCTTGATGCTGAAGATTAGGGCCGACTTGATCATGGTGAGGGTCTCCTCCAGCCGGTTCCCACAAGCCACCACGGCCAGATGCATGAGGCCGTCCGAGGCCACTCGGCCAGTGCTCTTGGCCGCAGGTCGCCCCACATTGCTCTTGGGCCTGTCAGGATCAGTGGCAGCTTATGAGATCATGCTGGTTATTTAAGATGCCCGTCATGTCATGGCAAAACATATCTGCAGCTCTCAATTAAATGGTGTCCTTGTGTGCTGGAAAGGACAATTATCCTGTTAAAGCATTCTGAGCATTGGCTGGAAAGGAAGGAAATGAGGCCATGACAGAGAGAGAGAGAGAGGGGAGAGAGAGAAAGAGAGAGAGAGAGAGAGAGAGAGAGAGAGAGAGGGAGAGAGAGAGGGAGAGAGAGAGGGAGAGAGAGCGTAAAGACAGACAGAGAAAGAGGAAAAAAGAGAGAACAAGAGAAAGAAAGAGAGGAGAGAGAAAGACAGAGAGAGAGAGAGAGTAAAAGGGAGAGGGAGTAAGAGAGAGAGAGCGAGAAAGACAAAGAGAAAGAGAAAGAGAGAGAAATGATTGGTGTAGGAGACACATTTCACACTCTGGCTATCATGCTGTTCCCTCTGACAGCCAGCGGATGTGCGGTGATACATGGCGCCCATGACCACCATCATGTCCCTCGAGCCCAGTATCCATAACGTGTTTCTTTCGAATCCAGCCAAGCGAATCTCGTATCCTATGCATGAGTGCTGTCCAGGGAGCAGGCAGCGGGGAGGACAAGGGACAGCGACAAGCAACAGCCACCCAATTTAAAATCAACGCTGTGTGGCACAGCAGAGCCACTGAAACGAGTCTGGTACTGCAACAGCAACAACATATGACCTGCCACATGTTTCTGGTTTAGGAGGACCCTGCTTTTATAGCTCGTGCACAAACTGATGTTCTCATGGCCTGCTGGGCTTGTGGTTCCCTCACAGATACAAGAGACACCCTTGAGAAACAGAGCCCGCCATTTATCCGGGAGGTTTTGCAAAGGGAAACAAACCAAGCCGCCAAAAGAATTATGTTGCCTGCGAGAGCAAGAGAGAGACGAGAGAGAGCAGAGAGACGAGAAAAGGAGTGCTCGAAAAACACATCAAAAGGGGCTTTTGTGGCCCAGCGAGAGAAAGAGAGAGAGAGAGAGAGAGAGAGAGACAGAGAGAGAGAGAGACAGAGACAGAGAGAGAGAGAGAGAGTAAGAGAGGAGGATGGGGTTGGGGGGGTGGAGGGCTGGAGGGAAGGAGGGTTTTAATAATGCTTTCTGCTGTCGGTGGCTGGGCAAACGTGGACGGCGGAGATAAACCCACACGAGGGGCTGACAGATGCGCTGGAGGAGAACGGGGCAGTCCTCATGCGTCACACTTCGTTTTCTGCCTGACTGAGAGACAATCGCTCGGCACAAATTATTATAGATGAGCATCCCACTGGGGGGAGTGGCTGTACCACTCCAGCTTTTTTTGAAGGTGATCGTGCTCTCTGGAAGCACAATTGCTTGTTTATGCCAGTTTTACATTTACAAGAGCAGGGGGTTGGGGGGGGGGGTAGGGCTGAAAATGAAGATAGGGAGAGAGAGAAGTGTGTGTGTGGGGGGGGGGTTACTATAAATGTCTTTAGCATGTTTAGGCTTACCACTCTTGCAGTAAAGAAAAGGTTTTTTGATATGTGCTGGCTTCAATGAAAACTGCTGTGTGGACTCAGAACACTGAGCTGTCTTTTTGTAAACCAGCACGGCACACACGGCATTCACATGTAAGCCGTTTCCTGACTTCCTTCTCCACATCTGGATGCATTTTTACCAACTGCATAACGGAACAAAAGAGGACTTGGGTATGTTACAGGCAACAGAGGGGGAAGGTACCGTATACATTGCCCACACAGGCCTTAGCCGAAAGGCATTTTACAGGGGGAAAACAAGGGAGGTAATCAGCTACTTTTCTACTTATTAGTTGGGCTAATTGCCATTGACTATGAATACCATTTAGTTAAACTTAGTGGTTGTGCAGACCTTACCACTGCTCTTATTCTGCAAGCACATTGAAAAATGCTACTAACTACACTTGAGATGTGTCTGAAAATATATATTTTATACATCCACTTACAAAATATGTGCACAGTGACTTGGGATTTTGTGTTTACCCAACTTGTAGTGATGGTGTTGGAGTGCTTACAGTCATTTTGGCTGCCGGTATTGTGTTGTGAAATTTGCGCTGCCTTCCCCGACTGTTGCCCATATCCTCCCAGCAACTTTCCCAAAGACAAAGCATTCAGTCTGACTTTGCAGAACATATCAGCATCTGTGGTTGCTTTGCTTGCCTCACCACTCACTGCCTGTACGCAAGAGCCCCAAAAGCCTTCTCTCCCTGACTGAATGGCTGCATCATATGAATAATATCAAAAGACTTCCCAAAATCAGAGAGGGAGTCGAAAAAAAAAAAAACACTCCCGCCCCGCTTTCATCTCCCCCTCTGCCAGGCTGCCCCAGGAGCCAAAGCAAATCCAGCCCCATTTAATAGACTCCCGAAGTGTGCACCGTCTCCAACACCCGGCTGATTAACACATTTTCCAGAGCTGAGTCTGTGCTTTCATCTCTCGGGTGCCTTTTTTTGGTGCCATTTCTGGCTTCATGTCGCGAAGCTGCAGCCAGACAGTCGGACTGAGAGCGGCCTCTCAAAAGCTCATCTGCGTGTGTGTGCGAGGGAACGGCTAGCTGTCTTTGTGCCTGGAGATGGGAGGTGGGTGGGAGGGCTGCCTTAAGTCATTCCGGATGGCGCTTTCACAGCTTTCCAGAACATCGCTGAACCCGCACACATTCACCTCCCCGTTTTTTATGAAGCTCTGCAACCAGCCGTGTAGTTATGGCTACATGCATGCAAAAGCTGTTTATGCATCTTTGCACGTTTACTTGCCTTTTTTAAGTAATCGCTGATGTTATGGATGTGCAACATTTACCTCTATCTCTTAACACTGCTACAGCTCTGTATGAGACAGTCTGAGAACCATCTACAAAACCTTCCTGTGACACTCACAGAGAAAGAAAGTCTGTATATTGTCTGTACACTGTAAATGTCTGAATATTATTATCCGTATAGGATTTGCTCTGGACTGGAAAAAGGTGTTGCAGTGTGTGTCATAGCATGCATGTACACGTAGACAAGCGTGTATTTCAAGCTCTGCTGTTGGGAGTGATTAATTGAGAGCAGCAGACTCTGAACAGCTTTGCTATTTCCACGTCATTCTGGCATACACACACACCCACACCCACACACCCACACACACACACACACACACATACACACATACACACATACACACATACACACACACACATACACACATACACACACACACACACACAAGACCCAGCCATGGAAAACACAGGGCCAAGTAAGACACCGCTACACCCTGAACTGGATGAAACTAGATCCAGCCGCACTGACGAATGTGTACGAGAGCTGGAGAACAGGAGTTTGGTTATTGCTTCGCTCCCTCTCAGCCATCCCAGTGTTTTTGGGGATTGTTAATGTTTTCCTCTACCGACTGTGATCACAAATGTTTTGTCACATCACATATTTTCTGACATTGCACACAGCATTTGTGCTATTTGGAGGCAGCAGTCCTGTTAAAAACTTTTTTTTACCTCACCTTAGCCATGGGCTCTACAAACACGCCCTTAAAAAAAAAGAGCTTATGCTGCACGGATGAGACAGGAAATCTCCCTGCAGTGAGTGCGACGCCAGACTGTGTCCACAGGAAGTGATGCGGGCCGGTCAGGGGAGCCTTGTTTGTATATGTGGGATGAGCAGGGCAGGAAACACACAGCCGAATGACGTGCTGACCAGGAGATAGGATGAGAGCGTAAGAGGTGGGTGGGTGGGTGGGAGGGGGTGGTGGTGGTGCATGAGACAGGAAAGAGTTAATCAAGGTTCTATATAAAGGGGGGGTGGAGGAACCTCACATGGATGGCTCTCCTGAGCTTTCTCCTCCATAGCAGAGACTGAGGTGTCACGTAGTGTGTGTGTGTGTGTGTGTGTGTGTGTGTGTGTGTGTGTGTGTGTGTGTGTGTGTGTGTGTGTGTGTGTGTCTACTCCTGAGTGTTTTCGTCATCAAAACTGTCCTTTCTTCTGGTTAAGTCATTATCATAATGTAGCCACATAGGCCCTTTGACTCCGGATTTCCAATACAATCACAGCATAGACATAGGTGGAGCAGCAGCCGGTATTTGCTAGGAAAAAAAGGGCTTTGGGTAATCCGATAATATGACTAATTATAGCCAATAAGGTTTCTTTTCCCTGTTGATAAGAGTCTTTTGTGTGGGTCATTGATCCATCCAGGTGAAGGATACAAATGACTCTTAAGCATGAATCAGTAAATTCTTCAGACGGACTGCCGTGACTAGGGCTTTCCCTTTCAACCTCACTGTGACCCTATATCTTATTCCAAGATCAAAGCTCTGTATTGATTTGCTATTGACCCATGCAGTGGCCTGAATGCGCAATATTTTTTCAATATGGCTTGGGGGAGCATGCTAAGTTAATTAGGCAGAAAGACTGATTGATTTTTGTTCTATGTTTCAGTGATTCTTGATGAGGATAATCCTGGGCAAGGTGACCTTTGACCAAATCTTTTCTAACATTCACTGTTGCACCTATTTGGCAGATTAAAAAATGAGCACTTCTGTATCGGCACTTCATTTACAAAGACAGTAAAGTAAAGAGAAGCTTCCTTCTTAATTTCATGCTCTAATTCTGCATTGTGATAGATACTTATTATGCCACATTGTTCTTTGTTTCTGGCCATTCCTTCTCTGCTGGCTTTACAGCAATTTGAGCATCCACGTAGGATAATTTCGACATCTCTTTTTTTCCTCAAGACTTCAAAGACGTGTCAAGGCTTTCGCCTGGGTGGGAGGGACAGTCTGCTTCTTCCAAATGCAGACTATTCTTTGTAATGCTTTTCTTTTCGAGCATGAGTATATGAAGCCACATTTCCGACGGAGGGAACATGTCCATCCTGAAAGATAACGTCCATCTCGCTGGTGTTCGTCGTGGAGAAAAACATCAAATATCTTGAAATCGTGCAGCAGCAACAGAGAGCTATTGCAGCGACTGTGTGCAACTTCAGAAAAACGAGTGAAAATAGCTCAATGCGTTGCTCAACCGCACCAAACTATTCTAGCAGAACCCATTGCACTGCATGCATAAAACTTAATATCTAAGTTTAGTTCATTGAATAATGCAATATCTAAACTCTGAACGCGACTGCAAACCATGTATCTATAGGAATGCAGTCGTGCACAACACCATTAGGGATAACATTTCTTACCTAATCTTTGCATTGGCATCGCTTCCTCTGACTGATGTTTTTACGTCTTTTCGGATCAGACGTGGGTGTTTTGGGGCGACGTGAGGTTCTTCGTGTGACTTTTCTGGCAGTTTCACTGAAACTATGTTTCCATGTCCAGAGGAAGGCAGAAAGTAGCTGTCTTTCTCAACTTCTCTCAAAGGCGGCTCGTCGGCAGCATTCCCCCCTAAAAAGTACAAAAGTAAAAAAACTCCAAAACATACTGAAATCGCCACGATTTTGCAATGAATTCTCATCGTGACCGAATGTCCCGTTTGATCGGAAATGCATCGGCTTCTCCCTTCATGACGGTAAATGATAAATAACAACCCGAGCTGACATTCTGCTAGTGCTTCCCCAGTCGTTTCGTGCTACGAGGATGGTGATACTCGACTAAGCGCCGAGATCATCCACTGCGAGTAGGAGGGCCTTTATTGGCTTACCGTACTGTGCAGAAGAGCCGAGAGAACTGACTCATTTTGAAAGTTTGATTGGGTGAAACCCACGGTGAAACCCCAGAAATGTCCTACCAAAATAACAGATGCAAGGCCCACATGCTTGTTGTTGTTGACATTAAGTTGTTATAACGAGGTCAATTGGCGGATTCCTGAGGCTGTCGCCACTGCTAGATCAGCTGAGTTTAATTCAATTTAGTTTACTTACTGTGCCAAGAGCAGGGTCTAATGGAAATCCTATTTGTAAAGGGAAACCTTAAATAGATCCCACCTCTCAAGGATGGGATGGGTGCCACCCGCTAGGTCGGGTGGGCTTGCTGGGGTTGTTTGGAGCATGGAGCATAGCAGAATCAAAAGCAAGCAGAGCAATGTGTTTTTGCATCTGGACGACGTTTTAAAATAATGTAACTAAATATTCCCCTGGAGATGTGTGCAAGACGGATATGAAAGAGCCAAGACCCAGGCACTGGTTTCTGAACAGTTTATGTCATGCTCATATGAGAACAGGGAGGGCAGGAATGTCACACAAATCCACAGGGCAATTACCTCGCAAAAACTGCAGAAAACATGACAAACTGGACCAAAGTTCAGAGGTGGTGAAAGATTAAGTCATAGAATAAGCCATAAAGGTCAAGGTGGTGTTAGGCTACGGAAAGACTAGTGTAGGCCTACACTAATGCAAGTGTATTACATAAGTCATTTGAATCTGCTCAGTACCAACAGGGTTGGACCTTCTTTGCAAAGCACTTCCCAGAAACTGTATTAGATTTGACAGTCAATTGTATTATTATTTGCCATGAAAAACAATTTACTGCCAAGGCTGGATATTTACTCTTCAACCATGTACTGTTTCACAAAAAAGTGTGTGTGTGTGTGTGTGTGTGTGTGTGTGTGTGTGTGTGTGTGTGTGTGTGTGTGTGTGTGTGTGTGTGTGTGTGTGTGTAATATTTTTAGATATCAAGGCCAGGGGTTGATAGAGACACTTACAGAAACTGCTTTGTATCACTGTGCATTAGGTCCATTAAAATCCACAAAGTTTACACATTTAAGTGAAATCCATATTGAGCACTTGAAATATTCAAACAGGTCCTGAGGGTAGTCTTCCCTTTAATTTTATGATAATCACTGTTATCATAATGAAATGTCATAGAAAGGCCACTGCTTTTAGACGTTCTGTAGCCTACATCGCATACTTTAGCTTCATGATGAGAATTACCGACTTTTCTGTTCATCAAAAGCTGATGTCTCTGACAGTGTGATGGCCTCATGGACTTAAGCTGTTATTTACAAACTTTCTACTATCTTTACTATTAGTAGTATACCAATACCACCATACGGTGTGTTAGGGTTTGCTCTGTTTGTGTAGATAGTCTATCATGACAATCTTATTTAAAATATACTAAGAAAAACGAAAAAGAAACACTGAATGACAGGACATAGGCCTGCGCAACTTCTGGCCACTCTTACAAATCGAGGGATATTCTCGCACGTCTGTTCTTCCACCAATACAGTAGGTGGCGTCAGCCATAATCCAAAGGTTGTAAAGACAATATATTTGGTACATTACGGTAACGCATGGTCATATGTAAGGAAATGTCCAGACTGAGAGCTTGAACCACGTTGAACATGTTTTGGTGTTTTCTGTGCACATTTGCAGAAGTTTGACACAAAAATGACAAACAGTGACAGCTGTTTATGGAACTGGGGCCATTAATATAACCGTTTTGATTGTGGATACTCCTTCCAGCACTTTCATTTAGGTATGGAAATGTTTAGAATTATTATCTGACGTTAAGCTACCTCGTCATATTAATTTGGACAAATAGGAAGGATGTGTTGCTGTTGCTAAAGTTACAGAAAGATAATTTAATGTTAGATTGCACTGTTTACGCTCGTTGTAGATGTACCACGACTCGTTACTATTCAAAACATTAGTGTGTCTGAGGCTGCTTTCACACCTACTTTGAGTTAGCACCCTATAAGGAAAATTGGAAGTTAAACTTGTCTGAATAACTGTTTGAGTAAAGCTATTGTAAAAAATCCCCCGAATAAACAGTTGCGTACGTTTATAAGATATAAGACAACAGGGTTGTTCAGCAGGGTAGTTGACTGTGTGTGCGTTGTAGTATCCTTTTCACCACAAGGTGGAACTGTCGGTACAAGTCATATTAAGTCGTCTAATTGTTGATCATTTAATGCAGTGAAACATAACGTCGCATCATCAGTTTGTCATCATCAGGGTGAAAATGACTATAGCAGTGTTTGAAATACTTTCTGTAATTAAACTGAAGAGTGTGAAACAAAATCCTGTGCATCTTGTGTCTGTTGTGCTGTGTAGTCAGACTCCCAACGTATCAGAGTATCAGATATGCTGACAATAGTAAAATGTTTTGCATCCTTTTCTTTTAATGACAGATTTTTATCAAACAACGCCATGCTGACTCCAGCATTTGAGCTGAGTCAGGACTCAGAGTTCCTCACTCTGGTGATCCGTGTTCCCTATACCAGGACGTCAGAGTTTGACCTGTACATTGATGGAGATGACTTCAAGTTCTATGCCAAGCCATACTTTCTAAGGTCAGTTTTTTTTTCTTTGGGGGGGGGTCTTTTCAGTTTTTTGCATGTGTTTTATTTGTAATACATTACGGGTTTTTATGGCTGCCACCTTGGCCAGGTCTCTTTGTGACTTTTGATGTCAGTGGGACTCCTGGTAAAATGATAGGGTTGGCAAGTGCTTACCTTTAAGTCCATCACACATTAGCAAAATATGATGGGTTCATGTTGACTTTTACATTTGTTGTTAACAGAAACTTCATTATTAGATTGTGTTATTTTACTTTTCTCTATGCATTATGTTTTTATGGTGACTTTGGGGTGTAGTTACCATTTTCTGTTGTCCCTAAATTTAAAGATAATGTTCAAGGTTCAAGTTCAAGGTTTTTATTTGCTATCTGTGCATAAACCATCAGTCCAGGCACATCAGAATTCTTGTGCAGAGCTCTCTCAGAGTCAACAGTTTAGGAAATAGAACAATATAATAGAAAATTAAAAAACACTGCACAGGAAGGTTGTAATATGTACACATTTTTAAACACATATACCAAACAAAAAGAAAACGGCAAATGATATTGCAGATATTACATCTGTTTTTTGTATTTGGCTTTAACCCTAAAGGTTGACTTTACCTGGAAGAATAATAGAGGATGGAAGAGAAAAAGCATCATTTGATATCGATAAAGGTAAGTTCTGCTTATTACCCCGTTTTTAAGCTGTTGTTTTTTTAGTTGCTAGTTAAGTGTCATTACGTTGTTGTTGCATTGTTGTCTCAAAGACAAATGTCTGTTTGAAAACCTACCACAACTTGACAAGTACATCTGTTGTTGCAAACATTGCTCTAAAGAGCTCCACCTTAATGTTCAAACAGCTCTAACAAACATCAAATTCCCTCGAACATGCATAAACACATATCATAACCTACAGCATAAATACACTGGTATATAACCTGTGCTGTGAGACGCAAAATCTTGGGTTAGACTCAAATCTGCTTATTAAGTATCAAGCATCTGTATCATAGTGCATGAAAGATAAAGCTGCAAGCCAGGAGGATAAATCCAAGAAAAAAGAAGTTCTGTGTTTATTCTCTGTGCTGATTGGTTACCGCTTGACACCGCTACACTGAGCGCACAGCGGGACGTCCTTCAGAAGGACTTGATTGATCCCTGGTGTCTCCTCCACACTCGCTGAAAGGCGAGCAGACGGTTCAATTACTGACAGCGCCTGAACATTTAATTGACCATTTGCCCCATCAGTGCCATTACCAGCTCTGTCTTCAGACTCCTACATGACTTCACTTGTCACACTCTTGTCTTGATAATTTTTTTTTTACCCCCTGTTGGTTTTCTCATTTGTTTTCCTGGCAACATCTTTACCGCTGTTATGCTTTTGCGTCTGTCTTCGTGCGTCAGTTACAAAGTGCTAAACGGGTGCGCTGTGTGTGTGTGTGTGTGTGTGTGTGTGTGTGTGTGTGTGTGTGTGTGGTAGGGTTGGGATAGGGGGGGAGGGTGGTTGAGTCTAATCTAATAGCCATCTGATGTGGCAGCGCATTTAATGAGTTGTCAATTACGGGAGCCTTAATTATAAGACGTGTGACATATTTAACCTGACACCATTGCCCTTATGTCTGCCACTTCCTTCTATGACACGCGCGTTCCGCCTGTAAATGATTCACTAGCAGCTGGTAATAACAGCCCCCCTAATCACGGAGTGAGTTTACACTTGTAATTACAAATCATTGAGATGTCTTTCTGGGGCAGACGGCCAATGTAATTAATGACATAATGCATTTTTAAGGTGAATACTCAGGCAAGAGTGTTGAAATTTTTATTAGGTGTTTAAAATGCATGAGAATATGAAATGGTTTTGCTGGCAGACTCGAAGATTGTTCTCCTGTGTAGTGTTTTGTTTTTCTTGTCTTTTTTTTTTTTCTCCTACAGTCGTTATTTTGGCAAGCGCATAAATACGAGAGGCCTCTAAACCACGAGTGTGAACGCTGGCTCTCAGATTGATTAATTAAGAGCAATTGTGCATGCATCACACCATAATTATATCCTTCGTTACATTACACCCATGTGCTGACATGCCTGGCTATTGGGGGCGTAAGAACTGTTTATTTTGAATGACAAACACCGCCTCCGAGGCATTGGCTTATTATCGTTTTTTGGGAGGGGGAGTAGCAGTAATGTTAGCCGCCTGCATTGTGGTGAATTGAGAAAGACGCGTCAAAAGCAAGATTAGGTCGAGACCCCGCTAAGATGATTCAGATGAATGTCAGATGACATGGTCTACATGGACAGCCTACAGCCACATTAATATGTCAGCATAAGTAGACATGTGGCAAAGTTGTCACATTTGGGTCTGTCTGTCACACTTGTCTTGTCATTTTTGGGCTTTAGAACCATGAAGGACTAGAAATAGAGCCAGTGATGGAGCCATTTGAAAACGGGAGCGTACAGAAGTGAAAATGGTGTCTGAGGACCATCGTGTCAATCAGTGCCAATCGTTCAGGGTTCTGAAAGGTTAAATAGACTAAAACGGACATAGCCTTAGTCTCCAAGAGTGTACTGATGCTGTAGTGGTTGTTGACCTGCAGTGGATGCTGCAGGCCTGCAAGGAGAGATGTCTGGGCCCCTGAAAACATCCTATTATTGGTCCCTTTTCCCCCCAAAAACCCCTTTGGTTTTCAATTGCACCCCCGGGCGGTTGGACCTTGGAAAACTTGTTTATCTTCTCTTGTGGGCGGCCCTGGCTGTGATGTGGGCTTCAGGTGTTTTCACATTGTGCGTGCCTATGACAGATTAAAAAATAGAGCCTGCCCAGCATATGAAAGTGTCAATGGTGTGTGTGGACAGTAATCGCTGTGTGTGTGTGTTTCAGGTGTGTTCACGCTGTGCGTGCCCAAGGAGATGGCGGGCCAGCACTTTGAGGGACTGCAGATGCTCACTAGCCTGCTGGCACCCCGCGGCTCCCGCTCTGCCAAGCCTCTGGTGGAGGACCTGGGTATGTGTCAGTGGCCAGTGCGTGCTCGCATGGCCATCCAAAAAGCAGTGCCACGTGTGTGTGCATGAGTGTGTGTGTGCATGAGTGTGTGTATGCATGTATGCATGTGTGCATGTGTGTGTATGTGTGTGTATGTGTGTGTGCGTGTGTGAACATGTCTGGTGTGTGGGCATGCATGCATGCAGTGTGAGTACGTGTGCGTTTGATCTCCATACAATCCTCCTCACAAGTACTCCCTCACACACTTCTCCCTAAACACCCCCTCACACACTCCCCACTTGCCGTTCCTCTTCCACAGAGCCATGTGCGGGGGCTGCAGGTGCTGAACTGGAGGTGGGAGAAGACGAAGATGACGAGGAAGAAGAGGAGTTTGATTGGCAGGTGGAGCAGACGGCTTATGCAGAGAGGCCCGAGGAAGAGCTGCAACAGCTGCAGAAGTATGGCTTTGGCAACCTCCGCTCAGGAGTCTTCGCCAGGCTACAGGTAAACACACACACACACACACACACACACCAACAAACGCAAGCATGCACATACACACACACACACACACACACACACACACACACATATATACTCAGACCTGGTCACCAGGCTACTCGTGAATTACAGCTTCTCTCTCTTTGTCTCTTCCACCAGTTGGTTTCAATCACGGATTGTTTTACCCACAGAAAGTGCTTGTTATTGATGCCAGATGATGCCAATTGCAGAAAAAGGGGGAGGATTTTGGCTTTTGCTTAATTAAGGCCATCTGATGTGTTGCCTAGCATGCCTTGATCTACGCACAAAAAGCAGTTCATTATGTGT
>CM059267.1:11521792-11526792 GCA_030347295.1 Setipinna tenuifilis | reverse complement strand
CCTGTCGCACCCGCAGAGAGGAGATGAGTGCGATAAAGGCTCCGCGCTCGCTACCGCTTCCCCCCCCTGCTCCCTCCTCCCCCTGCTCCCCCCTGCTCCCCCCGCCACTGAGAGCCCATTCAATTGAGCCGGCCCCTCTCCTTCTTAACACGCGGCTAATTCCTCCGCTTCCCACTGAGAGAGGAGAGGGGGAGAGGGAGGGAGAGGGAGAGAGAGGGAGCGGGAGGGAGGGAGGGAAAAGGAGGGGGAGAGAAGAAGGCTAACGCCAGAAACCGACTGCCCAGGCTTTGGTGTGTGTGTGTGTGTGTGAGAGAGAGAGAGCGAGAGAGAGACAGACAGAGACACGGAGACTGTGTGTGTGTGCATGTATGTGCACGTGTGTGAGAAAGAGAAAGGGCGTGTGTGTGTGTGTGTGTGTGTGTGTGTGTGTGGTAGGGGAGGGGAGTAAAGTATGTGGATTAAACAGATATGGTGATTATCACAGGAGGGGCACCAAGCTGATCATCTCCAGGAGGCTGTCTGGCTGCTGGGCCCAGCTCTTAGCTCCTGACAATCACCTGTCAGGCACATGGAACACACACACACACAGAACACACACACAAACACACAGAACATACAGACATAGAACACACACAGCGCATACGCACACACAGATACATGGTCTTGGCTCCTGACAATCACCTGTCAGACACACACACACACATGCACGGAACGTACGCATGCACACACACACGGACACAGATACATGCACATGCATGACTTGCCATGTACTTACTTTCTTTTTTCCCCTCAGATGTTTGTACTGTTTTTCTCTCTTTTCACTCTTTTTTTCCTCTCTCTTTCTTTCTCTCTCTCTCTCATTTCCTCTCTCAAGTTCACTTTTATACTGTGTTGCTCTTATATGCACTCAAAAAAACATGCATCTAAAGCTAATATCACACTTTTATTCAAAACATTCTGTCTGATGTAGACACACACAACCACACACACACATACACACTCATACACACATTTCAAGCCTTTTTTCTTTGCCCCCCCCCCCCCCCTGTTTGCCTGTGTCTCTCTCTCTCTCTCTCTCTCTCTCTCTCTCTCGCTCGCTCTCTCTTTCTCTCTCTCTCTCTCTCTCTCTCTCTCTCTCTCTGTCTAGCTCTCTCTGTCTTTCGCTCTCCCCCCCTCTCACACACTCTCTTTCCTCACACACAAAGAAACATAGAAACACACAGACAGACACACACACACACACACACACACACTCACACTCACATGTTCTTTGCATACTCATGCTTTCACAGACACACAGCTCTCCCTTAATCCTGAAAACTGCAGCCTCTTAGTATTCCTGTCAGCTCTGGCTCTCTATATTAGGACACAGGCAACACTTTAGACTACCCAGAGACTCACACACACACCACTGAAGGTTGGAGAAAATAATCAACACTTTGTATCATCATATAACATTGCATAACATTGTGTCAAAGAATATCTTAAAATGTATATAAACCTATGACTTGAGATTTTGTTTTGGTATGTATGTCTACTCTGACCACCACACTGCTTTACTTTGTGGCGCGCAATCCTTTTAGTCACAGAGAAAAGTGGAACTGGAGTTGCAGATGAGATGGAATTGAAATATATGCTTCAAGATGGTGGTAGAGAACCTCCGTATTTAAAATCGTGTATATATATGCGAGAAGTGGATTGTAACAGACTCCCGAGATTAAGTTTGAAATACACTCTGAGTAAAGAAAAAAATGTAAGGAATGTCAGTCCCGTCAAATGGTGACCCAGATATTAAGATGGTATTAGATTGTTGGCCAAGGGCAAGCCCCTCTCACTCAGACCACAGGGACGCTGAGCCAGGCTATATTTTGAAGAGTAGCTGTCAGCATCCCTCTGTTTTTCCCATCTCCTTTACTCTCTCCCACGTACTTACTCTACCTCTACATCTCTGTCCATCGCTCTCTCTCTCTCTCTCTCCACACCCCTCCCTCCCTCCCTCTCTCTCCTCCTCCTCTCCACCTGCTGTCATCTATCTTGTTCATTCTCAGGCTCTGCTTTGGCTGCAGTCCACAGCTTGGTGATGACTTTTGTGTCTCAATCCCTCCTGCTCTCCCTTCTCTCTCTCTCTCTCTCTCTCTTTCTGCCTCTCCCCCCCCCCCCTTTTTCTCTCTCTTTCTCTCACACTCTTCCTCTCCCTTCTCCCGCTTTTTTCTCTCTCCTTCTTACCCCTTTCTCTCTCTCCCCCCTTCTCTCTCTCCTTCACCCACTTCTATCTCTCTCTGTCTCTCTCTTTCTTCCCCCCCTTTCTCTCTCTCCCCCTCTCTCTGTCTGTATGTGTTTGACATTTGCATTGAAATTAAATGAACTGTACCCTGATCATGTTCTTACCCTAGTCTAGCCCAGTGAGCCTTGCCATAATGCAGTGACCATGCTTTTCACTGCAAACTACCCAACGGCTTTTGGCATTGGGAACATTTTAAAGTCAAGTTGAATTCTGTGTGGATTTCAGTTACACTGTACTTACCAATTAGGTGTTGGATGCGCAAGATTAGTAAAAACACTTTTTGGTGGATGCTCGGTCTGTGGCTCAGTCAGTTGATGTGTGTTGTCACGCAGAGTGTCGTGAGGATTTTCTGGGTTGAGTTTGAGTTCCCCACTGAAACTCAGAAAACTCAGGGTTCTGTTTTTTATCTGAGGTCTCTCTCTTTCCCTGTCTGTCTTCACTTACAAAGCCACCACTTAATGAGTACCACAGCCCTCATTAGAAGTGTCTGTCTGTGTGTGACTGTCTGTGTGTGTCTGTCTGTGTGTGACTGTCTGTGTGTGACTGTCTGTGTGTGTCTCTGTGCATGTCTGTGCGTACGGGTCTGTGTGTATGTGTGTGTATGTGTGCATGTGTCTGTCTGTGTGAGGCAACATAAGCAACTTAGACTGCTAAAATGCAGTCTTTTTTTCAGACTGGTATTTCTGTTCCCGGAAGATTTTTAATTGCAGAGAATTTCAAATGAAGTTGTCCTTCAGAGGCCTGCGCTTCACAGTTGAAATGTGCTCATTGACAGGGGTGAGGGTTTTTCAGTCTCTGAGATTTTGTTTACAACAAAACAAACAAATCTGTTGTTTTTTAAATTACTCTCTAAACACAAGGATTAGTTCAGATCCACCAGCCAGCACCAGAGTCAGCAGAGAGCCCCCTCCCCCAACCCCTCCACCTCCCAGAGCTGCCCTCTTCACCCCCCCAGTAAACACGCTGACGTAATGTTTCGCCCTCCCAGCGGCTGTTTTGTGTCGCCTCATTTTCCAGCAATCACCGACTCTGATGGGCGGCCATTGTCCGTCCTGGCCAGAGGCGCTGCTCGGCCTCGTCCAAAAGCTTGGCTCTCTCGCCCCTGATTGTTTCCAGATTAGGCAGCGGGCAGGCCTCCCCTTCTCCCTTCTTTCTCCATCTTCTGCAGTTTGTTTCATAAATGAAGTGCTGAGTGGGCAGATGCTCCCTCCTCCTTGAGCGGTGTGTGTGTGTGTGTGTGTGTGTGTGTGTGTGCGTGTGTGTGTGCGTGTGTGTGTGTGTGCGTGTGTGCGTGTGTGCGTGTGTGCGTGTGTGCGTGTGTGCGTGTGTGCGTGTGTGCGTGTGCGCGTGTGCGCGTGTGCGTGTGTGCGTGTGTGCGTGTGTGTATGTGTGTATGTGTGCATGTCTGCGTGCACGTGTGTGTATGTGTGTGTGTGTGTGTGTGTGTGTGTGTGTGTGTGTGTGTGTGTGTGTGCGCCTTTGTGTGTGAGTGTGCGTGTGTGTCTGTGTGTGGGTGTAGCGGCTGCCAGCGGGGACCAGACCCCGGATGTTCACACACACACACACACACACACATTTTTAAGAGGGTGACAGACCTCCCACACTGCTACTAAACGTATCGTTCAATTTGAATTGCGTCAAAAATGAAAAAAAAGTGTTAAGGATGCAAATCTTTCTTCCAACAAACATTACGACTCATGATGTGAGTGACTGAGCACTGCAGCTGTGTTTGATTACCTCAGAATACCTCCGGGGCAACAGTGGCTCAGGAGGTGGAGGATTGTCCCACTAAACCCCCATCCGGCTCCCGGTCTGCTGGGTGGTGTCTTGCATGGCAGTCTCGCCATTGCTGTGTGAGTGGGTGAATGTGAGGCATTCTCTGTGAAAAGCTTTGAGTACTCTGCTAAGTACATTAAAGCGCTATATACACAGGGTAGGCCATAAAGAACTGGAGCGCTATTTAAATGACTACATGTCCTTAATCATTTAGGCTACCGCAATTAAAATCCATGCAAATTAAAGCTCAGTCCATTTCTTTCTTCCAGACGTATCATGGTTTACGACCATGAAAGCAAGGGGATGCCCACTACGGCCATTGGAATAAAACTAGCCCTGAAAAAAGGGATAGTCATTTAAAAAAGTGGTCCAATTTATTTTGGTCTGCCCTGTATAGGCAGTCAGTTTGCCGTTTACATGTGATGGGCCAGTGTATCAAAATCGGGGTTAAGAAGGGAGAGGAGCTGAGTGTGCAGATGCTCCCTCATCCTCGAGCCTGTGTGTGTGTGTGTGTGTGTGTGTGTGTGGGTGGTGGGCGGTGGGCAGCAGGAAAGCGGAAGGACCAGATCCCCTGGATGTTGAAGGCAACAGACCCCCCAGACTAGTACCGATCATGTCATTTCCTCTGAATTGCATCAACAATGGAAAAGATTGTTAAAAATTGAAAGCTGACTGCTAAACAAAAATGACTACTCACGTTGTTAGGGACCGAGCACCGCAGCTGCCTTTGATTACCTCAGACTACTTGAATCCATCCATTCCTCCCATTGTATCAAAATCAGGATCAAAAAATTCGGGAGGTCAGTTTTTTAGCTTTCAGGAGGGCTGAAGCTTGAATGACGTGGCCTGAAGCCTGAATCTGCTGAGTGGGTAGATGGCCCTCCTTCTTGAGCCATGTGTGTGTGTATGTGTGTGTGTGTGTGTGTGTATGTGGAGGCCA
>CM059267.1:11491792-11504292 GCA_030347295.1 Setipinna tenuifilis | reverse complement strand
TACTGCAACGCCTGTGTTATACATGTGCAACAAGCCCTCCTGCCAAAACAGGATGCAGTTAGTCTTCCTGAATACACTGCTGGGAGCACCATGGGTGTGTGTGTATTTGTGCGCGTGTGTATTTGTGCGTGCGTGTGTGCGCGCGCTCGTGTATCTGTGTGTGTGTGTGTGTGTGTGTGTGTGTGTGTGTGTGTGTGTGTGTGTGGTGCTCGTATCAGTGTGTGTGAATGTGTATGTGTGTGTGTATATATATGTATGTGTGTGTGTGTGTATTTGTGCGCATGTGTATGTGTGTGTGTGTGTGTGTGTGTGTGTGTATATATGTGTGTGTGTGTGTGGTGCTCGTATCAGTGTACGCATGCATCAAGCAAGTCGCTTTGCACTAAGTGAGTTATCTCCGCTCAATGACAGGCTGAGCTGGCCCTCTCTCTCGCTCTCTCTCTCTCTCTCTCTCTCTCTCTCTCTCTCTCTCTCTCCCCCTCTCTCTCCTCCTCTCTCTCTCTCCCCCTCTCTCTCCCCCTCTCTCTCTCTCTCTCCCCGTGCCGGATGACAGAGAGTGCAGCGTGCCCTGCATTAACCATCCACACACACACACACACACACACACACACACACACACACACACATACACATATACACTCACTCCAACAACCAGCGTGCTGTGCTCTCACTGCCAGAAGCCCCATTATGCAGTAGAGGGATCTTCACTACACGGCCTGTTGCCTTTTGTGTGTGTGTGTGTGTGTGTGTGTGTCTGTCTGTCTGTTTGTGTCTGTCTGTCTTTTTGTGTGTGAGTCTGTGGGTGTGTGTCTGTGCATGTGTGTGTGTGTGTCTAACAAGTCTGTGCACATATGGGGCACAAATCTCCTCACTAAGAAACCAGACAAAAGGTGATTTGTGGGAAAAAAATATGTTCTCCACTGATCTAATTGTTTTTCTTGGTGAGTTTGTTGTAACTGATAAAACAGTGCAAAGTTTACTGACAGGTTAGGGTTAGGGATGGGTTTGGTCTGGGCACAGTTTAGCATTCTTTAGTAATATTATCAATGGGAGTGTCCCATAAAGATATAAATGTGTGTGTGTCTGTGTAATCAGAAGTGCAGAGAAGATAGTGGTTTGCAGAAGCGTCCTAATAAATCTTAGAAACGCTGCTGTTCTGTGATGTGTGACTAGGACTGCATGGAAGTGTTGATTTTAATGCACTGGACAGGATTCAAGAGGCAGAGCCTGTGCATTTCCTGATTAGCATCAGCTAGCCTCATTAGGAAATCAGGAGCAGTGGAGCTGGTGTATGGCTGTGGTAGGAGAGATGGATGAAGAGACGGAGAGCGAGAGCGAGTAGGACTGACTAGTGTGTATATGTATATGTATGCATATATGTATAAGTATGTGTATGTATATATACACACATACATACAGAGAGAGAGAGAGAGAACGCGAAGGACTGACTGGTGCATAGAGAGACTACTCTATTAATCTATTATTACTCTATTACACTATTCAGTATTATTTATAACTGTTATTATTACTATCAGTGCTTGATTACTGCTTTGGCAATATTGTATTTACATTCATGCAAATAAAGCTATTGAGTTGAATTGTGTGTGTGTGAGAGAGAGAGAGAAGAGAGGTTGAGGGAGGAAGAGAGTCAGTGTTGGAGAGATGGTGAAGGGGCGTGCTTGCCTGCCTGTGCACGTGAGCATCTGTCTCCATTACCCTCATTATCAATCAGCCAGCTCCGTGCTGCACATGGCCCACCATTAACCCTTCTTCTCGCAATTAACCTGTCAGCACCTCTCCCATTCTCTCTCCGTCTCCAGGTCGCTCCTCTTTTTCTCTTTCTCTTCCCCCCTCGATTCTGTCTCCGTCACTTTCTCCATCCATCCATCCCTCCTTCGCTCTATCTATCTTTCTTTAATTCTCCCTCCCTCTCTTTCTTTCTCACTTTCTCCATCCATCCATCCCTCCTTCTCTCTATCTATCTTTCTTTAATTCTCTCTCCCTCTCTCCCCCTCGGTCTCCTTCACTTTCTCCATCCATACGTTCATCCTTCCTTCACTCTGTCTATCTTTCTTTACTTGTCTCTGCCTCCCTTTCTCTCTCTCTCTCTCTCTCTCCCCTTCCCCCTCTGCCTCCCTCACTTTCTCCATCCACCCATCTGCCTCTCCTCCTCTCTATCTACCCCCCTTTTACTTGTCTCTGCATCCCTTTCTCTTCTCTCTCATTCTTCCTCCCTCCCTCTCTCTCTCGCTCTTTCTCTCTCTCTCCCTCCCCCTCTGCCTCCCTCACTTTCTCAATCCATCCATCCGCCCCTCCTCCTCCTCTCTATCTATTCCTCTTTACTTGTCTCTGCCTCCCTCTCTCTCTCTCTCTCCCTTTTCCTGTGTCTCTGCCCCACTCTGGTTGCTGCTGAGAGAGTGAGAGTGGCAGCTGTGTGCCCTCCTCCGTCTCTGGAGGTCAAGCAGGCCTGACTGGGTGCTGACAGCAGAGGTGAGAGGGGAAGAGGTGGCAAACGACACACATCCCCGCTGTTCACACGTTTAGTGCTCCCTCTCTCCCTCTCTCTCTCTCTCTCTCTCTCTCCCCCCTCCCTCTCCCTCACCCTCTCTCTGTCTCTCTCTCTCTCTCTCTTGTTCTCTCACACGCTCTCTCTTTCTCTCTCTCTCCCCCTCTTCCTCTCCCTTACTCCCAGTGTCTCTCTCTCTCTGTCTCTGTCTCCCCCTTTTCTCTCTTTTTCAGTCTCTGTCTCTCCATCGCGCTTGTTCTTTTCCCCTCTATCTCTCTCTTTACCCCTCTGTCTCTCTTTCTCCCTCGCTGCCTCTCTCTCCTTCTCTCTCTCCCCCTCGCCCTCTCTCCCTGTCGCCCTCTCTGCCTCTCTCCTCTTCTGTCTCTGTCTCTCTGCGCCCCTCCCCCCCCCCCCTTTTCGGCATATTGTATTGGAGTGGGTTATGGTGGTGGGGAGGCAGTGCAGGGGGACGGGGGGGGGGGGTGTTTGTTGGGGCATCACACTGACGTCCAGGCGAGGCGTGAGTAATGTACTCTTCCGATAGGCGATGACGCTTCCCCCCACCGCCCCCTCCCCCCCAATGACTTAACTCGTGCGGCACGGGCGCGACTCTGCGCCACGTAATTAATTTGTCACGACGGCCAACGAGGGGGAAATTGCTCTCGCGCCTGACGGCGAAGGTACTTCATTCAAACAGCCATGAAGGCAAACAGCGGGAGGCATTAGGAAAACAAATCCATTAGACCGGCGGCAGGAGCAGCAGCTGAGAGGCACGCCTGCATCGCGTCGCGGCGGCATGGGCATGGCAGCCCTCCTTCACAGGAAATGTTATCCCTAGGTAAATATTTGAACAGGCCTCGGGCTGCCTGTCCCCAATTTCCCTCACCTCTTCCTCCTCCACCTCAACTCACGCCCCCACCTGCCTGCCATTCCTATGTAGCGCAACCCCTCCAGGCACACGCGCACCCACCCACTCACACACGCACACACACAGACACACACGCACACAAACACAGGCAGACACAAGCTGACACACACACACACACACACACACACACGCCTCCAGTCAGGCCACTGCTCGGCCTCCGAGTTGTTTTCTGAGCAGTGAAGCCGGAAGTGATAACATTTGTGCCACCATCCCTCAGGCACCTCCGGCAGATATCTCGGGCCAACGCAGAGGAACCTGAAGACGATCAGTTGGCAAACGAAATACATGATACTTATTCATTGGTCAGTTTTTTTTTTTGACATCATCTTATCTTAATCTTGGAGCCCAAGGCAAACGGAGCACACTTATACTGACCCCCAAGGGTCTGTTTCCCACACACACCCGCAAGAGTGGACATGCTCATAGAGCTGCTGTCACTGGAGGTGCTGTCACCGGAGGGATACCTGATCTGTGACACTCCCAGAAGTACGCTAGATGTGTTATTTTCTTTTTTAAGGTATCTTCACATCAGTTTTACATAAAGTGAAAAGTGGATCTAAAGCTGATTTATTGAACTTTTGTTTTCTACTGCAAATCTTTCAACATCCTTCAACCATTGACATTTTAACACACTTGGCGCAAAACAGCAAAAAAAAATAAAAATAAAGTGCCATAAATTCTGCAACTTTATGTCCCCCCACCCCTACACCACACCCGCCCCCCACACACACACACACACACCACACCCGCCCACCACACCATAGGCTGTACAGTACAACAATAGCTGGCTGAGCTCATCCCCATCTGTCTGAACGATGCAGCAGCGTTGTGCACCATTGGCCATCCTCTTCACTGCAGTCAGTCAGTCAGTCAGTCAGTGTTGAGAGTGAGGGCAGCTCTGCCTCACAGCTCATTATCCACCGACACAGAGGCAGCAGCAGCATGGCCACCACAGGAGGGTCATGCTAGGGAGCCACTCGTCTGTGGACAAGTGTGGCGGTGGTGGGGACGGTGGTGGGTGCGGTGACGGCGGTGGGGACGGTGGTGGCTGTGGTGGCACGGTCACAGCGAGTGGGCGGGAGGAGGCATGTTTCGCTCTCCGCCTCGGTGCAGTGCGGTTATTAGGAGCTGATTGATGTGGGCAGGATGTGTGTGCCTGTGGTCACAACCGAGGAGAGAGAGAGAGAGAGAGGGAGGAAGAGAGAGAGAGAGAGAGAAGGGAAGAGAGAGAGAATGACCGAAAAAGAATGAGGTAGAGAAAAAGAGAAAGTGTTCAAAGCAAAGAGAGGCAGAGAGAGTGAGAGAAAATGAATGAGGTGAAGAGAAAACGAGTGTGCAAAGGGGGAAAAAAGGCAGAATGAGAGAAAAGAATGAGATGAAGAGGAAGAGAGAGAAGGAAGGGAGACGAAACAAAGGGAAAAATGACAGCGAGCGAGAGGCAGATGGAGAGAAGGAGAACAAATGACAGAGAGAGAAAGAGAGAGAGGGAGAGAGAAAGAGAGAGAGAGCAATCTGCTGCCGCACAAGCGTGGCCTCAACTGAGTCCGCACCGTCTGCTGCTGCTGCCTCTGCCACCTCATCCTCTTCATCATCCTCATCCTCCACTTTCTCCACCTCCTCCTCCTCCTCCTCCTCCTCTCCTCCTCTCCTCCTCTCCTCCTCCTACCCACTCCAGCCTGTCATGCTGAGAGCTCCAGCACATGATTAACACAGTCAACTTGGCAACAGAGCGCAAGGAAAACTATGACGAAAGAAAGAAAGAAAGAAGAAAGGAAGAGAGCAGATAAAGAGAGTGTGTGAGAGAGAAAAGATTGCATAGAAAAAAAGAAAGATAAAACTGCAGAGAGAGGGGAAGACTGCATAGAAAAAGAAAGATAAAAGTGCAGAGTGATGGAGTAAGAGAGAGAGAAAGAGAATGCAGACAGTGATGGAGAAAGAGTAAGAGAGAAAGATTGCATAGAAAAAGAAAGGTAAAAGTGCGGAGAGAGAGTGCGAGAGAGTAAGAGAGAAAGAGAGAGAATGCAGTAGACAGTGATGGAGAAAGAGTAAGAGAAAGATTGCATAGAAAAAGGAAGATAAAAGTGCAGATGGAGAGTGAGGGAGAGAGAGAGAAAGAAAGAGAGAGAGATGGAGGGAATGATGGAGAAAGAGAAGGGGTCTGCTCTGCTCTGTCTGCTCTGCTCTGCGGACTCCAAGCGCTGGAGGCCCGTTTGGGCCAGTGATGAAATAAAAAGCAGCTCCAAGGGACTGGACGAAGGAGAAGAGAGAGAGAGGGATGGACGGCTGCACACAGCAGGGGGAGGGAGGGAAAGAGGGAAGGAGAGAGGGGGAGAGGGATTGTTGCTGCAGGGAGTTTGGTTGAAGAGGTTTTTTTTTTCCTTTTCTTCTCCTGCCTTTCTCACTTCTCATTCTCTTTTTTCACCCTTCAAGTTTCTCTCCCTCTTTTTCTACTATTTCTCTCTCTCTCTCTCTCTCTCTCTTTCCTACTCTCTCTCTTTCCTACTCTCTCTCTTTCCTACTCTCTCGCGCAACCCTCGCTTAAATAGGAACCAAATGTTTGTGTAAGGCTTTCCTCAGCGCGAGTGCCGTGTTTGTTTTGAATAGGCTGGAATGTCTCCACATGCTGCCAGCCAGCTCTGTGGGTGGAGGAGAGTGCGGGTGGATGAAGGGATGAGAGGAAGGGAGGGAGGAAAAAGAGGGGAAGGAGGTCGAGGGGGAGAAGAGGACTCCTGAGCACCATCACCACCACTGCTCGGGGCCTCTGGGCCCCCGGCTCTGGCCAACACACGCACCCTGGGGGCCCACGGCCGCACTCGCCAGAGGGGTGTTGGGGTCAGTCATTCTGACACCTTGTTTGGCAGTGGTGGCATGTGTCAACAAACATCAGGCCTCGCGACCAGTCGCCCGGGGCTCACCCTGCGGCCCTCCACCCCACGCCCCCTTCCTCCCTCCCTCCCTCCCTCCCCTTCCCACTCCCTCTCTTCCTCTCGCTCGCTTCCCTACCTTTGTTCCTTCCTGCCCCCGCTGCAGAGTGGCCTTGCCGCTGGAGCGTGAGTGTGAGTGAGCGAGCGAGCGCAACCCCTTTGCCATCTGCCCTGTGTAGCTCCCAGCAGAGCCAGGTTAAAAAGTGCCTAATGTGCATTTGCATGGCCACTGAACGAACTTGTTGGTTGTTTGGTCTTTGCGGGGGCCTCTGTGTTTACCCTCTGCAGCTGTGTTTGTGTGTGTGTGTGTGTGTGTGTGTGTGTGTGTGCACGTATGTGTGTGTGCACAACATGCCTACCATGTCCTTTTTTGCCTCGGCAAAAACCGACTTGTCACAGTCAAGTTGTTCTCAGAGGCGTTGATGCGGGCAGGCTCCTGTAGTTGTCTATTTCCCTTCTTCTTCGAATTTTATTTGTTGCCCAGCGTGCCGTGACTGCATGATATATGTGCGGCTGTCCAGCTTCCATTTTTCCCCTGACGAGGTGCTAACCTCATTCGCTGCTTCCTCATCCGCTGCGGTCTGGGGGGGTGGGGGTGTGTGGGGATGGGGGGGGTGGAGAGGTGGAGGGAGGGGCGGGGGTTGTTGTTTGGAGGAGGTGTGGGGATGAGGGAGATTACAGCGCTGACATTTCCTCTGGGCCAGCTGGCTGACCCGAGATCATTTTCAGTACTTTCTGACCATTTACTGGTAGAGCGAGTTCCTCTCCACATCCAGAGTCTCTCTCTCTCTCCCTCCACCAATCCAACCGCCTACCCACCACCTCCCCACCCTGACCCTCAACAACCACCCTCCACCCTCCACCCCCAAATCTCCCGGCAGTGGTCGGCTCGGCTCGGCCCGGCAACTTGGAACTTGGAGCTCATCTGTGGTGTTGCTATGAGGAAAGACACTGTCTCCTATGACCCGCATGTACTGCAGCCAGGATGACATTATGCTTTCCTTTTTGATGAATGCAGATCTCAGTCCCTTCTTTTTCTTTTCAGCACTGTTTTCTTTTTTCCATTTTCTTCTTTCTTCTAGGCAAGGCCTGTGTCTTAAAATGCCTGTTGGATATCCACAAGATCTTCCGAGAGAACGATCCCGCCTACATACTGAATGACCTTTACATCACAGACTATTGCATTTGGATCCAGAAAGTCAAGTAAGTCTGGAATATTCTCACTCGCTTGGTTCTCATAACCTCAGTTTGCCTCAGAGTCAGAACAAATTTGACATTTCTTGCTGTGTAGACCAGGGTTAGTTTTTGGTTGGTTTTTTTTTGTTTTGTGTTGGTTTTTTTTCTGTGGATTATCATCTCGCCTGATATGCAGCTCTAAAACAGTTTTCAGAAGCATCTACATCAGATGGTGTGTCAATGGAACAGCAAGGGAGCTGTTATATGTAATGTCTTTGACTTGAGAGCTCTTACACACACACAAACACACGCACACGTCACTGTGTCATTGTCACTTCATCAATTGCAGAAGACAGAACATCCTTTGACCGTTGCCAGTAACATGTACTCTGTACAAAGCAGCAGAAATGAAAGGACTGTAAATTCTGTTTCCCCCTGTACCCTACTGCTCCATACTGTTGCTGTTCAATGGCTGATCTGAACTTCTGTATGAATGATACAACAGTTGGACCTTGTTCTGCGACAGGGCTTTATATTTTGTAATTAGTTGCACATTTCACGTTGTGAGTCTAGCGAGCACATAATTTAGTAATGAGCCGGGGTTCGTTTCCATCCTCTGCTGCTGGGATTCGGCCAAGTTGTGTGCGCTCGTCTGTAAAAAGTCCAGTAGAAAAATGTACCCCTGATGTTGTAGGCTCACTGCCCAGATGCAGACGCGATAAAGGGTCTACAGGGATTTGGTGTTTTTTTTTCTTTCTTTCTTTTTTTCTTCTTCTTCTTCCTTCCCTCCCTCCTCCAGTGCTTCAGTTTTGTCTCTGATTTTGAATTGCTTTTTTGCTCTTTTATTCTTTTTTTTTGCCAAAAGAAAGACTCGAGAGCCAATTAATAATGGATGTGTAAAAATCAATCGCCAAGCTCTGACTTAGAGGTGTGTGTATTTGCCTTGGGTAGATAAAGGTAGTGAAAGGAGGAGGAAGAAGAGAAGGAGGGATTGAGAACAACAGAGGGAGGGAAAGATGAGGGAGAGGGAGGGAGACAGAGGAAGAGAGGTGGACAGGGAGGGAGAGAGAAAGAGAGGGAGACAGACAGAGAGAGCGAGAAAGAGAGGGGGAGACAGAGGGAGAGAGGTGGACAGGGAGAGAGAGGGAGAGAAAGAGAGAGGGAGACTGAGAGAGGGAGTGAGAGGCCTTGTCCTTCCTTGCACAGCGCACTCTCCAGCTCCACTGTCAATGCGCTGGAAAACTCAATCAGTCACACCCTTGGAGCAGAGCAGGAGATAAAACGCTGTGGAGGGCATTTGGGGTGGAGTGGCCCATGGCGACCTCCTGCCGGGTCACGGAGCTAAATGTCAGCTTGACCTGACGCGTCTGTCTCTGTTTCTCTCTCTCTTTCTCTCTCTCTCTCTCTCTCTCTCTCTCTCTGTCTCTCTCGCTGCCTTCACCATCGTCCACGCCAGCTGTGTTGACCTGTGCCTGGATGGCTGCGTTTGCTCTCTCGCCTCTCGGTGTTACTTTGCCGTCAGCCGACAAACGGTAGCTCTTACCTCCTCAACCCCACACCTCACCGCACAGCAGCCTCTTCTCTGTGTGAAGAATCAGCATAGATCTCAAAGCAAGCTATGGCCAGAGGCACAGGCCCACTGGTGGTGTAGACTTCATCGCTTGCCACTTTTCCACAAGAAGGATTTTTTTTTGGTGGCTATGAATTGATTTCCATCCCTTCAAGATGAAATATTTTCACACTGCCAAGGAAAAAGGCAGCAGATTAGCCTTCGCTAGAGAGAAGTAGAGAGTTCTTCTTCTTTTTCTTCTTTTTTTCTTCTTCTACTCCATCTTTTTCTTTTATATCTTCTTCTTTGTCTTTTTTTTCTTCTTTTTCTTCTAATCCATCTTTTCCTTTAGCTTCATCTTTTCTTCTTCTTCTTCTTCTTCCTCTTTTTTTTTTCTTCTTCTTCGTCTTTCCTGTCCTCGTCCCCCTCCTCATTCTCCTCCTTCTGTATCCTTCTCCATTCTTCTGCTTCTTCTTAGGCTTCCAGATAGAGGTCCTCTCCTCTCGTCATGCAAAGTGGCAGATGGAAAGTGTTCTTTCGTGGGGAGGCCCTTTGATGAAATCCCTCTGGCTCAGCTTTGTCAAGACGAGGCGCTGTTATCACATGTGGTTTGTTGTGACGGGGGGGGCCTCTCTACTGCTGACGGATCTGATGACAGACTGTTTTAGAGTTGTTTTGGTCTTCGCGAGATAGACCACCCCCCCACTCCCCCACCCCCCTCTCTCTTAACAACCCCTGTCTTTCTCTCAGTCTTCCACTCTCCCACTCACCGAGTCTCGCTCTGGCACTCTTTGCCAAAGCATACCATCTCCCTGGTGCGATTTCTTCCTCGGGTTTGAGATGAGATTAAGATCTGCTCTCAAGTTTGAACCCCAGCGGCACAAAAAAAAAACAGTCCCTGGCATCGGCAGAGGGGGGGCCCCCACAATCAAAAGACCGGGAGAAATGAGCAGGAAATTAACAGACGTTAGCTCCTCCACGGTGATTTACTCAATCGGAGTGCGCTGCTGTTTCTTGAAGTCCCCCTGACTGGCGCGGAGGAGGGGGTGGGGGATGAGGGGGTGGTGGGGTGGATTCTGGAGTCAAATTTACAGCGCCGTAAAGCCGTCAGGTGTGATTTAAGCCCCGGCATTGGTCAAACTCCCCGGCGCTCCTCTACCTTTAGTGCCGAGGCGGGCCGCCAGACCTCTCTCTTTGTTTGCCTTCTTTCTTTCTTTCTTTTTTTTCCTCCCTTACCAACATGAGTGAGTGAGTTAGTGAGTGGGGCTGTCGATCTCTGGATAGGAGATGAGTGCTCTGCTCCTCTTTGTACCTCCCACACGACACACACACACAGACAGAGAGACACACCTACACACACACACTACACACACACACACACACACAAAGCACTCTTCCACATTCATGTCCCAGGAGGCAGTGGACATTAGGAGCCACAGTCACAGTCACACAGCTGCTTTGGCCGCCAGTGAGGCACAGAGCGAAGTAGCAGGGGCACGAGCATGATGGATGCAGTGCAGATAGCCGAGTCTGCTTTGTGTGTCAGGAGGGCTGCTCTAATGAACACTGACCCGCTGCCCATTAACAGTAACTTTGGATGAAAAAAAAATGTTTTTATGAGATTTCTCTCCTGTGTTTGTTTGCTATCTTGTTTTTTTTCCCCACATCAAGTGCTAAACTTGGAATGGGACTTTTTTTTTTGGGCTTTGGAAAAAAAAACACATGAAAAAAAAATCCAACCCCAGAACCATTCCATCGCACAGGAAAGCTGTTTTGGCCCACACAAGGGCTGATTTGGCCCCACAGCGGAGCAGAGCAAGAGCAGAAGCAGGACATGCGGGCCCTGCATGCATGGATTCAGCTGTGCTGTCACATGTCATGGATGCCCCTCACCAGAGGAGAGCAGGAAATAAAAATGAAACAAAGGGAGAAATTCATCCTAAAAAAAAAAAAACAACAAAAAAATGACATAATTCATTGGCGAGTGCTGTTTCCATTGTTTCGTCTCTGCACTCTGCCTGTCATTGACATAGACTGAGGAACATGTTTGTGTTTTGTGTGCTTTCAAGTTGGAAAGCCCCCTCTCTCTGTTTGAAGTAATTTCACAGGGCAGAAATCTCTGTTATCCATTATGGACAGGCTTGGATGGTTGGGCTGAACTGTCACTGTGTAATTCATTGCAGGGAAGGGCCTTTTTTTTTTTTCGTCGTCGTCGTCGTTGTTGTTGTTTGTTGGGGGAACACCGCAGAAGCCAAGCTTGGGTAGCGTTCGCCAGGAAAAGAAACACTGCGCGAGGCAGCTCTCACACGCTGCTCGCTGAGTCTTTGCCGAACCCCATCCCTCCTGTCAAAAGCTTGGAGGGAGTCCAACACACAATCCACCTCAGTCAGCACAACAAATCAGATAAGATGGGTTTGCTGTTACACGAGGGGGGGTGGGGGGGCTCCCCATCTAAAAAGGAGTGCAGGCATAAACAACCGCACACCCCCATGACACCCCCCTCACCCCACCCTGCTACAACTCACCCACACATACACACACACACAATCCCCCACCCCACCCCTATGCACACACTCCCCCCACTGCCTCTTCAGCCGTCCACTGTTGTCCACAAACAATCGCTAATTGGGTCAGTTAGATTCCTGGCCAGCGCTATGGCAACCTGTGAGAGCTGCAGCTAGAGCAGGGGAGGCAGGCTGGACGGTCAGACTGAATGATGGATGGATGGATGCGTGTGCGATGTGTGTGAGGACGGACTCACTTTCTGTGCTTAATCATTCTTTTTTTTTGTTGTTTTCATTTTCTTATTTTAATTTCTTACACTGGTCAAGACCTTTGAGCTTCAGGTCTATGAGAAGTGCTACACAAATAAAGATGACGATAAATAACAATGATGATGATGACGATCGTAATGATGATTTTTATTTTTATTATTATTAGTCTAAGAGCTCAGCCCTAATCGAGGCCCTACTCCTCCAGTCCTTACCTCAGCCTCAGCCTCAGCCTCAGCCTCAGCCTCAGCCCTGGCCCTCAAAGCCACGCATTGTCTGCCTCTCCCCTTTAGAGAAAGCTCAGTGAGGCATTGGCCTCTGGGGACCTTGCTTCTCTGTGGGGGGCCGGCCGGGGAGAAAGAGGGGGGGCGCAGAGGAGAGGAGGAGGAGGAGTAGTGAGTGTGTGTGTGTGTGTGTGTGTGTGTGTGTGTGTGTGTGTGTGTGGGAAGGGATCAGACAAGTGTGTGCTGAGGGGCCGGTCAGGGTCAGAGGTTCCACAAAGCCCTGTGGCCAGCGGTCCTGGGAGTGGACTTGAGCGTTGTCACGTAGTGTTTAAATCAGCGGGCCAGCCGAGCAGTGGGAAAGGGCCGCTTTTAAGAGGCTCTTTCTCTCTCTCCCTCTCTCTCTCTCTCTCTCTCTCTCTCTC
>CM059267.1:11476792-11486792 GCA_030347295.1 Setipinna tenuifilis | reverse complement strand
AGAGAGTGTGTTTGTGTTTGTGTGTGCGTGTGGGTGGGTGTGGGTGACAGAGAAAAAGAGAGAGAAAGTGTGTGTGTGTGAGTGTGAGAAACAGAGAGAGACTAAGAAAGAGTGTATGTTTGGAGGTTTGCACACTTAGGCAGAGAAAAGACTGAAAGCAACGAGCCAAGCAAGTGATGCCTGCTTAAACTCAAAGCAGTTCATAACCATTTATAGCTGGTCCAGGTCTAAACAGTTCATAAGCATTTATAGCTACATATTAACAGCTTTAATTAGTAGGTACACACTTTAAGACTGTAATAAATGTGTGTGTTTATATTGAGTGGTTTGGACATCCTGCCTGAGCTTACCTCTGCACACACCTTTACAGAGTAATGAAAACTGGATGGTAACTACCAAACAACTGGAGTTATTTAGACAGAACGCAGTCACATCAATAGAGTATAACGCAGAACAGGACAGATTGTCATGACAATACATGCCTTGTTGTTTTGTTTTGGAAAAATGGGGCTATTTTGACCAGGCAGGTTAAAACACATGGGGCCAATCCAGCTCTGTATACACAGGAAATGTGAGTTCATAGATAATCAGGTGTGACAGTGAGATCACTTAGCTGATTTTTTTTTAAATTTATTATATCATGTGGAGTCGGTGGTCAGGTTTCCTACCAGATGACGCTGACATCATTCTTGAAACTGACGTTGGTGTCAAAGATGACTTTCAAGAGTATTCAGATGGGTTTTCCCCTCCAGAGAGAAATATCAGTCATGATTTTTTTTTTTAACTTTGTTGTAACAGCCTCAGGATGATATTCCTTTTTAGTGTGTGGTCCTGCAGAGAGCTGAAAGACCTGTGGGGCACTAACTGAGGAGCGCCAAGAAAAACAAAGTTTAAAAAGGAACAACAACAATAGTGAAGAAGAGTTTTTCAGAAAGGGAAGGACGTTTTTTCATTGCAGAGTGCATGGAAAATCCTAAACGAGCACACAGGATCTTGCGTTTTCCCCATTTGGTGTGCATGTTGCTTTGGATATTTGATTACCGCCACACACTCATCAGCATAATGCACTCTACTGTGTTGTGTGGTGTGGTGTGTGCATGTGAGGGGTACGCAACACAACACTGGCGTCAGGGGAAGGGGACAGTGGCGGGTGGGAGGTGGGGGGGGGGGGCTTACAGGCAGCTTGCGCACTTGTGTCTACCGAGGTACTTGTTTGGCACATGTTGTCGTCACGGTACTTGGTTACATGAGCACTCGCAGAAAATTGCAACCCCACACACACACACACATACCACCACCCCCCACACTGCTTCGATAAGTTTGGTCTGGCGCTAAGCCAAGTCTCCAGGCAGCACACCATGACAATGACCCCCCCCCCACACACACACACACACACACACACACACACACAGCTCCCCGTCTCACCCACCCTCCCTCCACCTCGCTCACCCGCTCTTCTTCACAGCAGCAGCGCTACACTGAATGGCAGCCACTCCACTTCTGATCATGTCAATTAGCTCCATATTTTGCTCCTCTCTGTCTCCCTTGCCCCCCCCCCCCCCCTTCTTCTTCTTCTCTCTTCTCTCTCCCCTCTCCCTCTCAGTCTTTCCCTCCCATACTCTTTCAGTCTCTCTCCTGCTTTATGAATAATGGATGTTCCGGGCACACACACACACACACACACACACCACCCACCCCTGTAGTCTTAAGCCTTTACATTGAAGCCTTTCAAAGGAGGGATTCATTGACTATTGTAGCTCCTCTCTCTCTCTCCCCTTCTCTCTCCCTCTCTCTTTCTCTCCCTCTCTCTCTCTCTCTCTATTTCTCTCTCGTTCGCTTTCAGAAAAAGTGTCCAAGTGTTCATTGTTACTTGTGCTGTGCAGTGCTGAAGCAACATCATGGGAACCCTCCAGCATAATCATACTCAAATTTATAAGCATTTAGTCCCTAATTGCGTTGCATCTGGTTTCTGCCGGGGCGCCCTGCGCTGAGAGCTGGGAGGCAGGGGAGTGTTTGTTTGGGAAGGGAGGACAGTTGAGGACATTTCCAATTCAAACTGAAACATGGCCCTGGGTTTGTTTTCTTTTGTGCTGAACGAAGGGTGTGTCTATTTGTGTGTGTGTGTGTTTCTGTGTGTGTGTGTGCGACTGTGTGTCTGTGCAACTGTGTGTGTGTGTGTGTGTGTGTGTGTGTGTGTGTGTGTGTGTGGTCTGTATGTACATGCTGTTGCGTGCACTTGGCAAGCGCCTGTTCGTGCAAGTGTGTTTGTGTATAGTGTTCGGTCCCGACATAATGACCTCGGCAAGTAGTGAATTCAGATAATCATGGCGGCCTGTAGCATATCAAAACTCTCTGCGCAGTAGAGTTGAAGCCTTTTCAACAGAGTTTCTCAAAAAGTCCTGCACAGTATTTAAATTGAACACGCACCATGGACCTTTCACCACTGCCTACAGTACATGTAGCCGCTGAAGAGGAGAGAGTTTGGTACTTTTGTGGCGATTTTCATTTCTACTGTGCCTGTCACTGCTTCACTGACTCTTTGCGTGTGATCGAGTGAACAGCACTTGAGAATAACAAGTTAGTTTCCCTCTCAGTACAGTGACTGTTGACATGATGAGTGACGGCTCACTTTCAGCACTCATTTGTCAGGGGCTGCCTACACCTCCATTTTCAAGAGTGGCAGTTTTTTTTTGTTGGTAATTTGTTATAGCATTGCTGTGTGGAATACTCCATTCTGATTGGCCATTTAAAGGGGTTAGTGGTCCGTTACCTCCGAATAATGCACACACTGCACGGCGGTGTAACTGATGACTCCCAGAAGGTGGCTGGTGTGTAAAAGGACCTCTCGTCCTGTCAAAGTGTGTAATGAGCTCATGACTTTACACCTTAATCGGCACGTATTGCCCCAAAGACGGCCCACACATGAGTCCACACCGTGCGTAATGCTCTAAATTCAAACCAGCTGCAGCCAATTCTTTAGGTTGGTTTAGTTTAGTTTATTGAAATTTGACATTACTGCAGGGTCCATAAAGGCGACAGAAAAAGTAATTATGAGCATAAACACTGAATTATTCATGCTGCTACAATAAAATTTGTAAAAAAAAAATTAAATAATAAAAAAAAATCTTTAAATCTTACATACTTATGTTTGCTTTTTTGTGTCCTCCTAAGGTCCAAACATGTGCTGGCCCTGGTGGAGCCCCTGCGGAAAGCTGCCCTGAAGAAGAGTGACCTGGGCCTGGAGCTGGATGAACTGGAGGCGGCTGCAGCGCTGGTGGAGAGGGAAAAGGAGGAGGAGGAGGATGATGATGAAGATGAGAATGGCTCATCGAGTGAAGAAGAAGAGGAGTCTGACAGCAGTGATGACAGCAGCAGTAGCAGCAGCAGCAGCAGCTCCTCTGAGGACAGCGATGATTGTCCGACCGAACAGCAGACCGCTGCTTGTGTGATAGTGAATGCAGGTAAAGAACAACAACAACAACAACACTGCGGGGGGAAAATCAACAGCAACAACAGCCCTTCCCAGTCCCCTCCTGCCCTGACCCTGACCCCTACCCCCCCTGTCGTTCCCCCGGCCCCAGCCCCCTCACTCTCAGACGCCCATAGCTCTGGGCGACTGATCCAGGAGCTGGGAGAGAGGCTGGAGGAGGGGCTGAGAATCTCAGCAGCAGCAGAGCAGCCTGCAGGGAACACCCTCCTCCTCCAGCAGCAGCAGCAGTACGGAGCCAGAGCGCAAGAAGGAGGGGGAGGGGGAGAAGAAAGAGAGAGGAGGGAGGAGTGAGCCAGCGCACACACACTCGCCGACCGCTGTCAGGAGTGAGAGGACGCTTCTGACAGCTCGCCCGCGCAGAAACCCGCTGCTCGTCGTCAAAGCCGAGGACCTGGACAGCGATGACGATGAAGAGGACGGTGATGACACTTGTTTACCTGATCTCTGAGGAACTGACCACCAGCAGAGGTTGGTGGGACTTTGTGTGCAGCCTGTCATCTGTTATTGGACTGTATACCGCCATGCGTCCTTCAGGATTTCATTAGGCAAAAGCCTAATTCAGCCCGCTTTCATTTGTTGTTGTAACATATTTGCTTTAATCAAGGTACACCAGTACATCATGTATGTTTGTTATTTCTTACTTGTATTTGTATTAAACATTTAAAAAAGATTCACTGCACTTTCTTTTTTTACAAAGGGTGGTGTTTTGTTTTTTTTCACTGGAGTCATTCATCTGTGCCTGTCTGTGGTCTATTTTCAGCCTGAGTCAAAAGTGTCAGTTACCAAACGATCAAAGCCGCTCTTCCTCTGAAGGGACCCATCAAAGTCTCATAAAGCTCGAAACCTCATTGGAATTATTTTCTCTCTCTCTTTTTCTCTCTCTCTCACTCTCTCTCTCTCCCCCCCCTCCCTCCCTCCTGACTTCTACCACCACCAACCACTTAATCTGGAAAAGCAGATCTCACTGCTGCTTTGGGTAGGCCAATGGGCAGCACACTTTGGGCTTTTTTTATTTTATTTTATTTTGGGCACGCTCAGTTGTTACTGCCTCTAAGGGTTGCTAGCCCTCGTGCCATTGGGTCAGAACTTTTGATCTGTTTTCCTAATCGGTTCAGCCGAGATATCTGGGGGAAATTGAGATGGTGGTCGTGTGATAAACAACAAACATTTGGCCTATTAGCCACAAGTGGCCTATCTCTACGTCGGAGAAATAAAGAGAGGAAATTAGAGAAAGATAAACGGGAAAAGAGGAAAGGGGAGTGAGAGAGAGAGAGGGAGGGAGGGCAAAGGAGAGAGACGGAGAGTGGGTGAGCAAGGCAGAGGGAGAGAGAAAAATGGGAAGAGGGAGAGAAAGATGTAAGAGAGAGGGATATAGAAAGAGAGAGAGGGAGAGAATACTCTGATGTTCTCCCTCTGCTCTCTCACACCACAGACCGACTGGCTGGTTCATGCAGCGGTTAGACCAGATGATCAAAAGGCAGAGTAGGTTTACCAAAGGCTCCCTCTGTCTCAAAATACCATCCCTTTTGTTGTTGACTTCTTAAGGTATCACAACGGTTTTGTAGTATAGGTTGTACTTCAGCTCAGCATTTGAAGTGTTGCTATAGTTCTTAAGGTGTGTGTGTGTGGAAGAGAGAGAGAGAGATTGTATGTGTGTGTGTGTGTGTGTGTGTGTGTGTGTGTGTGTGTGTGTGTGTTTGTCTGTCTGTATCTGGCTCTCTTCCTCTCGTTCTGCCTTTGTCTGTATCCTTGTCTCTTGCTCTCTCGAAGTGTTGACAGTGAGCAGACTGCAGTGTGTGTTGTGGTGTAAGCAGAGAGCTAAAAACTCTCCACCCGTGGCTGGAACAGGTCCATCCAGTGTAAGTGTGTGTGTGTGTGTGTGTGTGTGTCTGTTAATGTGTGTTTGTTTATGTGTGTGTGTGTGTATGTCCGTGTGTGTGAGCACTAGAGTGATGGATGCAGGAGGCGTGAGTGAAGGGGGGGGGTTGGGGTGGCTTCAGGGGGTTGGGGGGATGCCCGTCGACACGGCTCAATACTGTCAACGGCGTCTCGCAGGCGAAAGCAAACAAACACAGAGGAGTGTCAGCCAGACAAATGGAGGCTTTCCGAGCAGCTCCGGCGCGAGACACACTCTCGTCTGGCGGAGAGAGAAAGGAAGAGCGAGACAGAGACACAGACAGAGGAAGAGGGAGAGAAAGACAGAAGTGAGGGAGGGAGACAGCGCCAGAGAGGAGAAAGAGCAGAACACGACGGGGCGAGACAGAAAGCCAGAGTGAGATTTAATGAGAGAGAGACAGACAGAGAGGGGGAGAGAAAAAAAACCTGGCACAGCCACAGACGGATGGAGGCAGATAAAAAAAAGAGAGAAAAAGAAAAAGATGGATAACTTCCAGCCAAAGCAGTCTCGTCTCTCATCTCTGGGCATCCCCTTGAAGGTGAGACGGCGGCGGCACAAGTGACACACGACAGGACAGACACCCACAGGACTCTCGGCCAGCGTCACCACCAACCACCCCGACGGACGGACGGACACCGCCTACTCTGACAGCTCACCTAGCGGAGGCAGAAGCACGACAAAAAGGGAGTGGAAGCAGCACGAGCAAGAGTAGGAGGAGGAGGAGGAGGGTGGGTAGGAGGGGTGGGTGGGTGGGAGAGAGGGAGGGAGTGACGGAATGAGAGAGGCGGGGGATGGGGGCTGCAGCATAGGAGGCAGGGCTCTGCTGTGGGTAGTTAGTTAGCCTGGAGCGTGCTGCCTGTCTGGAGCCCGCCTGCCTGCCTCCGTGCCTGACTGCCTGCCTGCCTGCCTCAGAGTGTGAAGCATGGGCGCTATTTTCTTGTGCGTCTCGCATTATTCATGTCTTAACTTAAGAGGTCTGACTCGGCGAGGCGAGGGGCTGTTATGAGAGTGTGGGAAGGTGGCTACATGCAGAAACACGAGCCTCTCCACAAACACATACACACACCCACACACACACACACTAATGCGCACAGATGTACATAAGGACATCACACATTGTGAGGGAATTAATAAGCCATTTAGCTGTCATTGTAGTCCCATGCTAGTCCATTACAGAGGGTTTTTAAGACCTGTGGAAAGAATGCACACACATTTGAGAGAGTGTTTTCAGAGGTGTGGAGAAGTGGAGTCCTTTCTGAGTTTGTGAAATGGTTGTGTATTACCAGGGGACATTTTCCAAGCCTGCGATTTCTCACCTGTCTGTGTGTGTGTGTCTCTCTGTGTCTCTGTGTCTCTCTTTCTTTCTCTCTCGCTTTCTCTCTCTCTCTTTTCTCTCTTAATCTCTCTGTCTCTCTTTCTTGTTCTTTGTGAGGTGTGATTGAGCCCCAGTCCCTGTGGATGGCACATGTCATTGATGCTGAAGAATGATTTCTTTTACACAGCTTGTTCCTCACTGCATTGGCATTGGTGGAGGCAGGGGAAGGAAGGAAAGTAAGATGGATGGATGACATCATTAAAAGGCAGGGTGTCCCAAGGAGAGTGGCATCTCAGCCACTGGCAGACCCCAGTAGAGCGCATCCAGAGTGATCAACAGGTGCACACATCTGTTATAGGAAGCTGCTGGATCCAGGCCTGCCCTGCCCAGAGAGATGGCTGGGCCTCTGGAAACATCTAATTATTTGCGCCCCCTGGCAGCTGGGCCCCGGAAAGCTTTCATCTTTATTCCCCCCCTTATGGGTGTCCCAGGCTGGACCTAGAGTAGTAACGACGAGAAGAAGGTTGCACGCCTCAGCTCATGAAGCAAAATATTTACACCCCTATAGAGCCCCACGCACCACCATGGTGCATGCCCCCATATCGGCTCAAGCAGGAAGTATGCTTCTGCACACATGACTAGTCCAGTGAGATGAATAAGAATGCTCTTCATGCGTGTGGTATGAAGAAGAGGTATACTTGTTTCTCTGCTTCAGAGACCGACATCCCAGGTTCAGAAAGTAAAAGTCCTGCCACATATTTGTTCCAGCCAATTCACTGAACCAGTTAATCCTAGGTAGATAAAACAATTGGTGAAATCACCTGTTGAGAGAACAGGCAGAAAGGAATACATGGCAGGGCTTTTACTTTCCCAATCCGCTTTGTCCACCTCTGCTCTGCTTTCCTTCACCTGAGGATGGCTTGCCTACACTTACATCAGATACTCTGTTCTGTGGATCCTTCAGCCATTACCTGTGCAATCAGGTTCCCGCAATGCTCCGACAACCGCGAGACCCATTCGTATGACTAAATGTTACGTCATTAGGTGAAGATACAACGACCCTTCCCAGACCCTTTCTGCAGCAACAGACACTCTGCCTTACCTCCCCTTCCCTTCACTGCACCTCATTACACAGGCTGCATTCTGACTATGTCCCAGAGTCTTTGAGCAAGACACTAAACCACCAAACTCCTCCCGATGAGCTGTATAGCGCTTTGCATGCCAGCTTTCCACCACTGGTCTGTGTCTGTCTGTCTGTCTTTGTGTGAATGGGTGGATGTGAGGCATTAAGTTGTAAAGTGCTTCGGCTAGTCTGTTGAGTGAATAGCGCTATATAAATACACTCCATTTACCATTTAGCCCACATTTGTCAACAGCACCGCAGAACTCTCTCCACCCAAACTCACCCCTGACCCCCCCGCCCAGCCCCACCCCCACTCCCACCCCCACTCCCACTCCCACTGAGGCTTTTCTGATTGATTCATCGATACCATGTCACATCGTCATTTATCTTTGTGTGGCCCTGTGACAGCTCGCGCTTCACACAAGTAGACATCGAGAGGATCGTGTGGCTTTGGCAGACGTGATGACCATTGCCCACTAATAAGTCAGTAAAAAAGAGGATGAAGTGAGGCTGCACTGACTGGGATGATGATTGAGCTGTTGACACTAAATGAACATATTGCCTAGCTATTCGTCCTCTGGACCTCAACTCAAAGTTCTTCCTGAAAAAAAAAAGACCCATCCCCCAGCAACAACAAAAAAAAACCTTGAAGGGAATAAGCAGTGACCTGCAGTAGACACACTGTCTGGAGGACAAGGACAGTGCAGTCACAGACACAGACACAGACACAGACGTGTACACACACACACACACACACACACACACACACACACACACACACACACTGTGGCTGCCGCGGTTGCTTGTGATACTAATAGAAAGCTCAATCTCTTCCCTCCTTTCTGAGAGGCGAAGTGATTCAGGTGCTTGAAAAGATTAATAGCCCTCGAGAAGACATGCATCAGTGGCTCTCTGGGGCTTGACTCTTCCAATGGGCGTGCAAATAGAATTTCTCTGTGTGCCATCTCTTTCTTTCCCCTCCCTTCTTTTTGTCTTTTTTTGACATCTTTCTTTCTCTCTCACTCTCACTCTTTCCCCCACAGACACACACACACACACACACACACACACACACATATGCAGTCCACCCTGTCTTCTTTCCATAGAGCTCATGGTCTTCAGTGTCTTCTGCTGTGGAAATGATAACATTTCCGAGTGCTGGTTCGCCCACCGTCTCTCGGAAGAATCAGCAGGAGGTATATTGTCACAGGTGCACAGGCAGAGAGAGAGAGGGAGAGAGCAAGAGAGAGGAGGAGAGAGAGGAAGAGAGGCATGCACGAGGGCCGCTCTTCATGTTTTTTAATCGAGCAAGGAGGGAGGCTCTCAAAGAACCATCAGCGCTCGCACAGCCAGTCGCCCAGGATGAGAAACTGACTCATCTGTTTACGGTTTGGGCTGCGAGACTCAGACTCGGAACATCCAAATTAAAAACAAGACCCCCCTGACGTTGTGTTTTTGTCAATTGAAATCACAACCAGCTCGCTGGCAGACTCTCAAGTACTGACTGACCAGGGTTGAGTGTACCGTCTTCTCTTTTTCTTTTTTCTTTTTTATTTTAAACGTCATGGAAAAACCTCAGCCCTGGATGCTGTCTCTTAAAGCTTTTTGTTATCCAGCCAAGACATCAAGAGTTCTGAAATCACCATCTTGGAGAACCCACAGCCCTTGTATTTGTTTGTTTGTATCTTAAACAACTGTCAGAGATGATTAATATTTCAACACGAGCCGCGCTAAAGGGAAGCAGTAACTGCTCAGGGACTTCAAAGCAACAAAGCTGCCACACTCCTTTCCTTGTGCCCCTCCTCCCTCTCTCACTTTCCCTCTCTCCTCTTTCTCTCTCGCCCCCCCCCTCCCTCCTCTCACACTCGCATTCCCATCTCAATTGGCTGAAGGTTTTTTTCCCTCTCTCTCTCATTCACAAGACCTGAAATTAAATAAATAAAGTTTTCAAAAGTACACCGCGGAGACAACTGCACATGACATCCGTGCTTGATGTTTGCGTTTGCTTCAAAGCTGATAGCAGGGGTTTACTTTTAGAACATCAGACACACACACACACGCACACAAGCACACACACAAACAGTCTCTCGTAAGTCCACACCTGACTAGATTAGTGCTCCCCTTGGGCTCTGTCTCTTTCTCCTTCTGTCTCTCTCTCTATCTCTCTGCTCTGTG
>CM059267.1:11409292-11474292 GCA_030347295.1 Setipinna tenuifilis | reverse complement strand
GATAACAGTGACTGTGGGCTGGCGTAACGAGTCTGTAAACGTGGAGGCTCTACCAATGGGAGCTGGTGAAACTGGTCTCTTACGTAAAACTGTGATTAAGGTTACATGGGGAGGGGGGGGCTGTTATTTAACTGAGGCCAGTGCCTTTTGAACCTTACTGGCATAAAGTATCTGAACCGGTTGTCGAATTCCACAATGGCTGTTGATCATTACCCGTGGCCTAACCTTTCCGACACACTTTTTTACAGGGCGCACACTTACCCATGCTGTGCAAGTTCTCCATTGACTGTTGGGCTTCCTAACAGTGTTAATGCAATACTACCTGCAGAGTTAATGCACCATAGGGGTTAATGCATATGATTTTAAATTGCATTGTAAAGACGTTCTTTTCAGTTCTTTGTGTTTGAATGGGCTATGGTGCCATTAGGCCAATGATGAAGGTAAGCTGGCAACAAATTCATCAGAGTTTATCACAAGATGTCTCCTAGTGACTGATGAGACTTTCATTAAAAATCATGCAGTCATGGCACGCTATGATGATAGACAAACTGAGAAACTGAGCAAAATTCCAGTCACACAGAGCAAAATATTTTTCCCCTTACTATTTTCTCACAGTCTGCAGCAATGGAGGAGTGACCACCCAGATGCCTGTGCCCATGCCCAGTGGCTGCTGGCATCCATAGCATGCCAATGCAGCAGCACCGCCACCACCAACACCACCACCACCTTCAACAAAACCCTCCAGTCTGGCCTGCCTTTAAGTAGAGGTGGCACGGCTACGCTTAGCTCCACTCCACCCCACTCCACTCCACTCCACTCTGCTCGCTCTCCGGCTGTAAAGGGCATGTTCCACTCTAATGTATCCCATTCGCTGGTGCATAACCTTAACATGCACTAATCTCTGCCTGACACAAAATCAATGAGACGCCCACCCACACGCTCTCCATCTCATGTGGTTGAGTGTGGGCTCTCAGTCAAACCCAGACGAAAGACGAGGGGAGTGAGAAAAAAAAGAAAAAGAAAAAAAAAAGCCCTACCTCCAAACATCTGCACGGATTTAGCATCGCTTGGAGATTTATTACGTATTACAATGCGAGCTCCACACACCTTTTACCACAGCTGCACAAGCAGGGTCGAGACTGTCTCTGTCCGCCGCATGAATTTTCGATCTTTTTACTCACGTTGTGAGCGTTGATAGGTCTTTGTGTTCCTTTTTATGTGTTTTTGTTTTGTTTTGTTTTTTTCCTTTTTTGCATTGTCTAGCTTCATCTGATGCGGTGCGTTAAAAAAAGCTATTTATTCTATACATCTTTTTTTTCACATGTTGACTAAGGTCTGTGAAACAGATGATCTGTCTTTTTCTTGTTCTCCAGCTAATGTCAGGGCGTTTAAATCACATCACTGTCATGCCTCTTTCTCCAGCTCTGGTTCCTCCATTCTAAAACAGCTGGGTGCCAACATTCCAACACTTGGGTGGTAGCACTAGAGCTGAGAATAGTTTGTGTGTGTGTGTGTGTGTGTGTGTGTGTGTGTGTGTGTGTGTGTGTGTGTGTGTGTGTGTGTGTGTGTGTGTGTGTGTGTGTGTGTGTGACAAAGGGGAAAAAGGGAGAGCAGAGCATGGATCTAAACCATGAGGCAGCCCCTTTTCCCGTGGCCAACACAGAGAGCCTCATTCTTAGAGATGTGCTTCTTGGCAGGGCTTTCTCTTTGGCTCATGAGAAAGAGTAAGAGAGAGTAAGAGAAAGACAGAGAATGAGAGTGTGTGTGTGTGTGTATGTGTGTGTGAGAGAGAGAGAGAGAGAGAGAGAGAGAGAGCATGTGAAATATTTACAGTGTGGCCTAACTCAGCAGAGCTTCACTGATACAGCCTGGCCTGGATGCCTCAAAGCTAAGCCCAGAAACAGGTGTCGTGCCACCAAAGAGCATGAGTCTCACTAACCTTTTGAGGCATAGTAAAAAATATGAAAATTGATGCAGCTAGTAACTTGACTTTCATTTGGGGGAAACTCTTCAAAGGCTCCAGGAAAACATTAACCCGCAGGTTTAACATGAGGAGCTGATCATGAAAGCGGAGTCTCTGTGTAGTAAATAAAATTAACAGTGTTTTTTTTTTTAGTTCTCTGTTCCCAAGGTTTGTTTTCACCCATTTTAAAGAACATAGCTTGCTTGGAACGTGAGATGGTCCTGTGAGATTTTCCTGTCACAGTTTCATGGATCAATGCATAACACATGACCTGCCCCAGGCCTGAGTTTTTAATGTGAGAAGGCTTGCTTCAAGCACTTCTCACTTCCCTCCCTCTCTCCCTCTCTCTCTCCCTCTCTCTCTCCCTTTCTCTCTTTCTCTCTCTCTCTCTCTCTCTCTCTCTCTCTCTCTCTCTCTCTCTCATTCTCACTGTTTGCATGTGTGCGCTTGTGTGAGTGTGCATTACATTCACCATCTTTTTGCCTTCAGCCCCATTGTTCCCTGAAAAAGAAAAAAGAAGAGTCAGAAGCCATATTCAATTCCCATTCGGCCACCTCTTAGCTCCCTGTGCAATGCATTATAGATGTTAAACAAGTACAGAGTGATGTTTTAATAACATGAAATAATAATAAGGCTTGAAAACCAAGAGATCTACCCTGTGTGCTGCAATCTGACCCTATTGTAATTTTCGGCACGGCCTAGTGGTTCTCTGCATAGCGTGTGTGAAGTTAGTGAGCATTAGTAACTGCCTGAGTGATTGCTGGCCTATGTATGTATGAAGCACTGATTTGAGTGCAGTCCAAGCTCCCTCACTGACAAAAAAGGATGAAGCTTAAACCTAAAAAGAAAAGAAAATACCGTGGGCAAAGAAAACCAAGTGTATTAGCCAGCCAGTGCCAACATTATGCATGGCTGATTTCACAGTGTGCGCATCTGACCTTACAGCTGCAGGTGGTGGTGGCTCAATTACTGCCAAATGAACCCTTAAAGGACTGAAGCACACCTCAACAAGCCATTACTCTGAAACACTCTAAGATAAGGCTTTGGGTTTTACTTTTTCCCCAAGTGATGTTATCTCTCTCTGGATCAATAGCATTTTTATTAAGATAGCTTGTGCCAGCTGAAGATATTCAGTGTTTGTGTATCTTCGCTTTTTGTGTGATCTGTGTGATATCTCTTGTAAAAACCTGTAAGGCAACAGCCCAGGAATTTTGGAATGTGTTCAGATGTGTCTGTCTAGATGAAAAGAAAAATAAAGATCTTTATTTGTCTTGCAATGTTCTGTTATCCGTAAAAAAGCACAGTAAAGTAAAAATGGGTTTTACACCATCTTTCTTAAAAGTATTCACAAAACAAATTATTTTATCATTTTCCCAGCAGTTTTATATTACCTCATGTCTCTCAGTGAGGTAGAAAATAGAGTTCCTCCCTCTCTGGAGGAGAAAGAAAAAAATAGTTTAATTATTTCTTTGAATTTCCCAGTGCTTGAGCCATCCGTCTGCTTTGGAGCACTCTGCATTCCGCCTGCCTTTGTGAGCAGTCACCGGTGCATTGCAAAGCAAGAGTTTAACATAAGCTAGTGGAGGATCCTCTCTTCCCACTCCACAGGAGCCCCCATAGATTGTGCACAGCCACTTGAACTCGCCTTTGTGTTCATCCTCCTCATAAGTTTCTTTGCCCCCCCCCCCTCCTCCCACAACACCACCAACTCCCAGCCATCAGACGCACCACGTTCACACAGAACCTTAAGGAAAATAAAGATGCTGTTGATGCTTCGACTCAATGGGAGAGTCTTGTGAGACAGAGATTACAGTTACTTCACAAATGTAAGGAACAAAAATCTTTCTTTTAATTGACTAAGCACTTCTGGTTCACCATGCTTTAATCATGCTTAAAGACAAGTGTCCTTGTCTTAGTGACCGTGCGCCTCTGTGTATGATCAGCAAGAGGAGTCCATATGCTTGCTTCCAGTCCTTTCCCATGTCTATGTAATTTGTTTTTGAGATATCATAGCTCTAAGGTGCTCGTTAGGGAGTCAGGGAGAGCTGGTGCAGACGTGTGTATTTGCCGCTTCCTCAAACTAAGAGGAAGTGATGTTCAGTGATGTCTCGCCGCTGTTCTCTCTTCCCTGCAGTGCTTGTCATTCAGCTTTAACACTTTCTTTCGTATTTCCACTGTGGCTACACCGGTGTTACAACCACTTCCACTGTGACTACACTGTTGCTACAACCCCTGTTCATTGATTGTTGAAATGCTCCCTGTATCTCCGTTTGCTGTTAATGTTGCAATGTGCCTCTTACACAGTCTCCCTCTTTCTCTGTTTCTCTCTCTCTCTATCTATCTGTATCCTTGTTGGTTGGTAATGTTGTAACCGCACTTTAATCTGACACTCACATATTCTCCCTCTCTTTCTGTCTCTTTCTTTCTCTGTAGCTCTCTGTCTTCTTACAATCTTATGTCTCAATTACGCTCTCGCTCTCTCTTTCTTACCCGCTTCTGTTTTTTGTAATCTTGCACCTCATTTTTTTCACCCTTAATCCCCTCTGTGTCTCACTCATGACACCCACCTGATATCATATTAATGTAATATGAAGGAAGCCTCTCTCAAACTCCTCCATAATGGAGCCTAAGGGGTGTCTGCAATGGGGTGTGAAGACTGCGTCAAGGTCCTTCTTTCCCACCGCAGCTCTTAGTGATGGCTGCCCAAACCCATAACCCAACTCAGCCATCCTTGTCAGATGAGGCATATCACATAACCTCCTGTGCGAGGCAGAAAGAAAGAGAGAGAGAGGGAGAGAGAGAGGGAGAGAGAGAGAGAAAGAGACTACTTCCATACTGTGTGGCGGGGGAAGCATCTCTCAAACACTATGGAGCAGCCTGCTGAGTCACAGGGAAAAGACCAGACACCTAATGAGAGTCGAGCAGAGCGGAGTGGGGAGCTGGGGGGAGGGTTGGGTGAGGGTAGCGCAGAGCAAAATAGTCTCTGAGGCATGAGATGAATGTGCTGCTACCCACACACACACTCACAAATACACCCACCCACACACACACACACACACACACATACACACACTCACTACTAGTCCAAACTGGCCCATCGGGGTGATTTCACAGCTCTATCCTATAAACATTTGTTTTGATCACTAGAGTTGTTATGCCCACTTCATTATTGATGGACTAATCTGCAAAATTGACTGGAGCTTGGCAGCCTTTTGCACGCTCAAACAGCTGTGTCCTGTCTAAAGGCATCATAAACATTATCCATACTTGGCTGAAGGCTCCCCGTGGAAAAAGGGCCTGATTTATAATGCAGCGGATTGTCCGTACGGGGAGGAATTACTATATAAGAACATTGCAGAGCTCCAAAGCCCCCGAGCCAACCCCTGTACTTCAGTTTGGGAATGAGGCTAGAATGATGGAGCACGGCTACTCCTCTCATTTATTCAACGATTTGTTTTCAATACTACACTGCTGTAGAGTTTTTAAAGTCGTGCCTTACTCTTCGAACATAGCCCCTAAACTTATTCACAGCCTCAAGTTCATGAGGTGAAAGGGGTTTTTAAAATGCACAAGCTGTAGGTCTATCTCCATTCCATTTGGTACTCTGTGTATGAGGGAACAAACCACTGGATCGGGTTGTCCTCAAGTACTGAACACTATTGAATGGCATGGCTTTGTTTGGGGACCTTTTGTGGAGTCTGTACTGAATTCACTAAAGCACCCTACTGCAGAGGCTCTCTCCTCTCTCTTTCTCTCTCTCTTTATCTCTCTCTATCTGTCTGTCCCCTATCTCTCTCTTTCCTCTATCCCCAGTGTCAGTCTATCCTTAAAGCTGTCCCTGTCTCAGCTTCTGTCTCTCTCCCTTGCTGCCGTCTGTGTTTCTTTTCCCCTGCCATCTCATAGATTCTGAAATGATGCCAGCGTTTTGTGGGATAATCTACCTTCCTGAAGATTTGGCAAAGCCTCCCTCTGCTCCTCCTTATCGGAGCTCCTTCATCAGAGCGTAAGCAGCACTTGGTTTCCTGCCAGCTCTCTGGACCCCAGGCAGCCTTTCCAAACAGGAACGAGCATGGAGACATTCCTCCGCTGGAAGAGGAAACTGTGTCCTTTCTCTCCCCCATCCCCCCTTTCTGGCTGGACGGGGACACAAACACATACACATACACACACACACATACACACAAACAGACAGACACACACACTCTCTCTCTCTCTCTCTCACACACACACACACACACACACACACACACACACACACACACACACACACACACACACACACACACACACACACACACACACACACACACACACAGACACACACACACATACACAAACACATGCACGTACTCTCACAACATTCAACTCCTCAGGGTCCTGACCACAGCACGATCCTTCCACACCCATTTTCCCAAGCCATTCAAGAATCCAAGTGCAGGCTTAGTGATGCAAATAGAAAAAAAGAGACTGTGACTTTGAGGAAAGGGGAACAGGGTGGAGTGGAGTAGAGTGGGGTGGGGTGGGGTGCTCTGTGAACCTTGGCGTTGCATATTTAATCAGTGGGCAGTCAGCGGAGGTTCAGTTTGTAGTGGTGACAGCTCCAGGCTCCCTTCAGTGGAGTTCGATTCGTATCGACATCAATCAATGCAGCTCTCAAAACAGGTTGACGGAGGGCTGCCTGTGGCCTCAGTGGTGCTTGTGCAAGCGAGCGACCCCCACCGCACCCCCTCCCACCCATGCCTCCCTCTCAACTCCCCCCACCTCCCACCACACATCGCCCTGAAACCCCCAGGGCTGCCTGTGGCCACAGTGGTGCTTGTGCAAGCGAGCGAGTGACCCCCCCCCTCCACCCCCCACTCCTCCCACACATCACCCTGAAACCCCCAATACTGGGCTTGTAAGAGGGGCCTGCCAAGTGCCTAAGTAAGCATGGCAATGCACTCTGTTTACTGATCAATGACAACATCTGTTTAAGTCAAACCTTTACACAAGGTAGTGGAATCCAAGAGGACAGAAAAAAAAGGTTTCACAGGCAAGCCGCTGATGGAAGCCTTATCTGTGTGAGGGGAGAGGTCAAGAAGAACAAATCACACAGCCCTTTGCAGGATGCAAAGCAGTCATAACAGAGGGATCAGAGGTACAAGAGACGTCAAGTGGTTTTATTTCCATCAAAGTCAGGGTGGAAGTAACATGCTTTGGACTGAAGATCAAGATGAATCTGTTACTACAAGGAGAGAACTGCACTGATGAGACAGATTGCACCTGAAGAGATTGCACCTATAAAGAGAATCTTTAGCCTGTATTATATTATCCACCTACAAATCTTTGTTTGTCTTTGTGTCTTTAAAAGGGCTCTAAGTGAATGAAAGGATGGCTTCAATTTCATTAGTGGGCTGTTTGGCCCACAGTGTGGGAATGTCCTCATTTGCTGCCTTGACAAGCTCCATGTAGGGAGACTCATAACAAGCTGTCATCAACTGCCTCGTAGCCACATTCAGCCTCGAGACTTTACCAGATATATTAGACAAGTGTTTACACAAAAAATGAATTGATATTCAATTTGAGCAGACAATTGACTACATGTTTTAACACTTACCACGTGGGACATAGTTCTTTTTTTAGTACTATTTTCACCAATGATCACCATGGAAGCTTTTGTGTATGTCAAAGCATTAAGGGAGATTTGTTTTAAAATGAATAAATAACAAATTCAAGCTGTGGTGTTATGTGATCATGGCAGAAGGGAGGGTTTCAACCTCCAAGGGGATTTGTGATGTGTGAGGGATAGTATTTTATCCTATAAGCACTTCCAAATGATCCCTGCATTTATGTGTTCACTTATCAGAACTCGTTTGAGATTAAATATTTATCCTGAGTCATATTCAATATCAATTTATATTCAAACAGATCTATCATCTTTAAGTGGGTGTAACAATTCATTTTGAGTCTGACAGCTTGGCAGCATGCCAGCTGTGGAGCTGCCCCATTTTACTCGCAAATTCAGAAAGGTAATTAAGTATTTGGTTCAGTCAGACTGGATAGAAATATTGTTTCTTCAGAGCTAGACTCCTGATCCAACACCTTTCTGGTTCATGTTATTAATAGATCCAGTTCCCTTTCACACGATTTTCTATTACACATATTGGCAAAAAAAAAAATATATATACATTTGGGCTAATAAAGAAACACAACCTTGTTTGGAATACTTGGCTACTTATTATTACATATTATTATGTTTCTTTTCCACTTAGTGACCAGTAACATAAATGATTGCTTTACTTTCTTAAGTGCGACTCTACGACATTCACGTAAACTTGAGCATCAAAGGATGGACTGGGTGAATTGTGATGAGATGTGCCACAATGACAAAAGACACAATCCCATCAGTGTGATAAACTTAAAGGAGGTAATGACTCTGAGAAGGGGGGGTGGTGGTGGTGGTGGTGACAGGCAGGACACTGCCGACAGTGACTGAAAGGACGGCGGGGTCCACAATAGGCCTCGGAGCTGTGGAGAGGGTCTAATGAGCCTCCATGATTCACGCTCCATCTCCCCCACTGAGCCAGCCTTGTCCCCAGCAGAGGGGGGACACCAAAGGGTTCAGCCTTTGCCCCCAACACTCCATGGCAAATGAGACCCGTTGATTGAAGCCTGATCGACTTGCACACGCCGAATGAACACCCAGAGGAAGCAGTGGCCAAAACTTTATAAACAGCCATATACAATGAGTATTTGGCACCAAAATGTTATGTTTATGTTTTGGTATTCAGCAGACTCTTTTTTATTTAAAGCAACTTACAACATTGGGAAAAAATAGATAGCTAAATTATAACTAAAATATTTTACCAATGTTACACAACCCACCACCACCAACAACAATGTAATTTAAAGTAAACATACTGTGAGAAACGAATTAGACAGGTGAATTGTTAAAGGTGACATATTAGGCTAAGTGCTTTGTTTATTAAACTGTAAGGGAGGCATGTTAAAGAATGCTTACCTCTTTAGCAGCTTCCTATTTTGACTGCCTTATCTGAAACTCATTACTCCAAGCATCTGTGCTAATTCACTGGCAGCCATGCCTATTTCAGCTGACATCCTCTAGTGTCTTCTTCAAGGCCTGGCCACAATGACATAGAAGGACGTTTAATTATACAAGTGAAAACGAACTAAACAAAAGCCTCTTCCGTTTCACAGACTTGAAACCAGATGTTTTCTGCCCCAAATAAGAAAACGCAGACTTTGGCAAATTGTATGCTCTGTGTTTAAACGCCCAGACCCTTGTAGGCTATGTACTTACTGTCTGTACAATTAATAAAGTTAATTGAGGATACCTTTGTCCAATTAATTTACCTGAAGAATGGAAAGTCTCGGATAAATACTTAAAAAACACTAAGTTAAAACTGACTATATTTTTAAGCTCGCTGAAATAAAAGCTTGTGTTAGTTGCACATAGCCTACGCAGTAAAGCGAACTTGTTGGCACTGTCAAATGGAGCTGTGTCCCAAGATGAACTTGTTCCATCTTCGAGGAGCCTCCCTAAACTGTGCGCGTGAACGCACATGCATTCAGCTCATCCGTGTGTCCGTGCTGGGTTTTCACTGACATCACGCTTTAGTTGCTCTTTCTTTTATATTAAATGTTTAAAAACGTGTTAATTGCTGTCTCCGATACGACACACGCTACCTATTTCTAATATTTCTAGCGAGACTTTTAAACCGAGGCCAGCGGTGATTGGGCGGTCTTGAGTCACGGGGTGTTCAGTCGTTTTGCCCTGCCTCGAGTCGGTCGCTGAATGTGAGCTTGCCTGCCAGCGTTAGCAGCGCGTCTATCTGGATCTTCTACACTCAACCTACAACAATTATTGTTAATTGCTGAAACCTTTTCTCTCTTTTCGAAAACATATTCTCAGCATGGGCGACAAGAAAAGCCCGTCCAGGTAATACAATGAAATTGTGGTGTTGATATTTGTCGATTCGTATGTGTTTTTGTACATTTCGATGCCGTTCGGGCTTGATATTCGGATGCTTTCTCAAGGAGTGTTTCTCCCTTTTCAGTTTGTGTGCCAGTGCTAGAATAGTGCAGCTATGGCGGCTTCGCTCTCCCTACTCTGACTCTACCAGCTAGTCACTTTCAGACAAAGGGAGATTTACAGCGGGCACGCCTGGTCTCGTTTAAATTTTTTATTTAATTGACACAGTTCATTCGAAGTTAAGTGTCGAATGAACATTTTTGACATTCGAATCCGGGTAGGTTAGCTCTTAGCTAATACGTTTAGCTTGTTGGCTAGCCAGTAAAGGTCTGTACAATCGGACGATGTGTCTATGGGTCGCTGGCTAAGCCGAGGGTTACTGTGAAAACCTGGCTAGTAAGCTAGCCAAAGCTCGTTTAGGCAACATCATATGGCGAGGATACTTTTAGTCCCATTTAGCACGTACATATTATTCTGGGTCTTTTAAACGCAAAGACTATACAAGAGACATTGAACAGGGGACATTATGTGGGTTATCAAATGTTACATGACGGACGTTAAGTTGACCGTATTATTATTTTTGGTTAATTTCTTAAGGCCAAAAAGACAAGCCAAACCAACGGCAGACGACGGCTTTTGGGACTGTAGCGTCTGCACCTTCAGAAACAGCGCCGAAGCTTTCAAATGCAGCATCTGCGACGTGAGGAAGGGCACATCTACAAGGTATGGCTCTATAGATTTCGAGTCTGCGAACGGCTTTCTGTGAGCTTCCTATCCTACCCCCATATCGCCTGTCTTTCTCCTGCAGCAAACCTCCCTTGCAAACGCTATTGGGAACGCAGCCGACCAGCCACCAATGAAACGCTGAGCGGATTGAGAGATTTTACTTGTTGATTTAGCCACGGCATTAGAAGGACCCCTTTTACCAACTCTGAATATGGTTGCCAAGTTCAGCAGTTGTGCGCATCGAGTGTTAGAGAGCGATTTCGATGCCGTCAGTTTAAATGCTCGCGAGGTAACTCAACTGGACGATCGGTGCCACTCGAGGGAAAGGGAGAAAGAGAGCCACGGCAGTGTAGGAAAGCTGATCTGCGCTTGCGAGTATGTCTGTCCTGAGTTCTTTGTGTTGTGCTGTTGCATTGTTATATGCACCAAATGGCGTGCTTATTCTCTGGATAAGGTGGAATGTGCTGGAAACAGTCGCGTTGGAGCGTTGTCGTAGGCACAGACATTGTATTGGGTGCTCACTTGTCATTATTAGAAGCTGCAGAGTCTGCTGTCATTATTTCCCAAGCCGCACTGAGTTGAACGGTTTTCATAGTTCAGTTTGGGCAATGTATTAATAAGGAGTATCAACCCTTTTAAAGAATGTTTTAATGAATTTGGATAAGTGTTTGGCGTGATCCTTGTATGATGACACTTAAGCAGATTTTGCAGGAAAACTTTTGAAATATCTGGTAACATATCTGCATTCCATTGCGCCCTCCCCCTCCCCCCCCCCCCCCCCCCCCCCCCAAAAAAAGAAGGGGGGAAAACAGATTGTATGGTGTAGGATATGGGAACAGGATGCCAAGAACATGTGAATGAGGCCACACTTGGAAAGTGGTTCCATCCACCCTGTTGCTTAACATTTTTGTCAGTTATCTGGTTAACAGTTTTTAAGTAATGGCTGGGATTGGGTGTCATTATTCAGCTTCGACCAGTATGGTTTTTCAGGCATGCGTTCACTCAGAGGTTATGCAAATGCTCAGTTTAACCAGGAACTTCTGAATGACATGTGACAGCCATCTAGGGTATATGCTGGTGTTTTTTTGCATGGAAAGGTCCATGTGTTTATTTCTGATGAATTGGCAACACTCAGTTCATTATCTTGCTGTTTGAAGCACCCGATGTGAATTTGGCATTCATAAAGTAACGTATCACTGTAAATTGCTTAATTACAAATTAGGCTAATCTCCAGGAAGGTCTTGCCCAAGCAGCTTCTGTTTGTCAGTCAGTACATTAATCCGTGACATCACTGTGGTGAGCCTCCTCCAATTCATGAGTCTGCCTGCTTTCGATTTCATGTTAACCGCCTCACCCCCCCCCCCCCTCCTCCTTTTCCCTCCCCCTCTCCTTTCACTCTCTCGTTCCTGTTTTGTGCTCACGGCTCACGGCGCGAAGTGATGGTGTGAAGTAAACATGCCAGTGCTTCTCAGCAGCCAGCCTACTTGATGTGGCTATCTGCTACCAGATATGAGTCACGGCATGACCCTAACACAGGAATCCCCACAAGTCCGCGGAACAGAAGGTTTCAGTGAGTGGCGTTCGTACGTACGTGTACATCCTTTTTTCTGAGATGGGGAGAAGGGGAAGCACAGAAGCTGTTACTGGCTCTTACACAGAAATGTACTAATATCGGTATCCTTGCGATAACGGTTGTAAACAAAAGGGCAGCAGACTGCAGGCAAGCAGACGGAGGAAGTTTTTTTTTCTTCTGAAACTGTACAGTGACAGGAAATGATGGCAAGTATATTGGGAGCCCCTAACCACCCGGATTTGGCAGCCTCCCAACTTTGAGTCGGGTCGGTTTTTTTTTTCTCATGTAAAGTGAAGTCTAAAGTGATATCTGTCTGTGTCTGTGTAGCTCACTTTGCTGCCCCCCCCCCCTTCCAATCTTTGATTGACGTTTTTGTCCACTGATGTAAGAATCACGGCTGTTGTTGTAATGAACGCTAATTAGCTGGCTCGTGTCTGTTTGATGTGTCGTGGGGGAGGCGTGAGGCGTGCGCGTGTGTGGGTGCGCCATGCCCCCAGCCAAATAAGCGCTGCATTCTACATTCTACATTCTCTAAGCATGTGCATCAGTGTGAGTTTGTCAGTCATGTGTTGGGGTTTCTGTCCAGTTCTGTGGTTCACTTTGAATGGGCTTTTATGCTCCAGGTAATAGATTCTTGATTTGCTAATGACTTTATCTAGTTGAATTTGAACTTGAAAGAACCCAGCCAGGCAGACGCAGCATCTGTAGTTTCAGCTCCCTGTTTGAAAATGGCAAGCAAATAAAGTGGTGCACAGTGGTTGAGTTGGGCTTTTGCTGTTTGGGAGGCGCAACCAGCCAGCGTAATTTTAGCAACTTTCGGCTGCTGATGTGCCGCTCTACAAGTGCAGGGTCTCGCAAAAATGACGCAGCAAATGAAATAAAATACTTTTGTAGTCTTGTTTTTATTTGCCATATGTTCCGTTACATTGTTTTACCTGCTGCATGTTGTGGTTTATTTTATCGTAATGACCTCAGAGTCTCTTTACGGTAACGACCTAATGGTTCTGCCGAAGTAACAGGTTCCTGTGCAAACAGTGGGGGATCTTTCCATGTGATACCCATCTGTTTTGCTACTTAAGTTTGAGGAGCCTGATAAAGTAGTGAGTTTGTGTCTTACTGTTTTTGTAGGCGTGAGAATCGCAGTGACACGAAGTGACGCGTCATCTTTTTTTTCATTTCCTGTGCGAGTTGTTGCGTTGAATCCGATAACGAAAGCTCATCAGGGGGAAACCTCAGTGAGTAATGGTTTCCCACATCTCACTTGCTTGGTGGTGAGCTCAGACACGTCTGTCTGACTCTTGCGAGCATGTTGCGTTTTGCGAATCAGGAAGTGAAAAACGGCTCCGAAAGCTCCCTTTAAAAACCAAACAGCCTCTCGCACGCTCCTGTGCCGTCTGCTACTACAAGAGACTGAGTGAGTGAGTGATGGGTCTTGGAGAGCAGGTCATCCTGTCTCAGGTGTTGCTCTTAAGCCAGACAGCTCTCTCCTTGCTGGCCAGTTACTGCATAGATCCCCACCTGTTGACTTGTGGCATTGAGCTTTTTATTTACTTTTCTTATTTGTATTTATTGCTGTACATTTACAACCTATATTCTATTGTATTTAACTATTCTTATCTACTGCTTTTTACTCTGTCCATCTGATGGCAGCTCTGAATTAAATTTCACTCTACTTTGTGTAGTGACAATACAGATGTTTACTACTCTACAGGTCTTAATTACAAGTCTTAATTGCCAATGTTGTTGTACTGTTCAGCATCAGTTAAGTGGAGTGTTGGTGGAGACTAAGACATTTCTTAACCACGCATGAATGAGCAAAAAAACCAGGCCCTTACTATGTCCCTGCGTTTACTAAGAACTCATTATCTGTGTATTCAAATAAGATTCCACAATCTCACAGTTTGGCAAATGCATGTGGCCAAATGTAAATGGACACCGCCACAGCTTTCTCTTGTCACGCTCACAGCGCTTTCCGGTAAAATGCTGGCAACGTGGCGAAAACCCAGAAGTGGAACGTCAGGAAAGTGAGAGCTTGTCAGACTTTGGAGCAAGACCCTGCAATCCTGGCGCACTCTTGGTGGTGTGAAGGCTAGCGAGGAGAATGCTGATGAGAGAGGCTGTGACATTTCTAGGCACAACTGGGTATTGGCCACTCCAAACACATGCCATGCCTAATTAACAACACCATCAACATCCTGAGGGTTTCTCCACATCCCGTTATTATACCATCCCTGCCTCTCTCTCTGATCTTTAGTGGAACATGTAAACAATACCGGTGATCTGTCATTGGACTGGTTTTTTTTTTGTGTTGGTCCCTGGAAGAGTTGATTCAGCAGCAGTGTTTTAGAACCTCTTCTGAAAGCCAGCTTGTGAAACTCCTGAGCCCTGCTTGTGTAGGTGGATATGAAATATGCGCACACGCTGACACACACACACACACACACACACACACACACACACACACACACACACTTGAAGACTTGGTCTCGCGGGGCCAGTCAGAGCTGCTGTTGTCCGCTGAGATGCGCGGCTCTCCTCCTGAGCGTAGCGGCAGAATGCAACACCCTTGTGGCATATCGCGTTCCGCCCCTACGGGCGTATTTTCTCCAGCCAGCCCCAGTGGTCAGCAACGAGTTACAGAGAGGAACCCATAAAGAGCCCGACTCCGAGGTGATTGATCGAGCAGGGATGGAGGGGGGCGTTAGCGTGAGGAGGAGGGAGGAAGGGAACGTAAGTCCGCCATTGTTGCTTGTCGCCTTGATCTCCGGCGGCGTGGTGTGTGTTACATCCTCCAGAGGTCAAACACACTCTTGTGCTTACATATACAGACAACCCCCACCGCTCCTCTCAGGTTAAAGTGCTGTCTGGGTCTCAGGGCTGAGGGCTCCAGAGAGAGGGGGTGGGGGGGGGGGCGTGTTCTTTCTTGCTCTCAGTCGCTCTCCTCTCCTTTTTTCACTGTGCCACAAGACATAAAGAATTTGCAGAATGCATTGCCGAAGCAGAATATTTTAAGTCTTTTTCTATTGTCAGCTCTGCCTGTCTCTGTCTGTTTGTCTGTTTGTCTAGTTTCTTTCTCTCTCTCTGCTCTCTTCTAGTAAATGTACATGGTTTAGTGACAAACCTGAGTATATTAACTCTCACCAAGTTGTAAATCTCTTAATAAAAAAGCTCCATTTCTTATTTTCCTGACAAAACGGTACTGTGGGAATCTTCCATGATGAGGTTTACCCCTTTTCACTTTGAGTTAATTCATTCAGGTTAGTTTCTAAACTGTGTGCTTGAAACAGAGCCCATGTCATGCCAATAATGTTTGTTGTTCAAATTAGCAATACAATGCCATGCGTGCAGTGTGCTTGACGCTGATGAAAGCAGAGCAGTGAAGGGCCTGTTACTGTGTCCTTATAAGAATGAGCGGGCCTCTGTTTGGTGGTGCAGTTGAATGAAAGACTGCGTAGCAGTGCTTTGATGGTCAGGCTGAGTGCCTCCGGATTCCTTCGTGCAGTCCTCCGTTTTTGTCCTGTCCAGCTTGTTGAAATACTAGACACCATTGATCTGCAGCCTTGCAAAGCCATGTTCCATGCTAGCGAAGCATTTTGTTAAACACTTTGATTATTAAAGGATTTTTTTAGTGTATTGTCAACTTCATCACCATGAACAGGGAACTCTGTTTTCTCAGATCACACAGTGATCTGCTTGTTAACAAGGAGAGATTTAGACAGTTTAAAGTGGTTAAAAAATGAGGACTAGATAAATGTGTGTGTGTGGTGAGTGGTGGGAAGCTGACAAGAGTACACACACACGTGCACACACACACGCACACAGACATCAGTCATTTAAAATGATGGGGTGAAATAATTGTAATCCTCGGATTTTCAGTCACATTAACTCAAATTGTGGAGGATAATGGAATGACAAGAGTGACATGCTGGCATTCATTCTATTTTTCCCCTCCTTCCTCCCCCACCACCACCACCCAACCCTCCCTTTTCCCTCCTCCACCCATCCTGCTCTCTCTCTCTCTCTCTCTCTCTCTCTCTCTCTCTCTCTCTCTCTCTCTCTCTCTCTCTCTCTCTCTCTCTCTCTCTCTCTCTCTCTCTCTCTCTCTCACACACACACAGAAAAAAAATACATCGGCTTATCCAATGTTATCAGCAGCATCTACACTAAACCTTAAGCGTGCTCGCTACTAATCCTAACTCACTGTGTTAATTGGCTGATTACAGACCCCCTTAATGACTTACCATGGGATTTGTGAGAAGGGGGGAAGGGGGGGGGGGGGTCGAAGAAGAAGAGGGCTGGAGGTAAAAAAAAAAGGTGAATTATGAACACACTTTGCTAATTCAGCATGTTGACATACGAGGGACTAACAGCACCGCAGGGCTTGGCGGCCCTTAATCCAGTCCCTTAAGCCAGTCCAGTGTCTGCTCACTCGCACACTCTCGTTTACTTTCTCACAGCTGTGAGAAGAGGAGGGGGGGCAGGGGCAGGGTGGAGATATGACACCAGCTAAGAGGGAGCGAGGGAGCAGTGAGGGGCAGAGCGAGCGAGAGGGGGATAGAGAGTCGGGTCAGGGAGAAGAGGAGCATGTGCGCAGAGAAGTGGATCAGGGTGGAGGAGGGGGTGTGGGTGGAGTGTGGTGACAGAGAGAGGTGGAGGAGAGAGGGAGAGGTGGAGGAGAAATGGAAAAGGAGGAGGGTAGAGGAGAAAGGGAGGAGGAGAGCAGCAGAGATGGAGGTGTGGAAAGCGTGCTGAGGTTTTGACAGACGGCAGCGCAGGGACGTGCTCACTGGAGCGGGTGGCTCTCACACTGGGCGGCAGAACTGAGCACATCATTACCCAACAGAGAGGGCGGACACACACACACACTCTCACTCACTCATATCTATTCCTACCTCCCTCTCTCTCTCTCTCTCACACACACACACACAGACTTCCATTTCTACCCCCTTTCTCTCTCTCACTGCGCCTCTGTCACTCACCAGGAAAAGTTGCAGAGAGCAATTTATATAGCAAGGAAAGAAAGCGAGGGAGAAGAAGCAAGCTCAAGAAGAGAGAGAGTGTCTCATGAAGATGAGTGTCCCTGTTCTCACTCAAGCGATGCTGAACATCTCTCTCAACTTGAACATTCAGATTCAGGGGGGCTGTCGTGCTATAGCAACCCCCCCCCCCACCCCACCCCACCCGCACAAGCCTCAGTATTACAAGAATGCTACCTAGCCATTTTGCAGAAATACCGCCAAGCAGACTCCTGCGTGTAATTATTGCCTCCAGCAAAGAAGGTGGGAAGGTGAAATAATGTTTTCAGTGCCATTTGTTAGTCTGCAAGCAGGATTGCAGAAAACCTACTGGTCTAATTTCCGTGTTATTTGGCGGAAAGGTGGAGCACGGACTAAGGAAAGAAAACCATTTAGTTGTGGGGCAGCTCCGAACCACAAAGCAGACTCACATTTGCAGTGGGTTTTTGTAGACTTTTTTCCAAAGCATCGACAGACAAAAACAGTGAGTTTTTGGGAATGTTTCGATACGTCTAGACAAGGCCAAAAACTACATGCATACCCCGCCCTCCCGCTGAGGTTAAATTAAAGCTATTCTTATTATTGTCATGTTGGTGATCAAGAGGGCTCAACTCCACAGTGCACTTTCAGATGGCACAGTATAGCAACTTTGTGGTTATTATTGCATTTCTAACTCCAAGGCAAGGCCGTTATGTTTGTCTGCATATTGCTGCAGGCTTGGAGTGAGGGGGCTCCTCCAGGGTGAGCTGTGCGGTGTGTGGTGTGTGCCAGGGTGCAGGGGCTGGAATCGTGATCGGAGGAGGCATTGCAGGCATGTCTCAGCCACCTGTGGATTAAAGATGAGTCACCTTCCAGTGTAGTCACCTTAGGAAGACTGTGCTAAAAAGTTTTCTTTATCTAGATTTTTCCCAATATACGGAACGGCTGATGGGGCCCCGATTTGTCGGTGGGTGTCATGCTGTAGGTAGATTATGGTGCCTGTCAAGCTTGACGGCGCTTTTCTAATATCTAGCATCAGCCAGCCAAGAGAGGCAGATGAGCTGCATCTCTGCCACACGAAAAAATGTGTTTGCTGCAGACTGCATCGCTTTGTGTACTGAACTGGGGGAAAATTCATTATGGTAATTTATTTGTCACAGTTTGGGCTCGATCAGCTTCACACACACACACACACACACACACACACACACACACACACACACACACACACACTTGCACAGAATGGTTGATGTGGCTAAAGTATGTTGTCAGTTTATCGCCCAAACCCGATATGCTTGTGTTCTGCTGGAGAAGAAGAGCACAGAAGTGGGCTGCAATGGTTGGCTGCTGGCAGCAACTTTATTTGTTGATGTTTGTGGTTTTTTTCTTTTTTTTTTTTTTTTTTTTAAATGTGAGTGCCTCCCTAGAGAGACCAGGCTGCACTGCACAGGGACTGCCTTTATTGCAGCACGAGCCCTGCTCTAGATGCTAAGCCCGCCGTGGAAATGTTGTCTCTCCTAAGCCGCGTGTTGTGCTAGCCGGAGCCTGATCAGACTTAATTTGAAACAGAGGGTGTTTACAGGGGGAGATGGGAGAGCTGGCGGGGTTATCCAGGGCAGCTACTGCTTGCGCTGTGAGGAGAGAGAGATGGAGAGAGAGCGCGACGGTGAGAGAGGGGGAAAGTGGAAAAAGGAATGTGGCAAGCTGCTGTTGATGGAAGATGCCTCTGCACGCATAGCACTGAGAGCGCTTGTCATTCTCCCTGTCGGAAGGGGGACGAGGTGTCTCCTCAAGGTCGGACAGTAGAGGGAGGGCTTGGAGAGGAGAGGAGAGGAGTGGAGAGGAAGAGTATTCTCACCCCTCAGCCAGATAAAACAAACGCCTGACACAATGGCTCAAGATCCTGCAGAACTGACAGGTGTGTCCATGTATGTGTCCACACGCTTGCCGCCTCCTAATGCCCTGTGAAATAGCATGCATGTGTAACGGTAGCATTTAGCACGAGGATGTAATGATGCCTGGCAGTGTGCAGTTTGTCTGCACTCCTGTGTCTCGCAGGACAGCGAGTGGAGTGGGTGGTGGGTTGGAAGGTGTTTAGTCTGTGAAGAGGATTGGAAATGGATGTGTTTGTGCTTGAGAACGGCTCTACAGCTTGGCTGTTTCTTCCGAGTACTTTTGGATAGCCCTCTCCATTCTACACTGTGGCAAACACACACAAGCAGACTCGCGCCCATTTACGCACACACACGGCAGTTTAGTGCAATAGCCTGCACATCAGTAATCACCCACTTACACTAAATATCCTGTAGTGAGCTCCAGACAAACATTGCATTTAGAGTGATCCCAGACCCTTTAAAGTTTTTCCACATTTTATCATGCTCTAGACTTATTTAAAAAATTAAATCCCATCAGTAAACACACAATACTGAATTTTCTGTGACGATAGTAGTAAAGCTCTGGTGGTGCATCCCACTTCTGTCAGTGCTATCAAAGGAGAAATTCAGTGTAAAATGAACTTTGTGTATGTTAAAACCTTACGACGAGTTGGTATGTTTGCTGAGGAGTACATAAAAAAACGAGATAGCCTGCATTCTAAACTCTTATTTTTAGTGTTTTTTTTATCGAAAAAAAGGCTTTCTATGCTGGTCATCAGGGCATGGAGGTAGCGTAGACATTGATATTTTTAAACCATTAAAAGAGTCTCAAGGTAGCTCCATTGGTTTCATTTGGTAGTATGACCAAGGCCGTAACATCTAAAACGAAAAAAGTGTACAGATCACTTATTAAAAAGACTGTTTACAGCCTGTCCCTGTTCCAGTTTACGATTGCCTACACTACATTACTAAGTCCTACAGTTCTGAATGCAACAGGCTAGTGTAGTTTTGTAGTGTAGCATCTAAGCAAACATACCAACTTATGTTTTAATATCCCCAGTGTTTATTTTTACAACGAATGTCTCCTTGAGGATGTTTCTATAGATTGATTGGAGTTTATCTGTGTCTAATGAAATTCGCTGGACTTGATTTAAAAATGCATATGCCTGTCAGCGCCTCAAAGTGTATGTCAAAAAAGTAGGTTATGAGGGTGCCCAAGTGTATGTTGGCCTAGATCTTTTTTTCATATAATTTGAAAAAGTAGCCTAACAGACTTTTTAAATTTGGCTGCCAAGCTAAGGACACAATCAGCAGAGATGGCCTAACCAAGACTTTGCTGTTCTTTTCTGTTCTTGGCTTTTTGGAGTCCCCAACAAAGCACAGCCCATGGCTACAGACTGGGAACACACACAAAAGCCAGGACCTTGACTGCAGAGGTATGCCAGGCCTTGTGCAAAAGGTCTGTCACAGTATCATTCCATAAACAGTGGTAGAACAGGCAGGATTTCTGAATCTTTTGAAACTTGCTGGAGTTCAGTTTTGTACATGTTCAGTCCACACCCTGCTTGTGCCTGGTGATGGTGGGTGAGCAGAAGTATACCAGGGGCTTTAAAGTTGAGTCTGACAGGGATGCTTTTCCGCAAAGTTGTATAGTCTGATGAAACAAAGCTTGGCCTATTTGGCTGCTGTACCCAGCAGTGTGCGTGGAGGAAACCAGCCACTAAGCCTTACATTGATACCATCCCTGCAGGCAAGTATGGCTGCGGCAGCACCATGCTGTGGCAATGTGTTTCTGTGACTGAAAAAGACCCGAGTCTGTTTTAAAGCTCTTGGTTTGGCGACAAAACTTTGGCAAGTTAACGCAGTGAGGGGTAAACCTCCTAACAGAAGAGGCCTGTAGTTCTGTTTTGCTTAGAGATTAAAGCCATGTGGTTAGTCTATTAGGAGGTTTACCATGTACTTTAGAGTTAGCTTAGACAGGTGTGTTATTTAACACTGCACCTGATAACAGGGCTGTGAAGCTTAGCTCCCAGTAGGATCTGGTAGAGCTTGAATGAACTTGAACCCATGAGCTCAGCAGAATAGGAGAAACCTCTAACAGGAAAGAGTGCCAAGCTTGTGGAATCGTTCCCCAGCGACGCTCGAGGCCTCGTTTCCAGAGGTGCTTGAACAAGTATTTGAAGTAAATCTGCTGGACGCCAATATGGGTTATTCAAAACTATTGGTAATAACAATAAAAATGATCAAAAACCCAAATTATTTTGTTTTCATTAAAGTGGGGAAAACATTAAATCAATTATAAGCAGTTTCATTGTTGCATTACAACATCTTATGCCACAGTAGCAGTAGATTTTCCACCATAACAATGTGGAAACACTTGAAATGGCCCCAAAACTTTGAGAGTGCTTGCAGAGAGTCCATGCATTTGTCCACACTATCCCTCCTCTATGCCTTTTTTTTGCAAAACTTTAATGTTCTCTGCAGAGGCATGGTTGGCACTGCTTCACAGTAAAACCACCCCAAGAAGGCTGCCCTCAGGATGTGCTTGGATAGGATGGGTTTTCACCACGTATCTCAGTCATGTCATTTTACTGGTATTCTTACTTGTGCCATGATGATAAAGTTGAGTTGAATCTAATTTAATCTAATCTTTACGGTGAGTTGTTGCTCTAAAAGTCTGATACCAACTGCAGATTTGCATGTGATTTAGAAACCTCTGCATATCATGGGATTACAGAGATGGGAGTGTCTAAGCCCTGTTGCACATTGTGCATGTCACATAAAAGTTCAATGCTTAAGACAAAGCAGTTGCATCAATCATTGACTTTAAAGGGGAAAGATCTAGTTCAGATGGGAAGGAACAGGATTAGACGAATGTGGGTTGCTTGAAGGTCGAAAACATGCAGATTTATGTACAATGGGAGTAGTTCTAAGCACCACAGCCTTTTGCACTCAGATTATCGAGTCGATATTTTCAAATGTCAGTAATTTTGTCCTGCCCTGTTGAGTCATTATAATGACAGAAATTACAACTCAAACGTAGCAGGACAAAACCACCGCTATTTCCAGGAAACCAGTTGGAAACTACTAGTAGTCAGGACAAGGGCTGCAGTGGATATTTCTGCATATATATAAAATTGTCCTTGATTCACATATTCTGTTATTTACAGTCGAGCCCAATTTGTATCCAATATCTGAATATTATACTCTGGTCTGACTTAGCAAGTTTGTATTAATCAACAGTTGCCAAGAAATGATGCAGCCATGGAGAAAAAAACTCTTGAGAGATATTAGTCAGAACACTCTCATGCACTTCTTACTCAACTGCAGTGTTATTTGTGCAGGGTGATGACAGGAGATACATTTTAGCATCATTAAATCAAATTGATCTGCTTGCATTCATCTTTCTTTTCACTGTCAGGTGTCCTTAATTGAAGCACTGCCAGGTGCTCCACTCTGGCTATCTCGATAGTGTTGCTCGCTAGTCTATAAAGCAATTACCTCTCTGCTTACACTGCACAGAGCATTATTGACAGCAATTCTGATGAAATGAAACTGTTGTTTACTTTTCACCCTGTGACACATCCACGGTCTGAAATGAACTTTTTGACTCACTGGCCAAAGTGGCTGGTAGATTGAAAGAATCTACTCCTTTGCTCGTGCAGGTCAGATCAGTCACAGCTGTGAAACTTGGGTTCACTAGCTAGCTCTATGTGTTGTGCCTTAACCTGGTTAACACCTGTGTGTTTCTGAGTGGTGGACTATTAGCATGGTTTAGTTAAAAAAAAAAAAAAAACCTGGCCAAGTTCATTCTTAGTGGTAAACCTTCCCAATAGAAGAGCCTCATGGCTTCGCTTTCCTAGCAAAGCAAGGCTTTGGGGCTCTTTTTATTAGGAGGTTTACCGCACACTCGGAATGAACCTAGCCAGGTGTATCGCTAAACGTCCTCTGGGTGCAGTTGTGTGTTAGTGTGAAGCCAGCACGGCGCTCAGGAAGAGGAGTTTTGTAAAATTGTGACCTGCTTTTGTTTTGTTTTTCACACGCGCTAAGGGAGTTGCCTCAGTGTGGGGGAATAAAAAAAAAAAAAAAGCTTAAACGTGCTCAGTAGCTGCGGTGGTGGGAGGCTCATGTTGTGTTTTTTGAACAGGGCGATGATTGAGTTTTCACAGCGTGTCGGAGTGCGAGTTGATGTGTGACAGGTGGGAGTCCCTCCGGCTGCTTTCCTGGCCCGTGCTGCGCGTCCCTCTGGCTATGCTTAGCCACTGGCCATCACACACACACACACACACACACACAGCCCAACACCCCCCCTCCCCTCTCCCAAAGCCCCTGACACACACACACACACACACACACACACACACACACACACACACACACACACACACCAGAGTCCCTGGCCATCACACGTTCACAGCCAGCCAAACAACCACATGCACACACACCCGCACTTCCATACCACCCCACACACACACACACACACACACACACACACACACACACACACTGAACTCCTACAGACAAAAGAGTCGTGTTCATTGAGGGTTCTCTCTTTCTCCCTCTGATTCTCTGATCCTCCCTGTCTCTCTTGCAGTTGCATGCATGCACAGACACACACACACACACACACACACACACCCTTGCACTCTCATTCACTCTCCCTCTCTCTCTCCTGCCCTCCCACAGACACTCACACACTCCATTCCTCTCATTGTCTCTCGCTCTCTCCCTGCGCCTCTTTCGACTCAAGTACTCTCATTGCGCTAACTTCACTTTGGGATGGGAGTGAGTGAGTGAGTAAGGGAGGGAGGGAGGAAGGGAGGGAGGGAGGATGGTGGGAGGGGATAAAGAATAGCTTTGTCTCTGAGGGGATTTATTTGCTGCCTCGTCCCTTTATTTGGATTAAACAGCCCCCTCGTCCCCCCTCCAGCTGATTTACACGCTTTCCCCCGCGGCGCTCCGTCTTCCGCCCGGGCTCCCTCTCCCCGTGCTGCCCCTTCCCCTGCGGTTGTTATCGCTCAGCGCTGATGACAGTCATTTCCCCGCTTCCCGCCGTACGTCTCGCTCGCTCCGTCTCTCTGTCTCTCTTGCTCTCTCCCTCTCTCTCGCTCCCTTAGTCGTGCTGTCCCCCCTTCTCTCTATTTCTATCTTTTGCCCTTCCTCTCTCTCTTTCTCTCCTTCTCTCTCCCTCTCTCTCTCTCTGCCTCTCTTCCCCTCTCTCCCTCCCTCCCTCTCTCTTTCTGCCTCTCTTCCCCTCTCTCTCTCTCTCTCTCTCTCTCTGTCACAGCTGTGAGATGGTACGCAGAGGGAGTGCTGGTGAGGGGTTTTCAGTCACGGTTTAATAGAACAAAATGACCGGGGCCTTGCAGGGAGCCTTGCTTAGCGAGGAGGGAGGAGTGAAGGGAGGGGTGTGTGTGTGTGTGGGTGGGTGGGTGGGTACAGGTCGTGACACTGATTACCCATGACTCAACCTCCAAAGCCCTCTGAACACCCCCAACACTTCTATCCATCCCCACCCACCCATGCTCTCATACTTGCAGTTGCAGCCCCGGCTCTGGGAGCCAAAGACTTGCCCAGGTGTGGTCTCAGCCTCAGTGAGCACTGCGGGATCATGAGCTCCGTGCTGCCCTTGTTGGATGATGAGAAGTAGTAGAAGTCTTTTATTGTCACTATATAAGTACAACGAGATGCTGTTTGGAGAAAACTAACAAATGCACAGAGTGGAAAACGATAAATAAAAGCAGTTAAATAGAAGATTATAAAATGTACAGCAATGTATACAACTATATGAATCAGATCTACAAACCTACCTTAAAATGACTTCAGACTTCAAGACACCAAGACCTTTGTCATTGAACAGTTGCCTGTACAGTGAAACTAAACCGCAAAGCCACAAAGCTGCAAGATGAAAGTCAAAGTGTAAGTACAAAAAGAGCAAGAAGGAAGGGAGTATGCACAAATGCTGTGTGTGTGTGTGTGTGTGTGTGTGGTAAACTGGACTGTGGAGCAACAGCAGCAGTGCTGGTGTTAATGTGCCAGGGAACGCTGCTGCTTGCTGAGCCACAGCTGGCATTGTGTGGCAGCACTAAGCGCTGTGTCCAGTGCCCATTCTTGCTCAGCTTAGCTGCAGCAGCTCGCACAAATCTCCTGTGTGTGTGTGTGTGTGTATGTGGGCGCCCATGTAGTCACTGTGTGTGTGAGTGTGCGCACGTCCGTGTGGTCAGTGTGCGTGCGTGTGTGTGCGCACACTCGAGCCCGTGTGGTCAGTGTGTTGTATGTGTATGTAAGAGTGTGTGCCACTGTGTTTGCGGGAGGGAGAGAGAGAGAGGGAGGGAGGGGAAGTGTATCAAATCAATCACTCCTCTGTCCACCCCTGCTGGCAGGGCTCCAGCTTAACCCCAGGGTGCAGAGGATTTGGGCTCCTGCTAGAAGTAGCCTTTAACTGTGAGTACCTGCTTACAAGTGGCTTAGCGCCTTGCACCAATGGCAAACCACCCCCGGCGCCTGCGGGGTTAAAACAGGTGGAAACGGCACGGATGGAAAGATAAGCTATTTTGGGGCACCGTAGGACACAGAGTAACTATTTGCACACTAAGGGATATGAATTTGCAGTTTTAAATGCAGCTATCCGGAGGTTATAAGTGTGTGTGTGTGTGTGTGTGTGTGTGCACGCGCTGCCGCCCTGTGTGCCGTTCATCCCTTTAGAACTGCACGCTCGACCGAATCACTGATTTGGAAAACGAGATCACGTAGGTGATGGTGATTATAGCGAACTCGAGACTGCACACTTCCACTAAAGCCTCCACAATTAGGTTGGCTCAGTGTCAGCTCTCTGCTGGGTCAGTATTAACACTCTCCTCAGCTTGCACTTTGGCATTAAGGCGCTTATGTCAAGAATGTTTTGATATTTTTAGGAAATGCTAAAAGGGCACAAAAGTTGGTGGACCTGAACTTTTCGGTTATCTGGAGAGTCATTGCCCTCCTCGTTTTACTCTATGCCTTATGTGCTATAGACCTTTTCAGTGGGAAAAACAAAATCAATGTCTGAATGTTCAGTGTTGTTCCGCTGTGTTTCACATCATCGGGAATGTTAAAACAGAAAACCCTGTGGGAACAGCTATGAGGCCAATAATCAAACTCTCTTGAAACAGTCTACAGAATATAGACGGTAAGGCTACAGTCTCGGCCACTGACCACATAACTGTATAGCTTCCAGTTCAGTCCATCCTCTATCAACCTTCAACAGCCAGCTGCTTTGGCAGAGCTGTGATAGCCTTCCCTTCCCATCAGGCCCTGGGGCAGGGTCGCGTCCCCTTTCTCACCCCTTTAGAATCACGAGAGGAAGGAAGGAGTGAGGCGGTTCACTCGCACAGCCCCGTCACAGCTCATCAGCTTTTCAAAACGACGTCCGTATTGATCAGAGTGTCCTTCTCCGCCCCACCCCACCCCCCCGCCCTGTCTGCGGCGTCCAGCCCTGGCGCGACATGATTCCCTATTATGAGGCGATTGATTGCCCTTTGATTGCCAGCCCTCCGCGGGGACAGCCCGTCGCCGTAGGGCCATCCGTCAGCGGGAGCAGGAGAGACGTTGGGCCAAGGAGCCCCGATGACCGTCCTCCTCACCGCTGCGGGACTCCTACGACCATTTCAAACTGCTCCCGTTCCCTGCTACCTGTTTTGTCAAGCAATGCTCTTCCCCAGTGTGGTCTCTGTTGTCCTTTTGAGAAAACCGTGTTGTTGTTAAGAGTAAGCAGTCGTCGTCGCTGGGGAGGTTGTCTCTTGTCTCTGTCCCAACCCCCCCTTTCCCTTTTTTTTTTTTTTTTTTGGGAAATTGTCACGCTCATTACATCTCTGATTCCCCTGCTATCCTGTGTGTCGCCAACAGCGCCCGCCTGCCAAACAAACAAACGAGACCAAATAAGCCGCAGCTCATCTCTCCAGCTGTGTGTTTTGTGTGTGTGTGTGTGTGTGTGTGTGTGTGTGTGTGTGTGTGTATATGTGTGCGTGTGCATGCCCCGGTGTGTGCATGTGTGATGTGTATGTGTTTTTTCCTCGGCTGTTCTGGCTCACTTGTGATGTGTAAACACACGCCGAGGTGCTCTGGGGAGGAGGGCAGGAGTGGAGAGGGATCCGCGCTTGAGCGGGAAGACAGACAGAGAGAGAGAGAGAGATGGAGAGAGATGGAAAGAGAGATGGAGAGAGATGGAGAGAGATGGAGAGAGGACACCTCTCGGAACGCCAGCTCTTAAAGCGACGCTGGCACCGCGATGGCGGCGGCTCAGCTGTTCAGGCAGCAGGAAAATCCCCCCGCCGCTCCTCCAGTCGGGTCTAGACGCTGACGCGCTCTGAGGCGACACGGTTGAGTAGAGAGGAGGAGGGGAGAGTAGGGGAAACGTTTCTAGCCATCCAGACTTCAACAGCTGCTCAGGGGCTAGTTAGCATTTATTTCTCAAAGAGTCGTAAGTAGAATTCCATTTGGGTTAGTAAATTTGAACATCTGTGTTATTGTGTGTGTTTGTGCTTGTGTCTGTGTGTGTGTGTGCATGTGTGTGTTGGACAGTTGAATGAAGTTGTAGTAATAGTACTTTTGTGAATTTGCTTTTTGCTTTTTTGATGCTGTGACCCAGCTTCTTGGATCAACTCTTCCTCTCCTTTGCTGGCCTTGTTAATTCATGCTGCTGCTGCTTGCCATTCCACCTCCACCTCTACTCCTCTCCCAAAGCCCTCGTAGTCGTTCTTCTTGTCTTTTGCTTCACTTCTCTTTCAGTCCTCTCTCGTTTGCCTCTCCGCCAGCCTTCCTTGTTCCCCTTTTTAACCATCTCCCCATAGATCCCCTCATCCCTCCCTCTCTCCCCTCTTTGCCCTCATCCACTACCGCTTCTTCTCGCCATGTCTCTCTCTCACTTGCTCTTTTCTTTTTCTCTCTCTCTCTGTCTCTCTCTCTCTCCCCTCTTCACCCTCATCCACTTACCTCTTCTTGCCATTTCTCTTACTTTCTGACTTTCTTTCTCATTCACCTCTCCTCAGTCTTCTCCTTGTTCTTCCCTGATGTTTGTCCTCGCTGTTACCTCCATTCCCTCTCTTCATGGTCCTCTTCTCAGCTACCTGCTCCGCTCCCTGGTGTGTGTCTCCTGTCTGTAATCCCCCTCCTCCTCCCCCTCCTCTGCACTACTCTCGTCCTCTCCTCCTCAATCTCTCTTATGAGCTCAGCCCCTCTCCTCCCTCTCCTCCCTCTCCTCCCTGCCTCTCCATGGAATCCTCCTTCATCTCCAGCTGCTGCCAGATGTGGGCCATTATGCAGCAGGAACGTGAGCTGGCTCAGGATGCAGTCTCCTCTCTTTTTCTCTCTTACTGTCCCTCTCTCTCTGTCTGTCTCTCTCTCTCTTATTCACTTGTCTTTCTCCCTCTCTCCCATTTTCTCTTTCTCTCCCTCTCTCTCTCCACTTTCTCTTTTTCTCCCTTTTTTTCTTGTTCTTTTTCTCCCCCTTCTCTCTCTGTCTCTTGCTGTCCCTCTCACTCGCTCTTACTGCACTGTTGCTCATTTTCTCTCTTCTCTCTGTTTCTCTCTGGGTACCTCAGATCTCTGCACTACCCTGCTTGCTTTTTAATCAACTCTGCTCTGAGGCCCCAGTCCTGCACATTCTAGCACACTGGGCCTGTTCCCTAGCACTGTGTATTGTGTGTGTGTCTGTGAGTGTGTGAGTGTGTGAGTGTGTGAGTGTGTGCTTGTGTGCTTGTGTGTGTGTGTGTGTGTGTGTGTGTGTGTGTGTGTGTGTGTCAGAGAGGGCTTGTGTGCTCTGTGGAGCATGAACCCAATCTACATATTTGTACGCTTATGATTTCTACATGGCCAGGGTGTTTAGGCCTTAACACAGCCGTGTTTGTCCAGGCAACCCTGGATATGTGAATGAAGGGGGGACAAGTGAACGCTCTTCCGTGAATGTCCGCAGTTGTCCTCACTAATAATGCCCGACCCAAAGAGGTCAGGCAACAAAGTGTGTGTGTGTGCGTGCTTGTGTGTGCGTGCTTGTGTGTGCGTGCTTGTGTGTGCGTGCTTGTGTGTGCGTGTGTGTGTGTGTGTGTGTGTGCCTCTGCATTTGCCCTGTCAGTCTCCTAAGCGCTCTCACAGCTTGTCCAAGGCTTGTTGGCCTTAAAGAGCACTTCTCCAGAGTGTTGGAACGCCCTTGCCAGAGTTTGGAAATAATATGCCTCCGTAATGCAGTTGGCTAAGTGCAAGTGTGATTAATGCCTGCGCTTGACTTGGATTCTTAGGATGACAAGTTTTGGTCGGCAGTGGTGGTTGTTTTCTGTAAATTAGACTGTCAGTCATTCGTGTGTGTGTAAATGATATATCGTGGGTATAAAAACAAATAGAATGTTTTAAAGTTGAGAATTGTTGGCTTCTCGTAGCATAAAATATATACATCTGTATCAGTGCCAGGATGTGTTGTTTTGTATTGCTTTTGTAAATGCAAGCTTTAACCCTGAAGTGGTTTTGAAGGAGAGGGGAAAGGATTGCGCCATGTTTTTAATCTAACTTTTAACAAATAAGGCCGACCAAAGACTACAAAAGTTGTTCCATCAGCACCATACTAATGCATTTGGCAGTAGCCTATATTGTTGGGGGTAAGCCTGTCATTGGCACTACAAGCCAAAGCTAATTTATTTGTATAGCACATTTTAATACACAGAGGCAGTTCAGTGTGCTTTACAAAAATAAAAGCAAAGAACAGCCAATGATGAAAAGGATAAGGAAAACAAAACATAACAGGTAATACAGTCATAGCAAGCCCTTTTTTCTCCTTATTGGAGAGTGGTGTGGTTATCATGTAGGACTTTGGTCGGATTTGAAAAGGATCATGTCCATAGTGAATGTGTTTTTTCTCTATTCAGCACATATGCATGAAATCTGGCTAGTGCATCACGTACAACCTTCTGCTTGACTGATGGTTATTTGCTGTGAAAATGTAATGTGTAAATATTGCATTCCATATGCCTGTGAATTTGACATGTAACATGTAGCCAGGGGTTGCACAAGAACCTGATTTTATTGCTCGAGCGTTGGACTGAAGGGAAAAAAAAAAAAAGGTCGAGCTACAGTGCTTGAGGAGAGAGGAGCAGGGGAGGGAGTCGTTACGTGTGGGAAGTAAAAATAATGGAGAGCACATGTCTGACCATAAAGAAAAGCATAAAGTTAACGATATGAAGTTGACGCTCGGTCTGAACTTGAGCCGTGATCATCAGCCGTATTGATGATGCTAGTAACATTTTTATCATTCCCACCAATAGTAGCCCAAGGGAGATGGTTTCATCAGCAGTGAGTTGTTCAACTGGTGTTCCTGCTGTAGGCAGTTAAAACACATTTATTTATTTTGGTGAGTCCTGGCCATCATTAGTTAAGCCTGACTGACATTTCAACATGAAAAGGGTACTTTCTGCCTGCATCCATCCACTAATGACACATGCCAGTGGTACTGTCTGGAGCTGTGTGCACTGTCTATAATTGGTTGTATCTGACTCGACCACAGGAATCAGGCCACAGCTCTCAGGTTGCATGTTTAAGCCGTTTCATTACTACAACAGTTGGGAAGCTAAATCTGCATAGTGGAGTCCAACAGAGTCCTCGCTGCTGTATTTCTGAAGCGGAGTAGGTGATGTGGGCCCTGCAATCTACAACAAGAATGTGCTGCTGTCATGCCTCTTGCTCTATATTGCTACTTGACAATGACATTAACAGTCTCCTGATTTCTCTTACTTTACCATTTCCTGCTGTGCCTTCAAAGATATAGTCCATGGACATTTGGCATAGATAATGACCAGCAACTTAAAAATTAGCATAATGAAGCATTTTTCACAACTCCTACCTATAGCTGTAAGTAGCCATTCTGCGCATCAATGCAAAATTAGGTCAGACGTGACATGCACAAAGAGTATTTTAATATTTCATTTTAATGTTTCATTAAAGCAATTATTGTAATGTTTCATTTTAAAACTCTGAACTTAAGCTTTTTATCCTAAGTTTCATTATAGTAAGGCCTAGCCCACATGATTTTCCATCAGTTAACTAGAAGGCACTGTAAAAACACAGACCCTCACGATAGACATGTGGTTCCTCCTTTTTCTCTCTCTTTACCGTTTCCTGCACTGCCTTCAAAGACATAGGCCATGTACATCTTGCATAGATAATGACCGACATGAATGTGCAACTTGGAGGCTTGATTTTTGCATAACATATTTCCGACCAGTGGGAAAAAAAAAAATCATATTTAATGTTCATTGATGATGTATATAAGGCCTCTTACTAGAAGCCTCCCTGAAGGTCCCTTGCACACAGTAGGACTAGGTAATGATGGAGTTGTCAGTGCACGAACTTGAAAATCAGCATGATCGAGCACTTTTCACAACTCCTAGATGGAGCTGAAAGTAGCTATTTTGCAAATCAGTGCAAAATTAAGTCAGACATGACGTGCACAAAGGGTATTTTAATGTTTCAATTTTAAACTCTTAACTTATTTTTTACATCTTAACAGTTTCTGTATATTCAGCACACAATTTTACATCAATTAACCAGAAGGGCACTGTAAAACCACGGACCATCACCCAAGGTCATGTGGTGGAATCCCACAATGTTGGGATTTAAAAACTGTGAAACCAAATTTGACCAACCAAAAATGACACCTTTCGTAGTGTCGTAAAAATTCATGCTTGTGTGTTGTTTTTGCATAGTCCTCCTGCTGACAGACACCAAAATGATCTGCACTGAAAACCTAACCATCTTGGCTGAGGTAACAATCACTAAACCCAGACAGGGAGGGGGTTGGGTTAGGTTGGCTGTGGTATTGCGGCAGAATGCAAAGGGAAATTCTGTGAATACCGTGTGCGGTAAGGACGTTTCTGTAGCCCGCTGCTGTGGCCTGAGGCCAGCTCTCTCTGAAATCAGATTAGCTGAGGTGACTGACTCGCTGCAAATGCTTCACCCACTGACCCTCCTCCCTAACCACCACCACCACACCCCCCCTCTCGCCCCCGCTGTCATTTAACTAAAGGAGTCAAGTAATGAGATTAGCCTGCAAACAGCCTCTGCCCTATTATACCCGCACACAGAGACAGTCCTGCCAATACAGAGCATTGTCTGTCTGTCTCTCTGTCTCTCTCTCTCCATCTCTCTCTCTCTCTCGCTCTCTCTCTCTCTCTCTCTCTCTCTCTCTCTCTCTCTCTCTCTCACACACACACACACACACACACACACACACACACACACACACAGGTCTATTTACTTGCTAGGAAGCTCCTACTATTTGCCACTCTCAGGCTATGTCCAAAACGGGAAGCTAGTGACTTGTTGCCTTGCAGCCTTCAACATCTAACAAGTTACAGACCTTAAGCAGGCATCAAGTTGCTGATTAAAATTTCATTTCATTTAATTTTGCTGACGCCATAATCCAGAGCAACTTGGTACAGGGTACAGTCCCTGGAGCAATGTGGGGTTAGATGCCTTGCTCAAGGGACTTCAGCTGTGGATGAGATGAAAAGTTATTTACTCCCCCACCCACATTCTTCCTACTGGTACAGGATTTGAACCTGTGACCCTCTGATCTCCAGACCAACTCCCTAACCATTAGGCCACAGCTGCCCCTGATTACAACCTTCGTTTCGGACGGCATGGACAGCAACACAGAACACTGCTGCCATAACACCAACAACACTCTTAATAGTTTGGATGTTGGACGTTGAAGGCAGCATTAAGGAAGCGTCTATGCTTCCTTCAAAATGTTGCAAAACAAAGGTACCTTCGAAGGTACCTTGCATTTATGCGATTTGGACAGCCTTGCTGCCACCAAAACGCTCTCTTCGAAAAGCAGCGCACAGCCTGAGCTCCTTCTTGCTGTTCGCCTCTCTTGTTCTCTCTGTCTGTCTCTCAGTCATGTAATTACAAGCACCATCATCTGCTCCCCATCTCCTCTCCTCCCCATCTCCTCTCCTCCCCTCTCTGCGGTGCTGTCACCCATTTTTGGGTTTTGGCAAGAAATGTGAGCAGAGCACTGCTTTGAAGTGCTGGAGTTGGCACCATTAAAACTGTTTGAGAGCGACTGTACATGAGAGGCAGCAAATGGTGTATTAAGCATGTGTTCACAAAGTGGTGTCGGCCTGATGTGAGAGTGGGTACCTAACTGGCTTTGTGTGGTTGTATGCTGCTTGTGCTCACAGTTGTGCTGTTTTGTCTGCATTTTAGAAGTTAAAAGGGGCTAGTTCTGAGTACTTTCATCTGGCAAGAGCATTTCTCGCTACGCTCTACTCTACTAGTTCTCTGTAACTGTAATGGCTAAGATCGAAAAGGTCACCGTTTTCCCTTGCTCGGCTGGAGTAGAAAGCATGTCATGTTTATCTCTCTTTTGTGGTTAACTCCTTGACCGGTAACTGTCCTACCGTTGGTCACTAAGCAACGGCATTGCTTGAAACCCTACCTGGCGGTTTGAATGGGTAGTTTCGCCATCTTACTGTGAAGAGTGTTAGACGGAGCCCTCAGCCTACAGCTTATAGGCTCTCACACAGCTGAATGTGTGTTTGCTGCCTGATTATTGTCAGTGCTTAGCTTTTTGACCTAGGAGGGTTTGAAAGGGTCATGATGTCATGAACAAAAGAAGTCAGCTGCCCCACTGGCGGAAAAGTCTCTTAATGAAATGGTTAGGCCTACTACATGGACCACCCTCTATCTTATCATGTTAACCTCAGTTCAAATTTAAATCCCTCCTCCGATAGTGTCTGGAACATGTACACAAACAGACAGACAAACAAACTAACAGAGCCTGATTAACCAGAGTGACGTTATGAGGACCTATCAGGGGGCTCATATGCTGTCACATTAAAACACATGTGCTACAAGTTAATGCTGGGTTTTGATGGGTGTGGGTGTAACCTAATCACTCGGTGAAGAGTTACTGATGAATGATGATGACCAGTAAAGTCCTAGGCCCTTGCCAGGGTTCGCGTCCCTACAGGCCTGCAGAGAGTGTGAGCGGGGAAAGAGCAGTGAGCGGCGTGGGGGATTAGCCCCTGCCCCAGCCCCCATTATATCTGGCAGGCCCGCTGTTTGGATTGGACCGTTGGTTTGAGCAGTTTGTTGATTTCTGGTCGGTGAATAATTTGGTTGTGACCACCACCATTGTGAAGACAATTAGGGGTAATATTTTGGATGCTGTCAGCTTGTCCGCATTTATGGGCTAAATGATTGGCCTGTAATTATGCGGCATTCACATATCCCACTCACCCGTCGCTTTTGTTGCTGAAATTCTCGCGCTTGTGGGCTTTTGTCAGGCGCTGGTTGCCAAGGTTTTCCCCCCCGTTTGCTTATTGGTCACTGCTAGGATTGTATATTTACTGTTGATTGCAACTGTCGGTCATTTATTCCTCTCGGTATTCACCTCAATCGCATTGCTCACAATTAAAATCAGAGGACGGAGGGGGGCAGCACAGAAACATCAGCCCGGAGTGATGACCAAAAAAGTGGCCACAGTCATGTTTTCACAAAAAAACAAAATCTCAAAGCTCCAAAAACTCAGCACATTAGCATCCTCCTCCATGACTGAGGTACCCTGAGCATGGTACCGTCCCGCCGCACTGCTCCCTTAGGGGCGCTGTTGGGAGCTGCCCCCTTGCATGGGTGAGGCATAAAGGTAATTTCGTTGTGTGCAGTGTGCGTGCTGTGTCACAATGACAACTGGGAGTTACCAGGTGTTTCCCAGGTGGGCTTTCACTTCACTTCACTTCACAGATGTAACCACAGAGGACTGCTTGGTCAGAGGGCAGAGCTCCGAAGTCAGTGTGATGAGATGGCACTTAGCCTAAGTGTGTGCATTTACGTGTTGGGTTTGAACAATCTCCCTTGGTGTGCATCATAAGAAGGTTAAGTCAAGGAGATGCTAGTCCTACAAGGATGGAAGGATGTTTAATTGTCACATGCATAAACATACTGGGTAGAGGGGATGGCTACTTGATGAAGGGCAGAGGTAGAATGGAGAGCATGGAGTGCAAGGTGCACTGTCTGCAAAGGTGGGCAGAACTTGAATGAATGCTTTAGGAGTAAAGTGCAGGATAATGGGTAGTTGCTTTGGAGACGTTGATGCAGTGCGAGGAGGAGTCATTAGGGGTGGATTGAGTGCCTGCTGAGGTTTTAGCTGTTCTCCCCCCACTCCCCCCCCCCCCCCCCCCCCCCTTCTCATGTTTTAAGAGGCAGTGTCTGCTTCCAGAGACTAGACTTAACAGAGAACAGAGAATCAACAGTGACCCTGCGCTGATTGTGGTACTGATTGCTTCTGCTCTCTCTCCCTCCCTCTGTTTCTCTTCCACCACCTCCCTGTCTCTCTCCCTCTCTTCCACCCTGTCTCTCTCCTTCTCCCCCTCCCCTCTCTATCTGCCTTTTGTCTCTACTTTTCTCTCTCGCTCTCTCTTTCTTTCCCTTTCTCTCCCCCTCTCTCTCTCCCTCCCTCCCTCTCCCTCCCTCCCTCTCTCTCTTTCTCTCTCTCAGGAAACCCCGGATAAACTCACAGCTGGTGGCGCAGCAGGTAGCGCAGCAGTACGCCATCCCGCCGCCGGCCAAGAAGGAGAAGCGGGAGAAGCCCGAGCGGCCGGAGAAGGGGGAGCGGGGCGAGGGGGAGCGGGAACGGGGCGAGGGGGAGCGTGAGGGGGAGCGTGAGCGAGAGCGAGATCGCCCCGACAACCCGCCGCAGCCAGACGCCGAGCCGCTGGACAAGGAGCCCCTGCACAAGGAGCCCCTGCACAAGGAGAAGAAGGACCGCGAGAAGGAGAAGGACATCAGCCCCGCCGTCACCAAAAAGCCCAGCAGCAAAAAGACCAGGTCTGAGCGGCCAAGCCAAGCTTTTTTGCTTTTATTTTATTCTCCTAACACGGCCACTTTGTTCTTGCCCTGCAAAAACAATGAACAAATGAATCCCTAACAAACAAATCTTTAATGTCTCTGTGAGCAGACTATGCAAATAAACTGTTCCTGAAAAGTTTTATACATAAATAAACAAATATTTGTAAGGTTTCTTTCTGACCTTAAGGGTATTTTATGACAAAACTTTTTTTTTTATTCTTTTCTTCCGCCCTCTTTCCTCTCTCCGCTCACAGACCGAAGTCAGACAGTCACCAGAGTCCGCCATGTGACCGGAGCAGCATACAGTCTGGAAAGTCAATGACCAAGACCAACAGCGCCCACATTTCAAGGTGGGTTTGTGTGTGTGTGTGCGTGTGTATGTGTGGGCGTGTGTGTGCGCGCGCTGTGACGTCCATGTGCTCTAGTGTGTGTGCTCTCTTTGCCATCTGTCCGTGTCTGATGTGGAGAGCAAGTAGGGAGAGTACATCATTCACTCAACACAGCCAGCACTTTTCCCTTCGTTTTTTTTTCCTCTCCAAAAAAAAGGGAGGCTTTTTGAGAAGCAAACTGTGTCCTGAGGCTGTTAAATGAAAATTTAATACTCGTGAATGGGTTCGTAAACTTGCTGCTGGACCCATTTCTGAATGCCAGCGCCTCCAGAGTAGAGAAGGGTTTAGCGCTGAAGAAAGAGGAAGCTCCCTCACACTCTTCATGGAAAAGATGAGCCGTGGGCCTCTGTCAATCACAGCGGCAACACTGAGTGTCACACTGGAGCCGAGCTGTCAGCCCCTCCCGGTAATGAACAAGACGTGCACAAGGCTCGTCTTTGAAAAATGAATGGAGAGGCATGCCAATTCATAAATGCACTTCGCCCACTCTCTGCTTTCTTTCTTTCTCTGTTTCTCTGTTTCTCTCTCTCTCTCTCTCTCTCTCTCTCTCTCTCTCTCTCTCACACTCACACACTCTCTTTCTTTCACCCTCTCACTGTCTTTCTCTCTCACACATTCTCCCTCTCCCTGGCTCATGGACACTCACTCTTTTTCTCTCTCTGTCTGTCTCCTTCTCTCTTCTCTTTCTTCTCTCTCTCCTACGTTCTCTCTCTCTTTCTCTGTCACTCTCCCTCCCTCCCCCTCCCTCCCTCCCTCCCTGCCTCTCTGAGCCTGTCTGGCTGAATGAGTGGAGCGTGGCCCAGGCTGAAAGTGAGCAGGGCAGTCTCTCACTCCCACGCACGGGCTGGCTGCCCTCCCGCCGTTGAGCCTGCACAAACAAAAGCTCACTGTGTCATTGTCGGCAAGAGAGCAGTTGTTTTCCTTCTAAAGAACCCTTTTGCCTGTCTCTTCTCCTTTGTATGTGTGTGTGCGTGTGTGTGCGTGTGTGTGTGTGTGTGTGTGTGTGTGTGTGTGCGGCTCCTGCGTCCCCCTCCGCAGGCCCAAGCTGAAGAACATCGACCGCAGCACGGCACAGCAGCTGGCCATCACGGTGGGCAACGTAACGGTGATCATCACAGACTTTAAGGAGAAGACGCGCTCCTGCTCCACGTCCTCCTCCACCGTCACCTCCAGCGCCGGGTCCGAGCAGCAGCACCAGAGCTCCGGCTCCGAAAGCATGGACAAGGGCTCGTCACGCGCCTCCACCCCCAAAGGAGAGCTCTCGGTGGGCCACGACGAATCATTTTGAGTGCCCCCCCACCACACCGCCCTCCCTCCCGCCTGCCTGCCCCCCACCTGCTTCCCTTCCCTTCCCTTCCCTTCCTTGCACCCAGCCCCCCCCCCCGCCCCGCCCCGCCGCCCACACAGATGTTGGTCACTTGCACCAGTCCCATTCTTTGCCCAGCACACTTAAAACGCACACAGACATACACACACACACTCACTCACAACCCCATGTCCCAGTGTCCGAGGTGACCAACATTCTCCTGGACTGCTATGTGAAGAGACTGAGGTTTTTTTTTGCCCCAACACCCTCACCTTACCTTCCTCACCCAAGCTTACTCAAGATGAACACCCCCCCCCCACACACTTCTCCCCCACTCCTACCCCTAATGCTCATCATTTACTGGTTCACTTTATATTCTTGCCCCTTCCTTCGACTCCTGCAGACTGAGAGTTGGTCATCGGTTGCACTGAGCAAAGCTGTGAGCTGAATCTGTGGAGAGCGGTCTCTTTCCAGCATTCAAGGAGATGTGAGACCACCACCCCCCCTTCTTCCTCCTCCCTCTTGCATAAATATACATACACACATTTACACACACACACACACACAAATGCTTACACACATATTGTCAAACAGTTTCCTCTCCACAGTCATAGATGGGGACAGACAGTAGGAGCTCAGCGATTGCCAGTGAGCCTGACTGCTTCTTTCAAGAAAAACTTGTATGTATTGTTTTATATATTGTAAGTGGATGTTTGGCTGAATCAGACTCTTACATTTTTATTTGTTTGTTTGTTCGTTTGTTTTTTCTTTTTTGTACAAAAATTGTATCTGCTGTGCACAATAACCACCGACGTTTTAATAACTATGACTGCTCCCGATTATAACCCTATTTATTAGCCGTCGCCACTTTTTCCGGTATTTTTCCTTTTTTTTGCCCATCTGCTTTGAGCTTTGCTCTGTAGCACAGCTGACTAGCCGTGTCACCCAATCCCCCCCCCCTCTTGTGTCTTGAGGAAAAAGGAACAAAAAAAAAAAGCAAAGTCCCCGATTTCCACCGACACTGGTGCTAGATAACACTGTGAAACAGTTTCAGGCCTGGGACTGCCACTCACACTCGATAATGGGGATTTAACAGGGAGGGGGAAAAAAAAAACTGAGATCATTTTCCACCTTCAGCTTTTACAGTTACACCTCTCTTGCTTCTTCCACGTTGTGATCCCCTAATGTGTTTTTTAATCAAAAGTTGTTGCTGTTGTCGTGGGAACTAACCTGATCAAGCATGCCACAGACCGAAATTGATGTGGAAGTATTTTCCGGGTCTGTGGATGCACCATCAAGCTTGTACTCACTCTACAGTGAGTGTGTGCAGTGTATTCACCATCCCATCCTTTTGTTTGTTTTTAGCATACTGGAGCTTCAAGGCAGAGGCTCACAACTAGAAACACTAAAAGTTGACTTGACTTTTTTTTTTTTTTGTCTTGCACATCTGCTCATGTATCTCATGCTTACCTCACCCAGGAGGAGTGGCTGTAATGGTTATGTGTAGTTCCCACTTTGACAACACCGCACACAAACATATCTCCATTTTTTTGCGCTGCGTAAAAATCAACAGGTTCATCATCAGAGTTTGAAGATTCTGTTGAGTGTCTGGGTTCTCAGTGTTGTCTGGTTTTAGTGCAAGGGGTCTTTTTTGCACTCTTTGTGAGATTTAGTTGCGGTTTTGTTTTGAAAAATGAAGAATTTTTATTTTGTTTTTGATTGACCGACATTGAAGATGTCACTGAAGGCAACTTATCTCTGCGGCTAGTTAATTCCACTGTAAATAAGCAGTTCATCGTGTTTTTTCTTACATCGCAGTATCTGGAACTGATATATTTATACAGTTCGTGTCTCATGAAGGGTTTTATATTTCAGCAGCTGACTGCAGTCGCAAACTTGGCGTAGTCAGGCTAACCAAACAAATCCAGCGTAAGAGACAAAATGAGCAGACTCCCTTTCAACTTGTATTAAAACCTGTACAAAGTATAAATGTGTATATGATATCTGAGTTTTATTTATTGAAGGACCAAAGGAATTTGATGATATGACTCGTTGGACAAATAACAATTTGAAAAGGAGGAAAAAAAGTGTAATTATCATAATAAATACGATTTAAATAAAGACATTAATATAATCCATTTTAAAAAAATGTGTAATTCTTGTTCAGTTTATATTGCGGATCATGTGTTGAAAATGGTTCAAAAATAACCACACACAAAAAAAACCAACAGAAAGGATCAGCGTGTAACACCGTACGTAGCCGTGCAGTTAAGCCCCGGCTCCCAGCGATGTGTATGTGTATGATTTGCTCTGTCCCCCACTACACTCCCTTGCTTTGTGTGTCTGAGGACGTTCAGTGGTGCTAGTGACCCAGTGAGTCAGCAGTGCGCTGGGCAGATTCTGAGCCCCTTTGACCCACCCTACCCCACCCTGACCCTCCAGTATCTTGTTTTTTTTTTTTTGTGCGATGAGCAAGAAATCTCGGCCAAAGGCCCCCGTGAGATTAAGACGTGCAAACCTCTGACCTCAGAGGAAGAGACCATGGGCCCCCAGTTCACAGAGTTGTTTCCGATGCAACACTTGCTTACTCTTTCGTAGCTTTGTTTTTGGTCACATTTGTACAGAAAGCAGTCAGGCAGACAGGAGAGGCACATTTTTGGACGTAGCGCCAGCAGACGTGATGAATACAAATTTGTGTCTAGGAGAGAGGGCGGTCAACCAGACAGACCTGAACAGCTTGAGGGAGTCGCATCTTTTGTTTCTGTACTGTGAGCCTGTACATCTGTACATCTGACTGGAGCTAGGGAACACCAAGAAGAGAAAATGTGAGTTGTTTGTTTGTTTTTATTATCCTTTGAGATGATGTAGCTTAAAACCGAACTCATTGACGACGAAGTAATGTGTCTGATGTGAGAGAGGGCCGCCTAGAAATGTATCCATGGAAACGTATAAGCCCCACCCCCCACCCCTCCAAAAGCCACCAAAACCAAGAGAATATGCAATATGAGCAGGGACAGAATGGGACTCTTCAAACGACATAGAATAGTGTTCTGACCAATCAGAAGGGGTGGGGGGATGAACACTGATTTGAAAGACTGCGTTGGCAGGGAGATTTTTCAAACCTCCCTCCCTTTCTTGACTTTAACAATGTATTCCATTTACATTTTCTATGACTTCTATATATAGACATCTTTTCACCTGCCTTACCCTGCTAACACCTGGCTTTTTTTCCTTTTTATTTTGTAAAATTGTAAAGAAAAATGAAAACAAACAAAAAATAAATAAAGTAATTGTATCTTAATTTATTTGAAAAATGGACAATTTGCTGGATGTGTAAACATAGCTTGTATGTGTAACTGAAAGAAATGGTGCAGAAAGCCAGCATACAGAGAATGGCAACGGAGCTGAGCTTTTTTTTTTTTCCTCTTGTAACGCGCAAGCAGTTCTGTTCTTGTGTGCGACCAGTAACCTTATTTTACTGTGTAAAGATGGTTACATTTTTTAGCTTCATTTTCTTTTATTTTGTCAGACCCAAATATAGAATGCTTGTTTACTTAATGGTATAACATTAATCTTGTGGAAATCTCCGATGTAAGTGTAATATACAGGCTTTTTAATTTTCTCCTAATACGAGGTCTTGTCGTACAGTACTTTTAATGTTTATGTTAAATGAAATGTTCTGTAGGGTCCGATAGCATATTAATCAATACTTTATCATTTTACGAGTTACAAGTCATTTTACAAGTTTTTCTGTTTTGTCGTTTCACTTTTTTTTGTTTTGTTTTTTTTTGTTCTGTTTTGTTTTCCTTGCAGAGTGTTCTTGGTAATTTTGTGAAATGGTCCCATTCATTTCTTGATTGTGTAAATGTATTTGGGGAATATTAAATGGTCAACGCTCCTTCGTCCTAGCTTATCCAATGTTGAGGTAATACATGTTTCCTGGCATGTGCACGACTTTGCTCTTAGACGCTACCTTTTATCATTTTCTTTTCTCCGCTTCAAATAGAAATGTCTATTTATGAATTTTGCTTGTAGTTTTTCACAAATAAAAAATGTTAAATTTATATAACTCATTTGAGATGCGTTTTTCTTTCTTTCCATCATTTCATCCTTAGATGATTGCTGGAGAGACTTTGAAGTAATTGTAAACTGAAACTGTTTCCCAAAACTAAAAATAGAGTAGTAATTACTCTGGCTTTTTTCAGTTGGTGACATTATTGAGTGACATCTTTAATCAAGAGAATTGGCTCTTTTGTATTTAGTGTTGAAAGCCAAATCATTAACTTGAAGGAGGCTAATTAGCAAGAGTTTGACAAGTAGCCAAGAACATGATCTCTTAGATGGAGGCTCGAGAGGACTATCAAAACATCCCCATGGCCCTCGCTATCAAAATGTTTACTTTACTGACTTTCACTACTACTCTCCAAGGGTCCCTTTCTCTCTCTCGCTCTCTCTCGCATGCTTTCTTTCTTTCTCTCTGTCTGTCTCTCTTTGTCTCTCTCTCTTTGTCTCCTTCTCTCTCTCTCTCTCTCTCTCTCTCTCTCTCTCTCTCTCTCTGTGTCTGTCTGTCTCTGTCTGTCTCTCTCTTTCTCTCTTTGTGTGTGTCTCTCTCTCTCTCTCTCTCTCTCTCTCTCTCTCTCTGTCTGTCTGTGTCTCTGTCTCTCATCTGTAGTCTCCGTGGCACTCCTCGGGCCTCAGATTGAGAGATGTGAAGCGATGCTCTTGTCTGACCCTCTTAGACAGACGGAGATCCTCTTCACTCTGGCCAGCTCCACCCCCAGCACACTGCCCCAACCCAACCTGGCCCACTGTCTCTCCCACTGTTGGAGGTCTATTCAGTCTGTCTGGGAGTCTTAAGTTGTCTGTCTCACACAATTCACTTTACTCTCCCTTCCCTTCTTCCTCCCATCTTTGCTCATCTGTTGTTCTCTCTTCCTCTTCCTTCTGTTACTTGCCCCCCCCCCCCCCCCCCCCCCCCCCCCCGCCGCCCCCGGTCTGGCTCTATTGTGGCATTGAGTAGAACAGTGATTCTCAAACTGGGATACAAGTATCCCTGGGTGGGGGTGGGCTACTTGCATCAGTTCAAAATAAATCTTAGCTTTCATCAGGGTAAAGATATCATTCAGGTATATATATTAATAGATGAAAAAATATCTTGCATTTAAACTACCCCCATGGCAATACAATAGACTCTACCATAGGTACCACCAAATGTGTTCACTGTTGGTTTATGCAGCAATAATTATGCAAAAATATGAATTGTTATAGCAAGCTGCCTGTGGTGCAGGGGGTACTCAGTAGAACACAGACTGTCTTAGGGGGTGCGCGGAAGTTTAACGTTTGGGAAGCACTGGAGTAGAACATTTAGAAGTCACCACTCAAGAATTGACCAGGCCTGCCTGACATTCCACCATACTGTGAAATCTATTTCTGTAGTTAATATCATTAGACATGTGTAGTTCAAAGAAATATTTTTGAAAATGTAAATGAAAATTTAATGTCTTTATTTAACATAACATTAAATGTAATGTCTTTATTTAACATATACATTTTATACATATACAGTATTTGGTGCAACACCAAAAACAAAAAAAAACTATGTCTGGAAACATTAGACAGGCTTTGTTAATTTTGTGTGCGTGTGTGTGTGTGTTTGGGGGCGGTTGCCGTTGGCAAACCCTCAAACACAAGAGGCACCCCTGAAGAGTGATTGATCTTGATGCCTTCATGAGAGGATGGGTTCTAAATGGTAGATTGCTGCAGATGTCCTGGAGAGACAGGAACTATGGCGGCATATGCTGTCCTCAAATCCCCCTTTTCGCTGCAGTGAGTCTTGTGTCTGGCAGTCAGTTTGACCATAGAACACTTTTTAAGTCTTCTTTTGGGCAGTGTGTTTTTTTGTGTTTTTCTTTCCTGCTTTTTTTAATTGATCTCCTCTGTCTCCAATGACAGGATTTGGCATTCCCCGCTGTTTCGTCCCCTCTGATTCCCGTCCAGACGCCCCCGGGGGCCCAAGTGCCCCGTCGCCTACCCCCCTACCCCCCCCCCCCCCCCCCACAGACGGCGAGACGGCCCTTAGAACTGCCCCTGTTCCCGTCCCTCTCAGCTCCCTTCCAGATGGGACCCTTCGACTGTGGTCTTTCCCTTTCTCGCAATCCAACTCTTCCTCTCCTCTCCTTTCCTCTCTGCTCTTGTCTCTTTCTCTCTCTCGCCCGACTCTTACCAGACTGTGGTGTGAATAAATCCATATGGAAGATGGAGGAGGGAAACATCTGCAGATAAGAAAGCTGCTCTTTTTCTTTTCTTTTTTTTTTTTTTTTTACAGCGGAGGAGGAAATCAAGCGGCCGGGTGCCAAACACACATCAGACAATGTGTTTAACAGAGGCGTGATGGACCCGTAACACCAGCAGCACCGCGCCACACCACACAGCCTGTTCCTCATTCTGCAAAGGGGAAGTGGGGAAATAAAGGCAGAGAAATTTTCCTCTTCCTTTACCCCCAAACCCCATAGCCCCCAACCACCCCCCCCCCCCCAATAGTTGTTTATTTACGATACTCCTCTCATAGTTGTTCACCCTCTTCCTTTATGCTTCCTCCTTTTCTTTCTCTCTCTCTCTCTCCCTCTTCCCCTTTCTCTCTACTTCCCTAAGAATACCTACATACCTACAAAGTACCGTGTCAGACGTCTGTGTTGGGATGGGGCCAGGGTCCACCACAAAGGCCCTGGACCTGATAATGGCCTGATATTTTTCCTCTTCCTTTAACACCCCCGCCCCCCCAGTTGTTTATTTACACTCCTCTCATACTTGTTCTACTACTTTCTTATTGTTTGCTTTTCTTTACTCTCCCTTTCTTTGTCATTCTCTTTCAATTGAACTTGAAGCTTGTGTGTACAAGCTACAAGCTTCCCCCCCGGCTTTTATTTATTTACACTACATTTTTCTCTCTCTCCCTTTTCTTTTGTTCCCTACCTACACCAACAGAAAGTAACAAGCCTAATCTTAGGGTGGAGTTAGGGTCCACCGGAGTCCTAATGGACCTGAAACAAGAGCTGCCCTATACCACAGCATGTTGCTCATACTGCTTGGGAGGAAAACTGAGTGAACCAGGAAAGCACTCGGAGAGCACAGACCTCCGCCAAGCAGTTCAATCCTGCCCCCCCCCCCCCCACACACACACACCCACCCACCCTTCAATTTTCTGTCAATTTTCCGAAGTTTTTTGTGAAGTAATCAATAAACCAGTTTTCACCAAAAAAGAAACACCTCAAGGCAGTCAAAATCAACATACTATCTAAGCTTCAGAACGATATGTTCTTGACATTTTAAGTTATCTTGCTAAGAAGCAAACAGATAAATAAATTGCAGCAAAAACATAACCTCCTTGGTTGAGGTAAAAATTCTCCCCTACCTCTTACCTGCTCCCACTGCTCATAGTCACTCATTTACACTCCTCTCACACTTCTTCCATCACTTCTTTCCCTCTCCTCTCATCTCCTCTCATGTCCTCCTCGTTCTCTCTTTCCCTCTGCCCCTCTCCACTCATTTTTCTCCTTCCTTCTTTCCCTCTCCACTTATCTGCTCTCTCTCTTTCACTATCTCCATTCCCTCCTCTCCACTCATCTCTCTTTTTTTTCTCTTTCTCTCTCTCATTTCCATTTCGGAGGATGGTGTCAAAGTAACAAGCCCTATCTCTGTACGCTGTGTTGAGCTAGGTAGGTGAACACCAATGAGCCGCTGATGGAGCTGTGCTTGGCTGGATGTCCCAGAGCCTTTCGCCCCCCCCTCCCCTCCCAAGCAGGGTCCACAGAAGCAGGAGCAGGGGCAGCATCTTGTCCTCCGGGCCCAGGAATGAGCCCTGCTCCGCTCGCTCACTCGCTCACTCTTTCGCTCGTTAACCGTCCTGGAGCTGTTTGGACAGACGCGCTCCTGCGCCTCGGGAGGCACGCGCTCACAAAGGCAGCTCACAGCTCCAGTCGGCGAGATGACTACGTGCGCAGCATGAAAACGGCTGCGCGGGTCGGGTGTATGAAATAATAATCGCCTCGCTGCTTGCCTGCCTGCTTGCCTGCCTGCTTGCCTTGCATGCGTGCATGTCAGCGTGGGGATCGCAGCTTGCTGTCATGCCAAAACACTGGCAGTGGGTGTCTGAGGACTGCGTAATGGCTTAGACTCCTCCAGCGCTAATGGTGTATTTTGGATGTGGATTTTGTCGTTTTGTGAAGTAGATGAGTGCTTTTCAAGATGACAGGAGACAGATGATCATGGTTTATCCAGGACAGCATCAGAGGTAGGCAGGGGGTGGGGTGGGGGGGGGGGGGGGGGGGAGAAGTATGTTTTGGCAGGATGAAATGGAACCAGGAACGTGCATTCTCCTACAGTGAGAAATGTTCATACAGGAAGGACATTTTTCTCTGTCAAAATGTCTAGTATGTGTCCGGTGTGTGTCGGTGAGACAGAGGGGGAGAGACAGAGAAAGATGAAGAGCGAGGGGGGGCTAGGGTTTAGAATGCCAACAAAGTAAGATCTTTTTACAGTCCTGATGGATTTCTCCAGGTTTCAGCTACTAGTACACACTTAGATTAGCTTTGACAGTCCATCCATTGCTCAATGCGCGCGCATACACACACACTAACACACACATACACATACACATACACACACACACACGTGCAAACGCATACACTAGGGACACTGGTTCAGTCATGCCCATTGGCTTTTGTGTTATGGGCCATTTAGCATGCAGACCCATACCCAGACACAGACTCGGCTCATCCATCCTTGGACAAGGGAATAATCCAAGTTCATGGATCAATTTCTTCTCGCCCAGCTGTGATGGGATAGGCCCCTTGCCACTATATGTGTGGTAAATGTTATGATGCTTCATAACTCTCAACATAATCACTGTAGGTCATGCAGACTGAATGAAAAGCAAACTGTCTAGCAGGTGACTGTGGGCAAACAGAAGAAATGTCTGCCCTTTAGAATAACTTAATGACTAGAAGAGTCCCAAGTTACAAGCTTGCAAGTCAAGTAGTATACAAGGATAGAAGGATATAATATGAACTATACAGTGATGTGATGGCACTAAAAATCATGTTGTCCATAGCTTCCTCACATGATCAACAGGATCTTACAGGATCTCCTGTGGCCTGTCCGGTTCACATCATCTACAACTCTCTGATCAGCTGTAACAGGATCTTATCTACTAAAAAGATGCCTGACTAGGGTGAATGACTGTGATTGCCTTAGAGAGTTGCAGCTGTCACACAAGGCAAAGCTTGAACTGAAAGAGCCTCGCTGATGTAAAGGTGGGGATGTGCCTGCAGGTCTCAGGTCAGTATAGAAAGCATCAGTTGGTTCAGGTTACTGTTTTTGTACCAGTAAATAGACTTGCTTGCAGAGAGAGCCAGTTATAACATGCCGAAAACACAAAACATTCTCAATGCTTAGAACATGCAGAAGTCCAGATTCCAGCCTGAAATCCTCAAATCTATTAAATAAATAAAGAGTGAAAAAAATCTAAAAATAGTACAATGATCTGTAATATTCAGAGTGGTACTTTGTCAGGATGGCATACAAGGCCAATGAGTTCTCTTGTAATAAATGTGTGCATTTGTGTCTTTTTTACAGGCCTTTACCACTGCAAAGGCAGTGGATTAATTGGACAATGGAAAGAACCAAAAACAGCATGGGGCTACATATACATATTCAACTGGACTGACACCACCAGCTCAGGTCAATGTAAACACCTAGTACGGTGAATCTGTGAACACGGGCTCACAAGAGTCTCTAAGCCCCCAACACAGCGCAAACACAGACCCACCGACCCCTCTCGTCTCAGTCCTCCAGCACAATCGATCAGCGGAGCCATTTAGGTTGATGGCTCCCAGTCAATACCAGATTGATCTTCATCTAGCGGGAAGGAATTCCTCGGGCTGAATTATTCTGCCGACTCATTGCGGACCGAGGCGGCGAATAGATTGTTTTTGCTCCAGACTCCTCATCTCCGAGAATAAAAACAGAGGGCTGGGGCAATTACTTTATTCAGAGGAATATTGACGCAATCCAGCGGCATGTAAAAAAAGTGATTTATATCTGTTTGCAGGTGCTGTCACAGTGAAGGCAAAGCTGGTTATTCTCAAACCTTTTTCTGTTTTTTTTTTTCTCTCCTTTAAACGGTCCTGAGGAATTGCATAAAGAGTTTAAAAAAAATTCCAAGTGAAAAGTGACGGGAGAGTGAAAGACACCAACACAAACTACACACACACACCTTTTCTGCCTGGCCCTATATTTCTCCACAAGCCTCTCCTGTGTGACCAGGCAGCGCTTGGCAGTCCCCCTCTCTCGGTCCCTCTGGCTGCACGTGCTGTCAGTGAATGTCATCAGCTCGTACGTTTGGCCGTGTTTGCACCTCTGCCCTCTCCTTCCCCCCCTTAGGGAAGCACGGGGGCGGCGGGGGGGTGAGGGGAGGGAGTGGGGGGGGGGGCATTCTCCCCCTCCTGTAAAAAAAAAAATACCCTGCATTCATTCAGAAAGGATTTACGGAGCAGCGGTGGCCAGCAGAGCACAAACCTCCACAGTAAATCTCTCGCCGGGCGCCGAGGCCACTTCCCTCTTCCTGAACGACCGCAGCCAACCGCCAAAAGCTCTGTCCTGTGGAGCTGGAATGGGCTCTGCTGCTGATCTCTGCCATAAGCCGGGGAGGGAAGCGGTGCGTAGTGCGGGGTGTTCACTGGGTTCCTCCACAGGCAGGCAAAAGTTTTTTTTTTTTTTAAATAAATGTGTGGGTGAGTATGTGGATGTATGAGTCTGATAAGTATAGTGTGTGTGTGTGTGTGCGTGTGTGCGTGTGTATGTGTGTAAAAGAGAGACAGCGGGATAGATAGATAGATAGATAGATAGATAGATAGATAGATAGATAGATAGATAGATAGATAGATTCATACATACATTCATACATACATTCATACATACATACAGTACATACATACATACATATATACATACATACATACATACATAAGAACTGGAAGATAGAGAGCGAGGGAAGAGGGAGAGAGACAGATATAAAAACATATAGAGAGAAACGGAGGGACAAACCCATCTGTTTAGTATGAAGTGTGAGCACTGCATTGCTTAACACCCTCTTGAAGAAGCGCGTGAACATGCTTACTGAGGCAGGCCGCTGTGATGTGGCGTGAATTATTAATGAGGCGGGGTGCCCGAGTGCAGCGCAAGAGAAGATGTACCCGCAGGTCATGAGCACAATCCCTGATATCTGTCACATCTTCATCAATCATGACTTTACCACAGGGCCTAACACACAACACACACACACACGACACACATACAGACGCGCACACACACACACATGACACACATACAGATACACACACACACACACACACACACAATACACAATACACAGTGGTAGGGAACAGGCCCATGCTCTCCTCTCCTCCACACACACACACACACACACACACACACACACACACACACACACACACACACACAATACACAGTGCTAGGGAACAGGCCCATGCTCTCTCTCTCTCTCTCTCTCTTTCTTTCTTTCTTTCTCTCTCTCTCTTTCTCTTTCACTCTTTCACATACAGGCACACACACACTCTTTCTCTCCCTCTCTCTCTTTCTGTTTCTCCTCTTTGGTGTCTTTCTGCTTATTCTCTCTTCTCTCAGTCTTACATTTACATAGATACTCTCTCTTCACCCTTTTTCATTTTCTGCCAAGGCACCCACAATATTATAATCCTGCTGCATTTGTGTATGAAGCTGGGCCATTCGCCTCCTTCTACTCCATCACTTCTTAGTCTTGACTTAAAATTTATTTTTAAGTTGGCCAAAAAAATAAACTCAGGTGTATAAAGTAGCCATCACCAAGACCGCATAAGAAGAAGAAGAAGAAGAAGAAGAAGAAGAAAAAAAAGAAAAACTCCCCACAGATATACATGAAAGATGAGAAGGCAATATAGCCTCAGTCCTTACTGACCAATTCACAGCTCTGATTGGCAAGACTAATAGCCCGTAATCTTCTTAATTTCACGACGAGTTACTTCACTTGGGAACGCTTTTTCCTTTTCTCCCTTAATGTAAGCACTCTGTCATTGTGGGTAATTACCAGCAGATAAATAATAGCAGCGTGGACACAGTCAGATGCCGAGTGCAATCACTCCTGACCCCCTTTTGCTGCACTGGAATGATCGAGTGTGTGAACTCTGTAATTTTGAGCCATTATCTCTGAATAATAAATGGGTATAATTTGCAGCAGTTTCACGATTTACCAGTCTGGACTTACATATCTGTTGTTATCAGTGACTTTTGGTGTCACGTTATCGGGTTAAGATAGTGTGTGTGTGTGTGTGTGTGTGTGTGTGTGTGTGTGTGTGTGTGTGTGTGTGTGTGTGTGTGTGTGTGAGAGAGAGAGAGAGAGAGTGAGTGAGTCTGTGTGTGTGTGTGTGTGTGTGTGTGTGTGTGTGTGAGAGAGAGAGAGTTTCAGGGTGGGGTTGAGGCACCTGCAGTGGTGACACTATTATACTATATTTTGTGGACATGATAAATGCATTGTTGCCAAGTACAATGGCCCATGTTGAAAAATGGGGCAAGTAGTGCTCTTCATTTAACATACATTATTACTGTAGTGTAGGGTCAACTAGTTTCTATTTAAAAGCAGATTATTGTACTAAGTGCACACACTCACACTGTCCCTCTCTTCTCTCTTCGTCTCTCTCCACCTCCCCATTTCTCTCCTTCTCTCTCTCTCTTTCTCTCTCTCTCCCTCTCCCTCCATGTGGTGTGTGTGTGTGTGTGTGTGTGTGTGTGTGTGTGTGTGTGTGTGTGTGTGTGTGTGTGTGTGTGTGTGTGTGTGTGTGCACTGACATATGTGCGCAGAGGGGTAATTCAATCAGGGGCCATTAACAATGCACACCTGGGCTGTCATTGGCAGCCATGATGACACCTCTAAAGCATGACTCAAGCGACTCAGCAGCAGCAGCAGAAGCAGCAGCATCTGTGGGGCTCCCTCTCTATCTCTCTCAGGCGCAGACAGCGGCGTTTACCTTTTCATCTGGAGGAACAGCAGCTCGGCAGTCCATCTATCTCTCCTCCTCCTCCGCTTTCAGGACTCTTTTCTGAGTCGTTAAAGTTTCGCTCATCGAGACATTTCCACTCCTTTCTGGCGACAGCAGCCAGCCGCTTCTTCTTCCAGCCAGCCAGCCAGCCAGGCAGCCTGAGAGCCCAGATCCATCCGAGAGACGAGAGCTGAGCTGAGGCGAGCTGTGCCGAGCTCTCGGCTGAACAGCCATTATGGGCGCAACAAATCACGGAGGAAGCCGTCCACCTGGACCGTCTCCAAATGTGTGTTTCCATTTGGGTCCCGTCCAAACAAAACCCCCTCGCAAAAAAAGGGCCAGAGCCAAGCAGCCTTAATGAGTGATCCAGGGAGGGAGACGAGAGGCAACACACTCCCATTTACTCAATCCGCCAGGGACTTAAGAGGGGTGGGGGGGTGGGGGGTGGTGGCTTAAAACAGGCCAGGGAAGAATGGGACTCGTTCACGGGGAAGTGCAATTTGTGTTTCTACAGTTACCCGGCCTGATTCAGAATGACAACAGCCACTATGATCGCTCTCCTTCGAAGCCTCCAGTGTGTGGCTGAAAGATGGCTGTGGGGTAGGATGACATAGAAAATGCCTCCATCCCCAAACCGCAGATTAGAGAATGCGCCCGCAAGGATCTCAGCCCCTGATGATCGGCTAACTACCCTTTCACCTGCTTACCCACCCATGTGAGCGTACGGCGAGTTTAAACTCGGATAATTAATTGTCGGGAAGCCCAGTTGAGCCAGAGGTAGATCGTCTCGGTAGATCTTCAAAAAAATGTGTAATTTTTTTTCTCTCTTCTTTTCTTCTGGAAGCCAGCGAGGCTTTCTGAGGCCACTTGTGCACTGATGCGCAACCCGCTGTGATTTGCATCGGCCTGTGGGAGTCGGAGCGCCGGTTCTCACTTTCAAGAGGAGGTCGAATACATTGCCCTTTTTTTTCGCTTGGCTGTTGGGAGCATCGGGGGAGTGGGAGGGTTGGGGGGGGGGGGGGGGGGGCAGGGGGAGGGGGGTTGTCCCCAGTGGGGGCATGTTTCTGCCGGAACAATGCAGGCATTTACAGTGGCGCCCTGCGCGGCTCTGTGGATAAATATGTCTTCTAAGTGATTAGATGTGTATGCAAATGAACAGTTCCTGTGTGTGGCGCGCAGGGCAGCCCCCTCGTGGAGAAAGCCCTGCCAACGAGGCTTTCATCTCTTAACTGCAAGCCTGCTAACTGCGTCCCCAAGGCATAATCACGTCTTGTTATTAAGTCTGTCTATCTCTCTCTCTCTCTGTCTTTCTTTTTCCACAGTCACACACTCACCGTCTCCCACTTGCCTTATGGTTTGTAATATACTCCTCACTCTGAGGCCTGCTTCATTTCATTATCTGCTCCCCTACAACTGTATCAACAAACGGAAGCTACAAACACCGAGATGTTGAAACAGAACAGATGAGAGACGTCGTGCCCTGGGACACAGTATCCACTGGTGTTCTCCTTGTTCTGATGTCAACTCCAGATCCACAAAAGAACAGACAGTCAGTCCCTCAGTCACTCACTCACACACGCACTCACTCACTCACTCACTGCCATGTTGGTCCCCACAGTCTGAGGCCCACATCTGTCACAGCTGTCAGTGTTCTTCTCCACTACAGTACAGAACGCTGAGGATCATAAAACAAACTGTTCACTGGAAGTCGCCACCAAGTGTTACAATTTCTTGGTAACTCAATTTAATGCTTTGTGGCGGCAGACATTATTTTCAGACCTGACTGTGCTTTTCACTACACTGTCATTCAATCATATAGCATGTCAATACTGCAGACCGTTCAAATGATCCATGTCACTGTGCGGCCTGCCATTTTTGGACCAGCAAGCGAGGCGAAGCGAGGGGAGGCATGTAGGGCCATTTTGCTACTGGGAAAAGCCCAGAAGAATGTTATCTGTTCTGGGCCAGCTACGCTACGGTGGAGCCAGCGCGACTGAGGAGCGGATCCAAGCCGAGCACAGCACAGCAGAGCAGAGTAGAGCAGAGCACACCCTCGGCCTCTCTCCGCACACACTGTGTTTTCCGTGACTGCTTCAGCTTGGTGAGAGAGACTTGGCAGAGGTTTCCATTCCAGTCAAAGAAAGAGCCATAATGAAATGCAGAGAGAGACTGAGAGAGAGGGAGAGAAAGATAGAGAGAGAGACATAGAGAGAGTGCATAGGGGACTGACTGAGAGACAGAAGGTGAATGATAGAGCAAAAAGCTGTGTGTGTGTATGTGTGTGTGTGTAAGAGAGACAGAGAGAGAGAGAGAGAGAGAGAGAGAGAAAGAAGGGAGGGGGTGAGCGAGACAGAGAGGATGTATGAGAGAGTGTGAGGGGAAGTGAGAGAATCAGAGAGAGTGGGAGAGAGACAGAGACAGCAGGAGAGAGACAGAGAGAGATAGAGACAGGGAGAGAGAGAGAGTCTGGGAATGAGGGAGACAGAGAAGATGAATGAGAGCATGTGAGGGAAGAGAATCTGAGAGAGGGTGAGTGGGAGATGCTGAGAGAGAGAGAGAGAGAGAGAGAGAGTAAAAGAGAAAGACGGAGAGTCTTGAGAAGCGAGAGCCAGTCTTATTTCAGGCTTTGCTGTGGATGGCAACACTCCCGACTGAATGGCTCTCTCTGTGTGTGTCGGGAGGCTGGGTGTTGCCGGGGATGTTATGATCTTGTCTGAAATGTCAGTACCTACACGCTTGTAGCCCTGCCGTCGCCAGTGCCAACCCTGTGGGCCAGCACGGTGCCAGTTGGCACGGCCCAGTTGCCTGTCACACAGCTGCAGCCTCCCAGGTCTCTGTGGAGCTATGTGGGAGCTTATTTAGGCAGCGGGGGGAAAATAGGCTTGGAGGAATGAGAGCGGCACAATTCAGCTTGGCTCAAATGCGTCGGGGAGTCTATCGGAGAGGAAGGCGGTGGGGGTGGGGGTAGGGATGGGGGAGCTGCTGATGGGTTGGGGGGGTGGCGGGGGTTGTGTGCTGTGTGCTGTGCTGCAGGTTTCCTTGGTTACTCTGTGGAAACACATCTTTCACAGGCTGCTTCTGTGGTTCCAAGAGCAGATTATATATTGCCTTAACGTTTTATGCATGTGCCGTAATATGTTATTCATGCGCGATCTAGGGGAGAAGAAGGAGGCCATTAAAAATTGATTTAAATGTTTTGTCACCAGCCGTGTTTTGCTGGGTGAAAATTGGGATGATTTAATAGAGATTGTTACAGATTGAGGCTTCGCATAGATCTTCGCTTCAAGTCACTGTACAAAAAAAAAAAAATCAGCAGGCTTTCTGTGATCTTTGTATCCACTGTGTCTCAGCCTGGTGTTTAAAGCTGCTTGACTTGTTGAGCCACCAGAGCCTGAGGTAGGTTCTTTAAAGGGGTTTAGTTTTCGTCTGCTGTGACTGAAGCCTCAGTGAGCCGTCAGTCAAGCCCCTTAAGCAAGCCGGAGGGAGGTGTGACCCTCATGACCCACCACAGTCAGTTATACACACACATACACACACACACACACACACACACACACTTCAGCTGCTCCCTCTCTATGATTGAGATCCTGGAGGGTTGGGGGGTGGTGGTGGTGGTGGTGGGGTTGGTGGTTTGTGGTGGCGGGGAAGCAGCTTCCTTTTTCCTCCCCACTCCCCCACCCCAACAACCCACACCACCCCCCATCCCTTAAAGGTGAATGGAGTGAAAGGGATGTCTGTTGGCTTTGAGATAGAAATTGCCTCGGCTCCTCGCACATATTTCATCAGCCCGCCCAGCTTTGCCTCCTCCATTCGGCAGGAAATTAATGGGGAGGATTTTTCTATGAATGTGAAAGCAGGCCGCCGCGCATGGTGGCTGTGCGGGGATGGCGGAGGCAATGGCTGCGAACAGGCAGGCAGGCAGGCAGGCAGGGGGTGCATCCATTGGCCCTTTTGCTGTGGTGTGTGTGTATGTATGCAGATTAAGATCCGCTCTTAACGCTCTGTGTGCGCGCGGTGGCAAGAGGGTGCTGGCCTGGTAAATAGTGGCTAGGGGTCCTGGTGGATTGGAGACTGTTATTATAGAGTCGAGAGAGAGCACAGATGCTTAGATCAATCTGAATAATTAATCACTGTCATTTTTCTTCTCATTAGAGATGAGAGAGACCATGGTTTTTTTTTTTAATTAACTTATTACAATGAGTCCACTCTTCATTTCTGCATATTCTCCGTTGGTAGGCCTACTACTAATGGTAAAGTCACAGATTAGTCTAGTTAGCTTTGTGAAACGAATTTCCATTCTGTCCATACTTGAGAAAATCAGTTCAACCAGGTGACCGTGTAAAAAAATCATGATGGACAGAAAGGCGTACAAACAGATTCTTCCTCTGTACACTATACTGAAATCGCTGGAAATCCGGCAGGGGGTTGGAAAAACACAAGCCCAAGTGTCTTTGCCCTGCCATTGTGTGTGGGTCACGTAGCCTGTTAACCTCTGCTGTGGACCCGACCCAGAAAAGCCATAGGTCTGGACACACGAATTCCTTTCTTTTCTAAATATGGATTCAGTTTACATTCCTGAACTAAGAGTAGAGCTATAATATCTCTTCAAACAGCTCACATTACACGGTCACCTACAATGGAAGCGGAAGGCGTGTTGGCAGAAATTTGACAGGGACATAAACAACACTGTAATGGGTCTACAATAAATGACGAATTGTTTTTTTATCACTGTGTTTGTGGTCTTAGCCTGCCATCTTGTGGTATAATCTTACCTCTCGCCTTACCTTTTCTCTAGCGTCTTCTGTTCTTCACTTTCTCCATAAGTGTTAGTTATACTATAGTCCATGCCTAGTACTAACAAGAAAATCTGCAATGGTCTGGCACAGTGTAGCCTACTGTTAATTTTTGTGACAGTGGACATGGCTCATTACACCACTGATTGTGTTGTCACAGACTGAACGGATGACATGACAAGATTGGTGCTGACACCCAGTGGTGGAGCGCCACTTACCGCTTGATTCCACTCATTTGGCTACTCATTCTCCGCAGGCTAAACCCGACGTGACGGCTTCCCTGACCAAACGCGACAGCCGTCGTAAAAGTGCCCGAGCACTCATCGAATTTAAGCAACGGCATGGAAATAAGCGGTCATTTAAGGTTAATAAGTAGGCCTACATGTTTGTTTATTTCTCACGAAGGCATTTTTTAATCAAACACTCATATCAAGACGCTATGAGAGAAGCGACATGTCTAATTGCCCAATTAATTAATAGCACGTGCTTGTTAAGACAGTGACGTTTAACTTAACTGTGAAAAGTCACATTATCCTAGCCACATTATCCTGTATTGTCAGACCTTTTTATTGTCCCTAAACATTCTAGCCCAAGGACTTTTAAATAAAAAGCGATGGCTACCCCTTGCCCACCTTTTAGCTACTGTGTCTGTAGAGGGCAGTATACAGAGTCGTCAAACCCTCTCGGCTTTGTAAACTAGGCTACCGTTTGACCAGAGTGAAGGTAATTACAGGAGTTTTATTATCCCTTGCAAATGTTCTATTCGCATACAGGCACGATATGTTGTAATTATTATGTGCTTGTCAAAACTGCAGCCTATACCTACTTTATATCTGCATCCCTCACAAACGGTGGCAATTAGTCACAGTGTTGAGGGCCTATACTCAGCAATAAAGTCAAGCACAATGGATTTTGCTTACTACAAAACGGGTGTAAAAATTACAACACGTTAACATGGAGTACATAACATAACAACACAAAGTTTGACACATTTAATTTTGCTCTCAGAAACAAAGAACAAAATATCACTTAGGCCTAAATGGTTGTTGTTAAACCCTTTGGTAGCAATACATAAATCTCACCCTAAATCTAGTTTACTGGCCCTAGGGAGGAAACGGCACGTGTGATCGAGATGAACAGGATGTTTAATCCCACATGCCCTCTGTTGTCCTTATCATTAGCCCGTGGTGTGGACTGATGGCCGTCTAGCGCAGCGGGGCTAAGTATAGGATCTGCGTCACTCCTCAGTCGCTCGGCAGGGTATGTCCTTTGAAAGTGCACCGTATTTATAGGCGATCTGTCTGAATAATTTATCTGAAAGTTGAAGTGGCTGAGACCTGGCACTACAGCAGCACAAAGCGAGCCCCGATAGCGCTGTAAATGGAGTTATTGGAGCAGAAGCTCTCGACAAAAGAGGACTGGGCAAGAGAGGCACAAGGCAAGGCAGACCTCGCCCGGCTCAGCCCAGCCTCGTAATGAAAGACACAGTCGGTGGCTAAGTGCTATCAGGAGCTTAAGTTGGAGTTTTCTTTTTAGAACTTCACCCTCCATTTATGCCTCTAAGAGGCTGCAAGAGATCAACTCGGTGTGCTTGAGTGGACTTGCACCCTGTCACGTTTTAACACCCGGTGTCAGGGCTTTTTTCCATGTTCTTTTTTTCCCTCCCCCACTATTTTAGGGGGAAATGGTGTGAACACTACCTCTGTCATGAGTCAGCACAGCAGGGTATGAATGTAACAGAATCAGAGGTAGAGACCTGCAGAGATGCATACCAGCACACAGCATACTCAGCAGCATCTCATAACTAAAAATGTATTGTACACATAAGTGACTGTACAATGGACGTTTAATTAGGATGGTTTGTGCGTGTGTGTAAGTCAGAGACAGATAAAATGCCCAGGAAGACAGGGTTTTGAAAGGAATTTAGTGGTCTATGGATTGTGTTTGATAGCCTCTGTGTTCTCTATTGAGTTTGAGCTAATTCAGAAGCACTGAGCGTGGTCTCGTCACCGAAGAAATAATTTCACTCCCTCTCAGATTTTTGTGTGGTAATTGCGTCTGAGAACACCAAGCTATTCCCCCTCCAGCCGTAAGCCAGCAGAAGGAGAGAGGGAGGCCTAAGTGGCTGGCACTGCTTAACATCCAATTCCTCTTCGCAACAACGATGAAAAAGTGTCTTATCAAGGTCACATTATTGGGTATTAAACTGTTTGACTGTGGCAAGTAGCGGGCCAATTGAAAAGTCACAAAATGTCACATGAATATTCAGTCATCTCCAGCACCCCATCCTTTGCCCAAGACGGACACCAACAGATGTGGCCTCACATCTTCATTCTCATCCCACCACATTATACCAATTATGTAAATATGCTAATGAGACATCTGTTGCCTGGAGTCACACATGTTTTTTTTTTCTTCTTCTTCTTCTTTTTTTGGCAGCTCTATATGTGTCCTCCCCTCCTCTCTGACTTGCGTCTCTCCTGAGAGGTTGATGACGAGAGGCGTAATGAACCCTGATCACATGCATGCAAGATGAAAGGACGGCAGCGTGGGTCATGCCTAGCAAATGGGGATGATTCACACATGTAGCACATGAATATGTGATTCCCCTTCCATCTTCAGTAGGTGCTCACTTTCTCATAACTTTCATTATGCCATTTCTCTCTCTGTCTCTGTCTCTGTCTCTCTCTCTTTCTCTCTCTCTCTCTCTCTCTCTTTCTCTCTTTCACTTGCATGCATGCACACAGACACAGACATACACATGTATGCAAACACACACACACACACACACACACACACACACACACACATACATACATACATACACTGTCGCTCTCCCTGTTTCTCTCTTTCTCTATCTCACGCATGCATGCACACAAACACATACATACACACTCTCTCTCTGTCTTGCACACACAAATGTGTGCACACACACATACACCCCCCCCCCTTTCTTTTTCTCACTATCTCGCACACACACGCACACACACACACACACACACACACACACACAATCACTGCATGCAATAAGAGAGAGATGAAGAGAATGTAAGAATATTTCTCAGAGATTTTACCCACAGAGTTCAGATAGCTTCTTCTGGATTGCATCAGTCCTATGAAATTATTCGCAAAAGAGGAAAAAAGGATCAGTACTTTCAGATGTAGTCATATACTCTGTCTGACAGTCTGGGTGATGGCTGAGAAGGGTGATGGCAGGTAAGCTTTATGAGGGCATATCCAACCATGCCACCTTATAAATCTCAAATCTGGTAAATCTTTAAATCCCCCCTTAAGCTTCACATGATAATATGCTTTTCTTTGTGAAAAAGCATTCTCTCCATCAGTCTTCCCTCATGGGTAAAGATGATGACAGAGTTGAAGCAAGGGGCTGGTTTGTTTGATCTCTCTGTTGGGAAAGCAGTAGTGTTTCCAGACATGTTTCAAACCTGCTGTGTCCTAAAGCTGGAGAAGTTCAATAGTTATTGATTGCTTTGAAGTGACAAATTTACAATTCTCAAGGTGGTCATAAACATTTTGTGACGGCATACTCCTGTTTTTTTTTAAAATCTAATTAATAAATTATTACTCATACATAAAATATGTTATTAGTGTATAACCCATTAAAATGTGTTACTGGCTTTGGTCATGAAATAACAAGATGAACATCCTAGAGGGAAAAAAATGATGAACATCCTAGAGGAAAAAAAAAATGCAATTCATTCTACGTGTTAATTACACGGAAATATAAAAAAAAAAATCAGCTTAGATGAATTTTGTGCTCTTGGCTGGGCGAAGTAGAGATTGCATTGGGCCTACAGTAAGCCTGGGGGGCCAAGACTGCTGCTGCTGCTGCTGCTCTGGCCCTCCCTGGAGTGGGGGTCTCTCATTAGCACTCTCTGTGGAGAGATTCTCCGCTTGGTTAGCCAGCCCTCTGATGGCCTGCCGAGGGTGTCGTGGAGACAGGCAGGGAGCACAGGGGATGCTGGGAGCACTTCATGACTCATCTTCACACCTCGCTGCTCATGTGTGAGGGAGGGAGAGAGAGAGAGAGAGAGGGGGAGAGAGAAGAAGAGCGAGAGAGAGAGAGAGGAGAGGGCGAGAGAGGGAGGGAAAGAAGAAGTTAGACAGAGAGAGAAAGAAGGAGAGGGGGGAGAGAAGAAGTGTGAGAGAGAGAGAAAGAAGGAGAGGGAAAGAGAGGTGGGGAGAGAATAAGTGTGTGTGAGAGAGAGAAAGAAGGTGAGGGGAGAGAGTGGGGAGAGAAGAAGAGTGAAAGAGAGAGGAAAGGGAAAGAAGGGGGGGCGTGGAGAAGAAGCGAGAGAGAGAAGGAGAGGGGAGAGAGAGTGTGGAGAGAAGAAGATGGGGGAGGGAGGAAAGAGAGAGAAGGGGAGAGACAAGTAGAGAGGGAGGTAGATAGACAGGAAAAATAGAGAGTGAGGGAGGGAGTAGGGGAGTGAAAGAGAGAGTGGCAGATTGAGGGAGGATGTCAAGGAAGCCAGGGGGTGGGGGTGTTGGGGGGGGGGGTGGCAAGTAAGGGGGGGGGCAAAGGTTGAGAGCCACAGAAGAGGTATCCATTCATTTGACACTTCCAGGTAAGAGAGTCCTTGAGAGATTCTGCTTTTTGGGAACCTGGAATGAAAGAAGCTGTTGTCACAACATAGAAGTCATATACCCCCACCCCCAACAATACACACACACACACACACACAAATGTGTACACACCTCACCTTTGTCTCCCTTTCTTTAGAGTACTTTTTTCTCTTGAAAAGTCGAGTGCTACTCATTATTTTTCTCTATTGAATGGAAGCAAGTGCAAGACCATAGCAAACCTCAGATTCTTCTATTCTCCTATGAAGCAAGCTCAGCCCCCAGTGGTGTGCCTCGGCCTTGAGCACTGGCCATGTATGCTCAGCTACGCAGCACATTAGACCCACGGCCACAGTGAGGGATTGGAGGGGAAGCGCCTGGGAATGGGGCATTCGTAGCAGGGCCATATGACATGATGTCAGCCTTTGCTCAGCTATTGTTGAAATCAAACACAGATGGCCTCTCTGCTGCACCTCTTTTGGGAGACATACACAAGCATGCACAGACACACACACACACACACACACACACACACACACACACACACACACACACGTAACACTCTCTCTCTCTCTCTCTCACATACACACACACACACACACACACACACACACAGAAGAGAATAATCACTAAATATGCAGTGTAATCAGCCTACTAATTACTGTCATTAGTATACACACAACTGCAGTTTGTAAAAAAAATATTCCTTGACGTTGGACTTGGATATTATGCCTTTTCTGTACTAATATGAATATTTATTCTCAGTGCAGTTTATTCCAGGGTGTTTTGATTCTTCAAGGTGAATAACGTTGTTTGGCGTGAAACACAAGTGGTAGCAATCCATAAGAGAACCTGCCCACCAACAGGATAATTCCCATAGGACAATTCCTGCACTCCATGAATAAGAATAGCTTTGGGCTAAAATGGAAAATAATACAAAAGCACTCACTCATGTTCTCTGTGGCAACCGCATTAAATTAAAACCACAACCCACTTCAGGTATAAATAAATAGTGTTTTTATGTCGCTGAGTGGTGTATCAAGTTCATTTATCACATTTCATGCTCACATTGCGGTAATGGCCCAGAGTGAGCTCCTATGGGTTATTGAGAGATGTCGTTTTTTTCTCTCTTCCTGGCTATTGTATTTATGTATTTATTTATTTATTTAGTCAGTGTGCTCATCAGTCGAGCATTGTCCTGTATCCCCCAGAGCCTCTCAGCTGTGTAGCATGTGCTATTTTAAAAGAGAGGCTTCGGTAATTTAACTGAACAGTGTGCTAAATTGAAGACTCTAGTGGGACGATCCATTTAGTTGACATAATGTATTCACATTTGCAGGTGTTTTGTGTGTGTGTGCGTGTGTGTGTGTGTGTGTGTGTGTGTGTGTGTGTGTGTGTGAATGAGAGAAGAGAGAGAATGAGAGAAACACGTATAATGTCTGTGATTGTGTGTCTGTCCCTGTTTGTGTGTGTGTGTGCATATGTGTGTGTAATCATCTGTTTAATGGTACATGTGTGTTAATCTCACTGATTTGTTTTAGACCATACTTCGCCTCATTCCAAATCAGAGAGACATCATCATATTGACCCCCATTACCCCTGTCTTACCATGAAATAAACTAACTTCATGTTTTCTCTGTAATTTTAAATTCGAAATCTCAAACGTAGTATTATAAACGTCAGCTATACATCTTTAATGCATCACTGTCGGTGGTCAATGGTCTTCTGACATGTTAAATGCCTGTATTTGAGATTTTTCGACATGTGAGATGCCACAGCGAATGACAGCCATGACCTTCATTATGGCCGTTCTTCCTCTGAACCTCATCCCACGGTGATTCCCCTCAGCCCTCGTTTTGGTGGGGTCAGGCTAGGGCTCTGCTGGGCTATTAGTGACAGCATGGCAGGCTGAGCTATGGCAGAGCTCCCCTGTCAACCTGCAGCAGCTTAGCCAAGACCCCCCCCCCCCCACACACACACACACCCCAACCCGAAATTTACAATGTCTTCCTCTTCTGTGGGCAGGACTTCCATTATTAAATACCATCAACAAATCAACGTCCTTGGGAGTTTAATTAAAAGCAGACTCTATTGTTGTCCATATTTTAGCACGGATGTGTAATTAACTTTTTAATTAGCTGCCGATGACAAATCATGCACATTCACCTTGTGCTTGGAGACTTTATAACGGGCGCTTTAATGTCATAATTAAGAGGCCCATAAAAATGGAATGAGTTTGCCATAAAGAAGACAAATGTGTTGATCCTAATGTTAGTGTGCGGGGCAGTCAGATTTATGGTGGTGGCTACTGCGCTTTGTGTGGTGTTGCTGCTGGACACAAAGATTGTTTCCCCGGCTATTCTTGGTCATGGTTTTTGTGTCATTGTTTTGTTGGTCAAGGAGATGTGTCAGGGAGAGAGGCACAGTCCCACGCAGAATCATGTGTATTTTCACAGAAAAAAAAAACAGCTGAAGCTGTAAACACGATATATATAAAAAAATCTTAACACAATCAATTACCTAAACAATGATGAAAAAAAAACAGACGCAGGCGAACAGCAGGATGTTGTTAACTTCAAGGTCCTGTGTGGTGTTCGCCCTGAATAAAGTCGTAGAATCCTTCATGAAGCTCTGACACATACACACACACACACACACACACACACAAACACAAAGCCCGCCCCCCCCCACACACACACACATCAGGAAGAGCATGAGTGGGAGAGATCCTGTGTGTTTGAGGGGGAAAGTGAATGTTCAAATCCGCTGAGGAAAAAGAAAAGGCTCCTCTCTGGATGGAGCTGATACAAGGACACAGAAAGACCTGGGGCTACTTTTTCTTTCTGTGTAGGTCGGGCAAGAGCCCAGAGATCTGTGGCTAGAGCCTAGCTGTTATGGGCGCCTGAGAGAAAACCATGTTGATGAATGAGGCTGAGCCCGTTTGGGTGACATTGAGTAAAAGGCAGGATTGTGAGGTTATCATCTGGAGAGAAAAGGGGGAAAAAAAATCACTGGAGCGGAGAACCAGCCCAGCGGCAGGTGAGATCCAGGGTCTGGGAAGGAAAGGAGGGGTGACCCAGCTCTGCCCCACTACCACAGCTCCAGCCTGGGCACATGCACTAGCCTACAGCCTGGGGCTGCAGCAGCGTATGGAGGCCAGGATAATGGTTATCGTCGCACACACACGCACACACACACACACACACACACTCTCTCTCTCTCTCTTTGTCTCTCTCAGTCTGTCTTTCTCTCTTTCACTCTCTCACTCTCTCTCTCACACACACACACACACACATTGACACATATATACCTACAAACACACACACTCACACTAAAACCCAACCCCCCCCACCACACTCTCTTACAAAATGCAGTGCAGCAGGGCTACGAATACATCAACGAGCGAGACAGATACATCACTGTCAGTTTGCGCGGATTGGCAAGAATGCAAAGAGACAGTGCCTGCCCAAAAGACCAGAGGAGGGAGAAAAACAGTCTCCTAATCCATTAGGAAGACACACTCCAGTTTAGCCCAGACTTTACTGTAAGTCACGCAACAATCAATGTTCAAGGATTTTATGTGTGCATTTATTTGTGCATAAACCAACAGTCCAGGCACATGGGGATGAAAGAGGTTAGGAAATAAAACAACTTAATAAAAAATGTAAAATATAAAAACACTATACAAAAAGGTGGTAATATATACACAATTTTTAACTACAAGTGCTAAACAAGGAGGAGTCCTACTGTCAGTTAATACATGCTTTCCTGATGATGTGAACATGTACTTAAATGCCTACTATTGTTCAAAATGCCATGGGATAGTTTGTATCATGTTTATTATGAATATCATCATAATATAATAAATATGAATATAACACTTTTTGCCAAATTACACAAATTACTCATCATGGTCCATTTGCTGCTTTGTGTGAAGACTTCCTAAATCACGTGTTTCTGTACAGTCATTGCCCCCCTTCTCTCTCTCTCTCTCTCTGTGTCTCTCTCTCTCTCTCTCTCTCTCTCTCTCTTGCTCTATCTCTCTCTCTCTCTTTCTCAGCTCATGCAGCTTGGACCATGTGATCAATAAAGGGATTTTAAATGTCAAAACATCTTTTTCTCTCTTTTCTCTCTCTCTCTCATTCTCTCTCTATCGTTCTGTCTCTCTCTCTCTCTCTCTCTCTCTCTCTTTCTCTCTCAGTCTTCCTGTGTTAGACAGCTGGAGGTTAATGAGTCAGTGATGGGAATGGTGATAGGTGAAGAGAGGGAGGGACTGTGCAGGAGTGAAAATTGTGGCTTTTTTTTTTCATTTTCACCAGGACCCCTCAGCCTGGTAACGGTGATCCCACACTCGCTTGTGATGGATGGAGAGACGTTTCTCCATTCTCTCCCCTCCCCCCTTTCCCTCTCCTTCCCCTCCCTTCCAAGCATCTCTGGATGTCGCATCACTTTTAGTGTCTCTCTGTTCTGCAGAAGTGGCAGCAGCACGCAGCGTCAGAGGCCAGGTGTGCTGTCAGGAGGGATTGCGACGCCACCTTGACTGATTCCACTTTAACCGGAAAAAAAAGTATTGCGGAAAGAGCACTTTCGGCTTTACAGTTCACACATCAATATAGATAGATGACAGCCCCCCCAAAAAAAGAAAACCCAGCCATCCCCTTCACCACCACCCCCCACTACCACCATTGCTGTAACCACCACCACACCCTCCCCTGCCCCACTACACTTTTCCATGCATCTTCAGCTTTTGTCGAAGGGAGTTGATAGTTTCTTTTTTCTCAGCAGTGACAAGTCACCTACACACACACACACACACACACACACACGGTTTTCTTCATCTCTTAGAGGTTTGTGTTATAT
>CM059267.1:11350348-11404192 GCA_030347295.1 Setipinna tenuifilis | reverse complement strand
AGATATATTTTTGTACGTTTTTGTTTGGCTTTATTTTTGGCACTGGCTCACTGTTTTTCACTGTGTGCAAAATGGAAAAAAGGGCAAAAAATCCATCTCCTGCCTCTGCTGAATCTGTGTGCCATAGCCTTAAGATCCCTCGACATTCTACTCCATAACAATGGTAGTGAAATTAGAGGTGGGTAAACTATGAATTTGATGATCACCGTAAGGTTGGAGCACTGTGCAGCATCAGCTGTTTTAAGAAGCAAATTAAAATATGTTTGGACAACACACAAGTGGTATTGTAAATGCTCCCCAGTGCACAGATTGTAAATATAAATGATGTAGCATGATACTGGAATGTTAAATGTTGTATTTGATGCATAAACTGTAAATGCACTCTAATAAATGTGTGAATAAACTCTGCTCAGAGGTGGGTAAACTTTGTTTACTTGCATTTACCCTCCACTACAGCCCTGACAATAACCAATCAACAGTCAATTTCACTGACCCTCTCTTGCATACATGCAACCACCAACATTTGATGACAGTGAGTAAAAGGACCTCATGCTCCAAAATATTCATGCAGCACTTACTGCTAAACCACATCTGCCTCAGAGCAGCCTGGTGCTTACTGGAAGCCCTGGCCAGCCCTGGACTGCCAGCATTTCTCTGTGAATGATGCAATGTGTAGATTCACATTCAGGCGCAACTTCCTTAATGCGCGCAGTTAAACCAGACAGCCGTCTGCTTTTTTGTCTCATGACGAAACGTTCCATATTGATTATTTCTTGCGCGGCCCGGTAGCAATTGCTCCGCGGCCCGGTACCGGTCCGCGGCCCGGTGGTTGGGGACCACTGGTGTAAAGCACTAAGAGCACCAGGCCAATCTGTTTGTTGGAGTTTTTGAATAGGAGATGGTACTGTAAAATAAGCACAGTACCACATATCTCATTGTAAATGGTTGCAGTGTCATGAAGTTGCAATCACGTCCGTCCTAAAGTATTCTCTCAGACAGATGAAATAGGCAGGTCTGAGAATGGCTGACCCTATGAGTTTCAGCCATATAACCCTTTCAGAGACTGACACAGGGATTACTGTCAGTGGCAGTGAGAATCTACCAAAAGCGCACCATCAAAGATCCTTGATTATTGACTGAACACAAATCCACTCCACTCTCTGGTACTGTCACTGCAAGGAGTCGGTGTACGTTGTATACAACTGCTCGTCTGGCTAGAGTGAGTGCATTTATATAATGTAAAAAGGTGATGATGGATGGATCGATAGATATTTATTTGTTCTTGCAACACAACATGACATGAGACAAAACAAGATAAGATGGACAGCTCACTATTAGGCAAGACCAGAGGTGTCAATCCTTGGTTCAGAAAGTAAAAACCCTGCCACGATTTCCTTCTAACAAAGGTGACTTCACTAAGTAGCTGATCTGCCTGTCTTGAGTACTCATTACAATCAGCTGATTCAGAGCTGGTTGGATAAAATTTGTGGCAGGCTTTTTTACTTTCTGAATCCAGGATTAACACCTCTGGCCCACACAGAACCAGCAGCATACACATACACAGGAGAAACATATATACCCCCTTCCTGCATCGTACATGGGATGGTAAAGTGCAATTGTGCATGTTATGATGTTAAAACTGAGAGAAAGTGTAGAGTGCTATTTAAAGTGCTTTCTTGTTCAACTTTGCAATGAATGACCTGGCTCAATTTGTGTGGAAAGAGCTGATGGCAGCAGCTCAAATACCTCAAATACGATCAAGACGTGGTTTTATCCCTCTGTAGCTTGCACTATACAAAAATAATCAGTCCTTGACACAGACCTTCCTCTGGCACAAACTTAGCTTACCTGTCTGGAAGGGACTGGCAAGAATGCAGTCTTTTCAGTCTGAGTGCTCCGAATCCATCAAGACGAAATTATCCCAAGGCACAGACTGCCATTTCCGCTCAGTCAAAAATGAGATCCTCACAACTTATTTAACTGGTATAAAAGTCAGACAGAGTATGTTGTATGCCACTGCTCTTCTGGCTAGGGTGAGTGCATTGATTTTATGTAGCAGGGCTGCAGCTCTTAACTCTCCTTCCTTTCTACATTTCTCATGCATGTGACTCCTCTATGCCTCCACCATCTGGGCCCTGGGTAGTCTGTCCCACTTTTTCTCTTACTTTGATGCCCCATTACGTAGACTGTGACCTGAAAGGCACCTTCTGATAGGCCCTGGTGACCAGGGGGTCCACCATCTACATAATTTGTCCATGCAGGCCACCTGTAGATGGCGGACCAGATGTGGCAAGTCATACCAATGCTCTGCCCCCCCCCCCTCCTTTCTGCAGCCTTAATCTAGACATTACAGTCCATACAGATTTTTTTAGAAGGTCACCTTAGCTACAGAGACATGGCTGATACAACTTGTGAGAACCACTTACCCAGCCCTAGAGCAGCCGGTCGGCGAGATGAGACATGGGTAGAGAAAAAAGAGAGGCACCACTGGCACAGCGGAAAAGGAACATCAGAAAAAAGACTTTGCTGGCTGAGGTTGCAAAATGTGCTGAAACACCTGACAGATGATGAGGCGGAGAGTAGCAGTGAAGCAGGAGCATTAGAGAGGGAGCAGAAAGCAGGCATCACACCTTACACCAGGCGTTGTGAAAGAAACTAACAAAAGTTAAGACAAAAATGTTACTGTCAGTATTGTTATTGTAAATGTCATTATTGGCATATTTCTTTAAAATGCTCCTACTTAAGAGTCATTGTTTTGGGTCATAATGTGCTCAGCGGATAAACTACTACTTTGATTAAATAATGTGAGTGGGCTGCTAGTAATTTCTGTCTGTATATTATGACAAAAGCAATAGAAAAGAAGTGAACAAGAACCAGAATAAATAAAATGAATTGCTTCAAATTATTGAATGGTGTTGTGGGACTGTAAGTAAATTAAGAGAACACTACATTAGTGCATATAATCAATTTGGACTAATTATTCAGTATTTATTGTTACATGACATGAAATAAAATAAATGGCAAGTATGTTCTGCAGTTTACCACATATATTTTCCCATGTGGACATTGTTGTATTAATACTTAATGAGTACAACATAAGTTTTCATTCCTTATTTCAGTCAATTTAAATAATGCGTATTTTGGGCATTTTCAACAAGCAGACCCAAATCTGTCTCCTGGGCCTCAGCAAACTCGTTCTTCACGTGGCAAGCTAAATGTAACCGATTCTGCTCCGTTCATGGCAGTGCTTCCCAAACTTTTAACTGCTTTCTACCCCAGAGACACTCTGTCCTACCAAGTTTCCCCAGATTGCGTTGGGTATTTCCACATCATTAGATTAGATTAGATTAGATTAGATTAGATTAGATTAGATTAGATTCATCTTAATTGTCCTTACACATGTATAAATACTGGGTAATGAATAAAAGTTGTGCATATTATATGGTACATAATAATGTAGTCCCAATTGGGTTGCATAGTGGATAGCTTGAATGTAAAATCTTTTTCCAAAAATAGTATCTCTACATTCACAAATGTATTTTGCGTACCCCCTAAAGTTCATCCAGGTACCCCAGTTTGACAATAACTGTTTCATGGCATAGCTGCGTATTCTAAAGCCTCGCCATTCACATTGCGTGACTCAGACACTGCAGTCTCAACGAGAATAGCATTGGCCATGCCAAAACAGATGTTCAGTCCTGTTGACGGAGAGGTCGGTAGGTTAAATTGGCCAGCCTTATTGACACAGCAAAGAACGGTGGTAAATTCAGTGATGAGGGACCTGTAGCCCACCTTCCCAACAGTAGAAACTGAAGTCACCAGAGGACTGGTTTAATTAACACCTCAGCAGCTCCGACTAGAGCAGAACCAAAGCCTTGTCCTCTCTTAAAGCCAAGCTTGGGTGGTGGCCTCCTATCAACCAACCTGCCTGCACCAGCTAGGACACTCCTGCACATAGGCATAGCCATGGGTGGGCTGGGGTGGGTGTGTACCAACCCACTTGTCTGTCAAGCCCACGCAATCAGAAGGCTGTATAAGTTCAATTGATTCTTTTAGTAATAAAAATAACCTATGCGTTTTGGGCTGGGGCTGGGGCCATCCATTTAATGATTTCTGGCTATAGCCCTGCTCCTGCATCTATGCCAGTAAACTCCTGGGGGCCATCAGGGCCTCCTGCATTTTCTGGTGCTGTAGCAACTGCTTTCTAGAGTCCCCCAGCTGGTCTTTGGCTCATTGGAGGAAGGTCATTTACAGATCTGCCTATTTCATCTGTCTGAGAGAATATTTTAGGAAGTGATGGCAAGTCTATGATACTGCAACTATTTACAATAAGATCATTGGTACTGTGTTTGTTTTACAGTACCCTCTCCTATTCAAAAACTCAAAAAAAAAAAGTGTTCAAAAATAACAATGTACCCAGCAGTACACACTGTGGAGCCTTTAAAACAACAACAAACATAACAGATGTCTTTCATCCTTGCTCACAAAAGGTCTCTGGAGGAGCACACATGACATTTTTATCATCTCCTCCACAAGAGGGCAGCATTGTTCCACCTGTTGCATTTGCACTGCTAGTAAGCCTAGAACGCTTATGGATAGGGAAGTGGGGGGTGGGAAGTTGGGGTCAGGACTGAAGGGAAAAAGTACAGACAAGCATACAATCCTCACTCCCTCACCCTCAGTTTGCAAGTAGTGTACAGTTACAAGCGATAGGGCAGGGTGTGGTTTAGCCTCAGGAAGTGAAGATAACCTTCCTCTGACAGAAAGTACCCAAGTTGTACCTGCAGCCCAGAGCATAAACTGGCCTCTTTTTAAAGCGCCTGTAGCACTTTAAGTACAAACTGGCTTCTAGCTTAGTTGTTGTGGAGGATACCTTTAGCCTCAGCAAAATAGCTCTGGGTACACTACAATCATCGCCTACTGTCCTTACAGCTGCACACCACTGAGGAGAACACACTGTCCCTCCCCTGACTCTATCCGAAGCGTTACAGCCTGACCTACTTGACATTAGTGGACCTTGTCAGACAGATCCTCTGGTCCACACCAAACCCAGCCCTGACTCAGTAATGATCCTTATACTGAGAATACACTGTACACTGCATGGCCAAACACTTTTTACCCAGGCATGTGGTAAACATGCGGGTAAAAAAAATATCCAAACAAATTTCATAAAGAACTTGTCTCTAAAGAACTATTTGCTATTTAAAACACCCCTGCACTGTACATATATAGGGTTGCTGCAGTTCTTCAGGTCTAGGTTCAGTGTTATGTGCCTCAAGAATAAGGTCAGCTGACTACCTGAATATACTGAATGACCAGATTTTCCATCAATAGATTTTTTTCTTCCCTAATGGCATGGAAATTTTCCAATATGACAATGCCAGGATTCATCATGGCTCAAATTGTAAATGAGTGGTTCCGGGAGCATAACACATCATTTCACATATGGATTGTCCATCACAGACTCCAGACCTTAATCCGACTGAGAATCTTTGGGATGTGGTGGAGGAGATTTGGCACAGCTGTCCTACTCTTCCACTCTTCTACTCTTTGTGAAACATGAACGCAACTCTGGATGGAAATAAATGTTGTGACACTGCAGAAGCTTCTGAGAATGATACCACAGCTTACGTGTGCGGTAATCAAAGCTAAATGGGGTTTATAGAAATATTAGAGTTGGCAATTTTTTTTGGCAGTGTGTTATACCTCTGACATACTTTGTTGCTGGACCAAAAAAAAACCCATCAAGTCCATTAACTATGAACACAAAATGGAACTATAACCAATAACTACAAACTGAACACACTGGAATGTATGTAGAGGTGCTCTTGACTGCCCAGATGTACAAATATTATAGGCCTGGAGAAGTATTATGTGGTGTGTGTCTGTGTGCGTGTGCGTGTGTTTGTGTGTGTTTTAAGCTCTGGTGTTTTGTCATCTTCCATAATGTGTTGTGTTCATATGACCTAATGTCAGTATATAGGTAAGGCCTGTGCCCTCAGTTTTGAATACTAAGCCCGGATGGAGACCTAGTTGATGGGTCAAATAATTAAATAATTCTTAATATGACCCTGTTTACAATAAAGGCATTCATTTCAACTTTATCAGTTTCACCTACTTAATAACTTTGTAGTGCCTGGATTCTTTTCTTTCTTATCATGGACTGATCCCCTACAGTATATCCCTGAGCATCTGACCTACCCATTGACTTACATCTATGTTTGGCGTTACTAGCCTCCCCAAAGTGGATGTGGCTTACATGGCCAATGATCAGGCCACTGAAATTAGTTTTCCCCATGAGATACAAAAGTCCTGCTTTGCACTTGTAAAAAAAGTTATTTATTGGCTTAGTAACTTGGAGACATATTTAGTCCACTCCAGTCAATGGAGACCTGGGACAACCCACAAAATCTCTTCAGTTTTTTTTTGTGCCTCTTCCTGTGATTGCCATATTTTTGCCAAGTGAAATGTTAGCGCTCTGTGCCTCCCTCACAGTGCAGTCTATTCCACCTGTGGGGTTGCTATGGTGCTGTTTACTGGTTGCTGTTTTCCTCGGTTCATTGTACTTACCTTTTTTATATTTACTGGTTTAAAACCTATTTTCACCATTCACTTTATATCTTATGATCCTTGTTATGACATTTTTAAGGAAAAGCCCCTTGGTCCAGCTTTGGCTATAGACCAACTTGCTCTGCTCTGGATTCACCATCTCCCTCTAGTGGATAAACAATGTACAACTCGACAACAACAGACCCGATGAAGCAGCATCAAGACACGTTTCACATCATCATTAAATTGAGGGCATATTTATTTCAATGTTCATTACAATTGAAAGTCTCAAAATTACTGTGGCATAATATTAACAGATGCTCAAGTTCTTTTTCTGTGAGTTTTCTTGTTGAACATTGAAAAGTTTTCTGCATGTGAAATGGAAAGATATGGAAGTTTGTGGAGGCTATTCCACTGTATGTTGTTATCTCCTGATTGCTAAATTACTGTTACTTACTGTTACAACCTTGTGTTAGATTGAGCTGGATTTGAGGGGATTGGGAAATTCTTCAACAAATCCAGTTATCATAATCCCCTGTTTTCCAATTTTAAGAAGTAATCTCCCATCAAAATTCTGACAGTATAAAAGCTTATAACAGTTCCAAAAACTTGTCTCATCCATGGCAAGCTCTCTTATACAGCTGTATGATGAGTTTGAGAACCTCCCAACACCTTACTAAAGTTAATTGAACTAATATAGAAACCTGTTTGTAGATATGGTGTGTAAGGTGTGTGACCATGTCAGACAGAAAAAAAATCTAGAAATTATTTTCAAGATGTCAGGAGTTTTTTTGGTCCATAGTCAGATTTTACCTGCAGTCCTTTAAAAGTCCCTAACATGGTATCTTCACGCAAATTGTGGTCAAATGAATGTGCTTCAAGGAAGCTCGAGATATGAATCAATGTCTGAAATGGATTATCGTGTCTCCATCTGGGCAGATACAGATACTCACTCTTTAATATATACCATTAAGACATCAAATTACATCAACATTACTGTGGTATTTTAAATCACTATGAAGCTTCAACTAAATCATGTTTTGTGTCTGGGGTTACTCGTGAATAATCTGAACATTAGCAATGACTTGTAACAAGAGATTTTACACCTTTTTCTGTTCACAGGTCATGTGTAGTTTTACTAAAAAAACAGGCTTGCAGAAATGTAATAGATTTTGATGAGATTATGATAATAAACTCCTGTTAATAAAATGACAGTAGTATGGCCATGAACATTTTTAGAAATACATGATATTGGATTACATTTCGAGACCAGGTTCATTCATATTGATTAAGGAATGGATCATTTCAACTAATATGTGAAAAACACCCTAACAAGTCAATAATAGCCTAGTCTCAAAAACTTGGCTAAAATCAAATTACATGTGAAAAAGCTCCTTTCTGGGGTCATTCTCAATAGTTATGCAAATAATACTGTACGTTATTTAATCAGTGTTACAGTTTTAATTACATCCTTTGGTTGGTCAATAGCATATGAAATAACATGAGGTATTATTTGTCAAGCTACAACTAAAATCTATTGCAGCACAAAGAATTTATCCATCAAGGAATTCATGTTGCACTCAGTGACTGCACCCCCCACTTTTTAAAACACTCTATCACATGAAGGAATAACACAAGCTATAGCAATTTTGATTTTAAAAGAAGACAATAAACACATTTTCATGAGCGGGTAAATGTTAAATAAATATGATTATAGTTATTCCCTTTTTTGATAATTCATAAGGGTAGGAGTGGGCTTCATTCAGACAACTTCAACTTACTTTTAGGGTGCTGGCCAAACGCCAAGAGAATTAAAAAATGAAAAAAGGAGGCTGCACTATGCATAAACAAAATCTACACATATACAAAAATTTAAACTAATGTGTTTTGTTGTCAAATTTGAACACACTGAGGAAGGCAGAACGCCAAAACGCATCTGTGTAAATAAGTTTTGTATATGCATAGTGCTGCCTCTTTTCCCCCTTTTTAAATAATTACAGCCAATGTTCTCTCTTTACCTTTAGATTATTTTTTATATCTAACTTATCTAAGTTATGTTTTATATGTTATCTGATTTGTTCCCATCTTATTTTATATGTTTTTATAATGTCATGAGAGCAAGATTACAGCTCAGACACCTGAATAGACCAAAGCAGAGATCTGGAAAAGGATATACGTAAACCATTTCAGTCGCACTGAGGGTTCTGAAAAGTAGCGTTGGAACCAAAGTTGTTATGAAGTGTTTCCATGATTTTACATACCATAATGTCCCTTACCTCATTGCTCATCTGCAGAGAGTTACTTAAAAAAATCTTCCTCCTCACTCTCACAAAGCTTAAGCATCAGACCTGAACAACAGATTTGTGCACAACTAACACTGGGTACAGTCAGAGAAGTATTAACTAAGCTTAAGCCAGAGAACTACAGGCCCTAATTAGCCCAGGTCTCCTTTGATGTTGGTCATGAGGGGCCACATCAGGGATGCTATGTGGAATCAGCTCTGACAGTGCGCTTTTCACCCAACACACACAAAAAAATACTAATGGAAATGGGAAAGATACTCAACAGCAAAAGACACAGGGACTGGCTAAACAGGCCTATTGGCTTTTCACAGATTTTCTGAAATAACATTGTGAAGAAATGGTTCCTAAAGATTAATAAGGGTGAATATAACAGCATATATAATAATGGTAGCAATGTGCTTGAGCACTGTAGGTAGGCTACTATACTACAGACAGCCTAGGTTTAAAAACAGTTTGCAACATTTAGACATGAATTTAAGTCCAACACCAAGGCCAAGGGAAAATACAAAGTATCTATTGAGAGGTTGAAATAGACAGTGTAGAGGATACATGAGTAAATAAATTGTCTGAGTAATAAATAAAATGTTACAGGCAATTCTACAGACACAAAACAACCAATCAACAAAATGTACTGCTTGTGGCTGGCTGAGAAGTCCTATCGCATAGGAGAAATCACTGGTAGCAGACGTCACTATACACACACTGCCTTTCCTGTCACAGTTGCCATGCTGCATTGCTGATAAAACACACTTCTTGCCTAAGTACTTTTGACCGGCCTTGTTACAACAAGTACAACAGTTGCTTGTCTTATCGCTGTGCATTGCCAACTCGCATTGAAATTGAATGGCAGCTTGTCACTTTGTCAATCTCCATTGTCACTCGACTGAAGGGTCAGGTGGAAACCATATCTCTTCTGTAGATCCGCCAGCGCTCAGTCAGGCTTTCCTCAGGGCATTCCCCTTTGCTGGGCTGCCTTTTGGAGAAAGCATTGCGAGGAGATAAAAGATCCCTTACTCTAACTTCTTAGGCATCCTCCTCTGTGAATATGCAGCTGCAGTCTCGTGGTGGTAAAGGTGAAATGTCTTTACTGTTTTTATATTTTTACTCTTTGTGCCTTTGGTGTTCATGGGACATGTGTAGAGTGAGACAAGCAGAAAAGATAACAAAACTCATCAAAGCACCTGTAGAAAAGTGTGGACCTCACTTACAAAGTGTTGAACTTGGCTCACTTTCATATCACAACTACTCAAACCTTCATTGGCTCCTTACTAGGGGAAAGACACAAGAGCAGGGGTAAGTGCATCTCTCTGGTTTAACATGTGGTGTTCTGGAGATGTCCAGGAAGTGTATTTCACATTCAGGATATAATGACAGTCTATAACTATACCAAAATGAATTTAAATGCTGTGTACTTTTTTGACTCAATACAGCTACATCAGGTTACACATCCTTCAGTACAGTAATTGAAGAGGATACATGTAATTGTTCAGCTAAATCTCAAAACATGTGCTTACAGACACAGGGAGACATAAAAATGGGCCTCACAGCTTTTAGATAAGACACTCCTAGCTGGTGGTGTTTGTTGTTTGTTTGAGCAAGATGACAGCATAATAAACCGGATTATCACAGATCAGAAGAAAGGACATAGAGAGGCATGACACTCCCCAGAAGATGTCTACGAGATATGTGCAGATGATTAAAATCATATCTGGGGGTACAAATTTGTAGCTGAAACTGCAAGAGAATTTTTGCTTTGCTTAGGGTAGTTCTGATAAGGGGCACATAAGCTGCTTAAGGAAGCTGATTTGACATATAGATTTGCTGATCCACTACACCAGCACATCATCATTACCATTGTGGTGGTTTCAAACAAAGCTTCTGTGAGAACAAAAGATAGTGCTGTCACAATCAAAAATGTCAGACCTTACAGTTGAGATCAGCCCATAGGATCTTTGTACAGGATTTCCGGTGTCCGTGGATGGCCTCAATATCATCACATTTTGTTTTGGGGTTCATTATTATTTTGTAATTATCACCATTATTTTATGGTTATAGTTTTTTTTTCTTTCTATGTTCATGTACAAGGTACAGCATTAAAAGGCAGGTGAAACCCCCCTTAGTAATTTTTATCCACACGGAGTAAATGATTTTCTTTTATTACATGTGTAAGGGTGGAAAGTCCTTTGTTCCTCCACAGCTCACTGTGCCCCTCGCAGCAGGGGAGAACGCCATTTGAAAGCCATCCCCTTTGGAAATGGAGAGTGGATTCTTTTCATTTGCTTAATTACCTAATTAACAGAAAGCTAATTACTTTGTTGTGTGCATGAGTGCATATGGAGAGGGTGTTACATAACTGATAGTAATCCTCAATTAATTTGTTTTAAAGCGGGACTCTATCAAGCCGAGCCAAAATCCGTGGAGCATCGGCTTCTGCACATAACAAGATGTCAAAACAAGTGAGACAAAAACACTTTTGTCTTAGTCTCAACATGGCTTACTACACCAGTACACAAATATGGATCAGCTTGCTCTTTGTTCGCTGGTGAACTCTGTAAGCTATTTAATTGTCTTATGGATGCCTATTTGAATTAGAATTACTCAGGGGATTTTGAATAAGGAATACAAATTACTGCTTCTTTTGATTTTTAGTATGAGCAGTTAAGAAGATAAGATTGATATTTTTTCACGTTTAAGTGATGTTGTGGTATTTGTGTTAATCTTTTACGTCATTTCATACCCTATTGTTTCATACCCTCTCAGAGACACATTGCTCAGTTGAATCTGGCCAAAGTTATTTATCATTGAATGATGTCAACTTACCTTGTCAAATGTCAAACCGGTGTGCTTTGAGGTCATGCAACTGTGGGAAAGAGGAAAACATTACCCATATGACAAATATACACCAAGTGTGGCACAGAATGACTAATGAACGTTGCCCTTACGTCTACATGTAGAGGTTCTCTGACAGCGATGTGGGGCACTGTTCTTCAGCTGGAGACAGTAGGATAGGTGGAGCGCCTTGCAGCGACTGTAGACAAATGCCCAGGAGGTGGTGCTATATACTAATGGAAGAGACTTCTTCCATCACCAAGTAGCTGCAACACGAACAGTAACAGTAGCAGTGTGATTAAACTGGGCTGCAACCATCGGTGACATTTCCCCCCCTTATAATTAGGCTTAAATGGCCCGTTTTTCACAGACTGTCATCAAGGACAACAACAAGGTCAACATGTGGTAAGTTGTTCTCTTTGACAAGTTTTTTTGTATGGTAAAAATTCCAATGTGTATTTTCTTTTATTCCACAAATGTAGAATGTACATTTTGCTTTAACTGTAGCCTACACAGATATAGTCTAAGTATACCAGTCAGCTTTAGACTATGGTGCTGATATTAAATATATATATAAAATTTAATCTGTTTTTGCTACTTTTCTTTAACTAGTAACATGAGAACATAATTTTAAGGGGGAAAACTTTCAAAAGAGATGATTTAAACTTCCAAAATATGAAGGCCTCTATGCCTCGACCCAAATCAATAACTGACAGCAATTGGTAGCCTACTGTCCATTAGATTTGGTAGTGATTTACAAATAGGCAAAGTATGAAAATCATGACACGTCTCACATAAAAAGAAGCCTAAAACTAATGCATCACTTTAGATGACTTTCCAAAAACATTGTCAAAACCAAAAAGACAATCATCCCTACTGAAAACTAATTCTCTTGACTTCCATACATACGGATTTGTCCTTCTCCTGAACTTTCACCTCCCGAACTTGTCCCGATTCATTGGACAAAGTGCAGAAAAAAGGGAAAGAAAGCCCCATTTGCCTCAGTTGTAATTAGCTAGCTAGCCCACAACACTTTCACTTTACAATCGTATTTTTTCGCTTCCTGGCTATTTGTGCATGAATAAATGCATGTCGCCATTTGCCAAACAAACTAGACATTCGCTGAATCTTTTTCTTATTTTCCCTTTATATGTTAAATGAAGATCTGCAATGAATGTTGTTTACCCAGCAGGTGGATATGACGTCACGGACTTATAACATCAAAAAACAACAATAGTCCAAATCCGCGATTCCCTTTTCTTTCAAGGAGCATTAAAGTGTTATAACATCAGAAGGACCTCGCCTCTCTTATTTCAGACAGAAGGTGGTGTGAAACTGTAGAATCCCTCTTTGAAACTGTGCTTTCCACGAATACAACGGGGATCTCTTGTTTCAGTTCAAGTTAGTCCGGAGTAGCGGAGTAATATACAGGCTATTTACTGTTGTTGCATGCTTTCTTGGTATACAAGATCTCATGTATAGTTGATTATTTCAAGCCCCAGAATTGCGTCCGCTGCGATTATCAGCCACTATCGAATTCCGGTAAGTTGACCACGCTCTCCTGCTCTTTTCCTACTGATGCGTCCTTGTTTGCACACATGCACATGGAGTTTTGTCTTTGTTATCACTATGTTTTCGCGTTATTGTTTCTAATGGTGAAACAGAGTGATAAACAACAACAACACAAATAACTGCGGGTAGGAGAAATTTATGTCAGGTGCCTTCTGCAGTGGTCTGGTCGCGGTGTTTTATTCCAATCGGTCAGTGATTCGGGTGAAAAAAAGACACACCGCGACTCATTGCTACTTTTCTGAAAGTTAGCTAGCTTGTTAGCTATAGCAAGTTGTTGCTCTCGCATCTCTCCTGGGTCCATATCTTGATGAAGTGTTAAAACAGCGGCCAGACTATGGGGAAACCGATACTTCCACACAGATAAGCATGCATTTGTTTGGAAACGCGTATTGCAAGCTTGAAACTGAAGATGTGCAATCTGGACAGAGTAGAGAAGTTTCATACCCGATTTTTTTTGGACCACAACCAGGGATTAGTGGCTGGTCCCACGTGTTGTCCTTCACCACAAACATCGGCAAACACCACATTTTTGACAGCATAATGAGCAGGGATTGTTTGATGTGTCTGATTTATCTTTTTTGCCCTCATATTTATGAAAAGTTCGGCTATGAAAAAAAGTGTCCCGAAAACCTAATGTGCGTGGTTTCATGTGATCTGCAATGTGTGAAACAGAACAGATTTTACTTGGAAACTTCTATAGCTTACTACGTGCGAATTTCGTAATTTACCATCAACAAGTAAGAAACCTTCAGAATCGTCATAATTGAGTCATGGAGTTTTCGACATGACTAGGTTATTATGTAGCGATTGCAACACGTTTCATTCGCAGAGTTCCACATTCTGTGCCTGTTGTGTCTGGTTTCCACACAAATGTTGCTATTAAGACAAAGTTTCTGTTCTTTCCTATTAAAATTTCAGAATGCTTTTCTGGTGAGCTTCAAACTCCATACTGGTCAGCTTTTAGCCATAAATGTCATCGCTTTACTAGTGCACTTTTAGTATAATGGACCAACTGATCGTGCGAAATTGTTCTTACAGTTTTTGTAAAGGATTATAAAGGTTAGGACTTCACTTAAAGTTTGTTTTGATATCTCTAAGCAACGCATCTCAGTTTTATGAACCGCTGCTTTCAGAATGCCAGACTAATTCACAATACATTTTAATTGCAACTTCATTAGAGTGGAATTGCGAACTTTTAAATGTAATTTTGCGTTTTTGTAACAATGATTGCAGATAAGTTAAAATGGCTGTCAGCAGACTGCCAACATTTATTTTTGCGGGTCACAATGTCTGTGCTGCACTTTATGTAAATAAGAGAATGTATTTGCAAATGTCAGATAAACCACGTAACATTGCAATAGCTACTATAATATAATAACTTGCCACAATAATACCACTATTTTGCATAGTGTCCATAGAGTCCACATTGTTTTGTAGTAAACAAACACTTGTTTTCAACATTTGTTTTCAGTAAGCAAACACTCCTTTACTTTCATATTCTTTGTTGTCTGTGGAGTTTCTAAAATCATATATATATTTAAAATATTTTTTCCTTATTAGTATGGTGCAGGTGATTGTCACATTTAGGCTATCATGCACATGGTGGTTAATTCTTTTGGATTTACAGTGTGTCAAGGTATCACACACGTCCCATTGTTACTTTCATAGTTATGTTGAAAAATAATGTAAATTAAAAATAAAATTTAAAAATTAAAATAAAACAACAGCATGTTGGCCCTATAGCAGTGGCATAGCTCCCCTTTCCCTGGTCTTTGGATTAGTGATTGTCTGAATGGGGGAAAAAAACACTTTTTGTCAGAGAAGTAAAGTAAACAGCCTCCAACAAGCGAACCTTGACAACCCAGATTAAGGAAAACAGTGGAGATCAAACAGCAGCGCTGCTGGGCTGTTGTCATGAGCAGGCTGGGAGAGAGAGAGCGAGAGAGAGAGGGCTGCAGACTATTTGAACAGGCGTCGGGGTTTGTGTGCTCACTTATGCAGAAATGGACCTTCGCAAATGCTGACCCAGGTTTAAAAGCACAGGGTGAACTTTCTTTGAAACTCTCCGCGCCTGGTGTTTAACTTTGCCTCTGCTCCCTGGCCGCCCTGCTTGATTGTTCAGGCAATGGCAGGCAGAGAAATGCACCACTGAGCCCTCGCTCCTCTTTCTTCATGGAACTGTCAGGCCAAGTGATGTATTCCTCACTTAGCATGCGGTTAAACTCTACATATGAAACACATTCAGTGTGTTATGGCGGACCAATTATTTTTTTCCTTACCTTATTTTTTTAATTAGTTTGTTGTATGGTGATGTTGAGGCAGGCTTTATGTGGGTATTGTTTTCTTGTGTAGAATGAATCTGTGGGGATTCAAATAGCTTCACCATACCAATCATTTTGCCATGAGCCCTATGTAATCTGATTGTTTTTTTTATATTTCATTATTTTATTTTATTTCAGGGAAATATATTTCACAATACAGCAGTAGTCAATTTTATACTAAAACCGTTAATTGACAGAAAAAGTTTATAGAGTTGCATAATAAATGACAGCACATTCTCAGAGTAAAATAAAATAAAATTAAAGCACAAAATTACACCAAAGAAGTGACCAAAGTCATGAAAAAAGATAGTAGTGTGAGTTTGTGTGTGTGTGTGTGTGTGAGAGAGAGAGTTTGTGTGTGTGTGTGTGTGTGTGTGTGTGTGTGTGTGTGTGTGTGTGTGTGTGTGTGTGTGGTGAAGCAGTGGTGGCTGAGAGAGATGGAGGTTGTTGTGTCCTGACTCCAGCGGAGTGTCCAGGCAGATGTTGGCTCCCTGTGCTGCATCCCTCTCACACTGTGCGCCCTACGACAGACAGACAGGTCATTGGTTAAGGAGTGGTCGGCCGCAGGTGACACCCGAGACGTGTCTTCCTCCTGTATCCATGGAGAGAGCGTAAACGAACGGTGCTGCTCCGTACCTTGTCTCCTTTCCCTCGTGATGCTCACCTATTAATCAGTCCCATTGTCAAACACTGTCTGTGCATGGCACACCGGGCATGCATACATTACTGCATATTTCCACATAGTTATTGCCATCCTGTACAAAGCGTCTTTGACATACATTGCATGTAGGTTTGATAAATAATGATTAAGAAGATTCAACTTTGGTGTCACACTTGCCAATGTAGGTGTGTGCCTCTTATTAAAAAGTGGTCAAACTAAAAACAAAAGGCAGTGTATGCAGCACTGCTTGCTTGTCTAAACACTAATATGTTTTTAATGCCGTTGTGGACTGTAGCCTTCAGCCTCGTCTGAGCATACCTACATAAATATTGACTGCCGAAAAAGACGCACTCTGCACATGGTGTGCATATGTGTGTGATCTCTCGGCGCTCGGCTATCAGTCTGCAAATGCTGGGACCCCAGTGTGGGGTAGGCAGGGATGCAAAAGTCATACAAGTATTTGCACTAGTTATTCTGAAAGCCAACGCATGCATGCAATTGATTCATTTCAGGGGATGTTGCTATGGATCACTCTCGAAACTGAACAGTGGATATTTTGCCTGCAACTAATACATGCAACATGCCATAATAGAAGTGTATGTAAACTCAAAGGTAGTATTCAGTGACTAACCGGCTCCTCGAGCCAAATACAGAGAAATAGGGAGCGGAATTCTTGTAAAGTCAAAAGACATTGGTTTATGTGGTTTTCTGCAACTGTAATTGACAGTGCATTTGGTACTTATGTTTGTTTCTGTTGAGCAAAAAATAGGAAACTGTATCGAAAACAAGGGTTGCAGCCATGGTCTAGTTTTTTTTATTGTGAGAGTCACACATTGTGTGATCGTATGATGTATGCATACGGTTTTCCAGATGTTAATGTAAAAATAAATTAAAAAGTAATACACTAATGTTATCTATCTTATTTTTTCTTCCCTGAAATAATTACAAATAATTTACCTTATAATAATAGCCTTTTGGTTGTTTTATGTTTGAGAACTTACTCAGCTGTATTGTTAAGTATAGCAACAAGTCAAAATGCTTGTAGTCAAGAGTGAAATGTTGTATTCACTCTGTTTTGAGAGGAAAACAAAAGGAAGAAGTATTTCTCATTTATATTTGCACTGGTGGTGCTGAAATTACACTGAAATTTGAAAGTGTGTCTTAGTGAGTCGATTTCATCTGCTTTTATCATCCTGTCATGGTTTTAACTGCTGACTGCAGTTTAGGTCATACAGTAAATTGTTTGACAAAAGCAAATGTATGGTATTGTATGGTTTATGATTGCTGGTATTTAATTGGAAAGTCTCTGGATTCTGATCTGTAGCTCATTTTTTTCTTACATATGGCCTTTGGATGACCATGTGCCAGATTTATTGGATTAGTCTTGAGATTAAATGTTTAAATGGTCTGACTGTCTCTAATCCTTTTTAACCAGCTGTTTTGCTGACTTCTAAGGGGCTTAATATTTCCCCTTTTGGTCAAGAGGCGGCATTGGTTGTTGATGTGTTGAAGCTGTAGGATCACATTTGACATTTGTGATGTACACATATATGTATGTTTAGCTCCAAGGGCAAGTCCTCTGTCTGAAGGAGCAGCATATATATGTGTCTTTAACATTAAAATTATTTTTGACAACTTTATATTCCATGTAGCAACTGAAATCTGAACAAAATGAGACAGTTTTTGGCTTAACATGCACGTACATGGGAATAAATAATAATTTTCAAACCAATAGCCTAATGCACGCTAGCCCCTATATCGTGAATATTAATGACTTTGGACATTTTTATGAGAATCTCCCTCTTGCTTGGCCAACAACACCAGCTTTGGGTCTACCATTGTGTCGTGTATTATTTCTAAAATGACATTGTTTCACATTGTGCCTCCATCCATACTCATGGATGTCATGCACCATAAGAAGGGATACTCTTGCTACAAAACCCCTAGACATTCCTCATGGTGGACCATCTCCTCTTGTTCACTTGCCAGGTCAAAAGGCTCCTGCAGTGATCTGCCACTTTAAAACTTTATGAGGACTGAAGCGAAGAAATTCAGTATCAGATGTTGGCATATTTATCCAGACTTATAAAAATGTCTACAGAACTCAACATTACTTAGGCGATGACTGGACTGTTCTCTCAACATCTTGGCATAATTGAGGTAATGCAGGCTGACAGGGTTGATCTTGTACTTGATGGCCACAATGCTGAAAACCCTTATGAAACCTTTGCTGTCATGTATAAAGCTTGAATAATAAAGCCATATTATTGTCCATGGTAAATAGCCTAGGTTTACCTTAAATCACTTATCACTTATCACTTAATTTTTAAAACTGAATGAAATTCTTCATATAGACTCGCCAAAGCAGTTAGCACTGATGATGGTGACTAAGCTTTAGCGTGAGTATGGTTTGGTTCTTGGTTTGGTAAGGGTAAAAAGATTTATTTTCATGATCCAAAGATCAGTTTAGGTATCGTGCCGCTAAAATTATGGGGGAAAATCATGCTAATTTGGCTAAACTAAAAAAATATTCTCCATCACCAGCACCTGATCAAGCACAGGATTCTGCTTTCTGGCAACAGCTGGACAAGCTTAAAAAATGTCTCATTGACAATATCTTGTTTGACAGTCAATGCTAATGGTTACATCACAGGTAAAACAAACAAAAAAGTCCAACACTGCTTACTAAATGGACAAACCACTTTAATGATCAACCATTTAAAGATAAACTCACATTTCGGTCAGTCAAACCTACATCAGTGTTATATTGCAGACAATAGTCTGATGTTGGGTGAGAAACATGAGCTGATGTGATGATGATGGCAGGCAGGTGATGAAGATTGCTAGGCCCAGTGATTACCTTTTTTCCAATGACATGGTTGCAATGACCTGGTTAACAGAAAAGCTATTTCATCTCCCTTAATGCCCCTGGATGGCCATAGAAATACTAAAAGTATTCCATACTTTCTATGGAATGTCAAAAAAAAATGTAGAGTTCCTCTTGAAGTGGCAGCCATGGTTGTTATGGTTACATTTTATATCAAGGTAGATGTATTTAATTAGTGTATTTTTCCTTTCAAAACCAGTAATGTGTTAGATACATATGGTGATGTATCGAAAAAGAAAGTAGGATGCAGCAATGTGAAGAACCAGGCAATCTTCTCTTAGTCTGCAAGTTATATTAGCGTTTACTAGCTGCAGGCTACATTAAAAGTTCCAAAATCACTTTAAAATGGAACAGTAAATCAGTGTACATACTTGAGATAAAAATCTATCTTCATTTTTGTCTTCAAGCTGATATGTCTTGACAATGTTACCGAAAAGCGTTATATTATGTTACAAGTTTCTAGAATGGAGTATCTTTGGTTGACATTGAATGAGTCTGCAGCCGCTCAAGTTCCTGCAAGTAACTTGGAGTTACAAACACCATTTTCTACTAGAGCCATGATATGATGGGAAGGAAAAGGGTTTTATATCTGGTGGAATTTTATATATCATGACCCTGATGAGAAAACCTAATGTGTTGTATCTGACAAGAAGGTGTGCTGATTTAAAATATAAAGGAATAACACCACAAACCTTCAATGGTATGACAAGACTAACCACTGCACATTGAGGTAAGTTAACTTTAGCTAACATTTTGGTTATAAGCTAATGTTGATTTTAGGGATCTATCTTGGAGATCAACCAGATCGTTATGGTGTTATGGCACAACCATTATACATGCTGTTATTTACAGACACACTGGGAAAACATCAAGCTATGAAAGACATTAAAACGACTGGAAAAGTACATATATGTAGTTGTAGCATCTTTGCAACACAGCTAGATGTAGATGGCTATGAGAGGGGGAACGTTAATAACAGTGTAAAACTATATTAACTAAAATGATCAGAATTAACCTGATAAATAAACAAATGCATTTTTATTATTTATCAGATGAAAATCTCTTGACTAAAACTAGACTAAAATCCCTTTACTAAAACTAGGCTAAAATTACCAGACTTTTTGTTAACTAAAACTTGACTAGCAAAAATGGTGTGGAATGACTTCAGACTAAAATGAAATTTGAAAATGGTGATAAAATTAACACTAAAACAAACAAACATGCACATGTAAACATGTCTTAAGTGATTGAGGTTCAGGTTAGTGCAACTTCTATTTTTTGGTAAGTCTCATGCAGAAAAAAACATTATAGTAAATATAAAATATTATGTATGAAGAAAGTGGATGTTTTATCTATTTGTCTGACTTTGTCTATAGATGCAAATGCACGTAACAACTTGCTGCAAAAAGAGTCCAGCATTAATAATTATTAATTGGAACAAGTGTTTCTAATAAATATGCAAGTCACAAACTTGGTGTAACTAAGTAGATGTAACTGCTGTAAGTTTGCCTTCAGTGCAACAAAATTATCACCAGTAACTGTGACATTTTCTCTTTACCTTGTGTCTGAAGTACTTCTAAGAGCTCAATACCAATTGAAATTGATAAAATGATGTCACCAGATGATGTCATAGAAGCGAACTGGTTTAATGCTACCTGAAGACCATTAGTAAATCTAATCGGTATGCCCCCTTGCTGGGCATCAAGTAATGAGGCACCTCTATAGGGCATACAAGCCATGCAATAATGTAGCATGTGAGAACCCCCAAGCCAAACAGGGCTATGTACTACACACCTTGCTGGCTGTAGACCAAGTTTGAAACCCAACAAGCCAGCCTTATCAACATATCCAATGTGTGTATACTGTATGACATGTGAATTCTCAGTTGGAAATATCTGACTCTAAAAGAAAAAAAAAAAAACACTAGTACTAATGTAACTGATATATAGATTTTTTGCACATGCAGTGCCAAAATGACTGCAACTCCAGTCTCTAAAGAGTATTTACCTACATAGGGATTTCATTTCTATGATATTTGACAAAGTCTATGGATGCACAGTTGAAATAAAGGCACTTCCTTATAGGCTGATCCATTACAGTTTGGCCAGGTACAAGTTTTCATTGTGATATTCCATCACTATCATGTAGCACAGCCATACACATGAGTAGAAGAAAAACATAACCCAACACCCCCACCCTACCCAACACACAGACACACACACACACACACACACACTCTCTCACACATACACACCTTTAAGACCTTAATAAAGCCCAGCTAGCTGTGTGGGTAGGATAAGCTGCAGCCCCTCGGTCGATTCCCCAGCCTTGGGTTGTTGCCCTGGCCCCATCCCCACTGGTGTGCCTCCTTGACGAGACATAGAACATGGCAGGCCCTGTGCCTCCATCACGTCAAGATGACTAAGAGGGAAGCTGCTCCCCTTTGATCAAGTATGTCTTCCCCTTCTTCTCCTTCTCCCTCTTCTCGTCATTGTCTTTTTTTTTTTTGGAGGGGGAACAGGGATGTGTGTGTGTGTGTGTGTGTGTGTGTGTGTGTGTGTGTGTGCGTGCGCATATGTGTGAGTGTGTTTGCATGGGTGTGTGTGCGCCTGTGTGCATATGTGTATGTGTGTGTCTGCATGGGTGTGTGTGTCTGCCAGTTTTCTCTGACACTGAGCTGCCACTCAGAATGTGATAAGCCATCAAAATCCAGAGATCTGAGCCAGGAGCGCAGTGAGCCTCTTCTGATTGAGTGGCACCGGGAAGTAGTGCTGATGGTGGTGGTGAGGGAGGATTGCAGGAGGAGATACAGCACTAATTTTGTTGACTAGGTGTGTGTGTGTGTGTGCGTGCGTGTGTGTGTGTGTTCGTGCGTTTGCGTATTTGTGTGTGTGCGCGCGTGTGTGTCACTCTCTTGTCTACTGAGGCAAACAATAATCTCTTTTTAGACAAGCTTCTTGTTTCAAGTTCCCTCCGTGGGAACTATGGGATTGCACCCTGTCGGTAGCAATATGTTCACAATTAAAATGTGTTTAATAAGGAGGCTGTTGTGCATATTAATGACCCTATCAGCAGTTGTGTACTAATTATTTTGCAAATTGATGCATTTTTCAATTGAATCTCAGCGTGAATTCAAAGAGCCCACGACTGATGAAACTTCTTTTGAAGTTCAGCACTTTTTTTATGTGTGTGTGTGTGTGTGTGTATGGTGTGGTGTGTGCTTGTATGCGTTGTGAGCCTTCAACATAATAAAAAAACCCCACACACATTAAAGATCTCGCAGCTCGTTTTGATCCCCGCTGAAACTGCTGGCTTTTAATTGACTGGTTGTTGCTTGTTTATTTGATATATTTACCCGTGCGTCTAATTGGGAAGGCTAATGATCAGAGGCAGATTGAAGCCAACCTGACTGCTTAAGGCACACAGCAGTGAGACGCAGGAGACAAGATCTGCAACTTCTCTTAGTGAGGAAAGGGCAGAAACTCCCACTTTCCAAACACTAGAAAATGGGAGGCTAGTTTTTCCAATACAATTTTTTCACTACTAAATGCCTGTTGGAAAAAAAGCATCACCAATCCCCTGCAGAAATTAGTTGCCATAGTTTTTGTATCCATTTAGTCAAATCTAAATATTTAATACAATGTCATTTGTGTACCTTCAGGTGATGGCAGCAGTTTGTAACTGATTATTATGACAATGGAAATTAGGAAGTTTCAAAACAATTTCAATTTTGAGTGCATGCATGAAATATGAAAAACATTGACATATGACAAAGAACATTGCTGGATAATTTGACAGCTAATTTTGGTTAACAGATTATTTGCTGACAAGGGTTACCTGTGCCTCCATGATTTGACTGAAGTGAGAACGTTTGGATTGTAAGGCATACCTCTTACAATTCCCATCAAACAACATGTTTCTTTTAGGGTCACGGTAGAATTGTGGACTCTGCCCTTAACCCTAAACTTTTTATATATAAAATAATGTGTACACTGATTTAAAAAAAAAAAAAAAACTGGGCAGAACCAGCTGATTTGCCCTTAATGTGATGCACATGAATAGATATGTGAACAAAAAAGGGCACAGAAAGTACACACATCTTCATCAAGGCCAGGGTGCTGCCTCCCAATTTTAACAGAAAGAAAGAAAACTAACAACCGAACCATGGCCATAATGCTGGATCCACTCCAAAACTTTATGAGTTCATTGGGTTCTTCCATTGTCAGAACTCCACCTCTTCCACCAGGCTTCATGAAACTTTGCCAGCTGTTTTTTTTGTGTGGAACCATGCTGACAAAAAGACAAACAAACTGAACTGGCTAACCTTCTTAGCGAACGCATAATTTTTCATAGAGTTTTTCAAATTTGAGTTCCCCTCCACCTTACTGAAGTTGGTAGTATGTTTGAGTTTAGGCTGTCATTTGAGAGTATCATAATATGTAAAATGTCACATTTACTAATACATAGTATGCAATGTGTGAACACAGCTCAGTGTGTTTATTTAATGATGCCTAAAAATGACAGCATAACAAGGATGGATGGTGGCAGTTACAGATGCTAAAAACTTTTCTTCACAGTTTTAGTTCTGATAGTTGAAAAACAAAAGTCTTAATCAGAAGCACACAGCTTAGAGGAAACTTTGAATGGTTAAAGATGAGGCTGTGGTAATGTCAAGATAATGTATGTTTTTAATGTCTGAATGAAATGGCACGGTGCGTATCAGTGTTTTGCTGCTGCAGTTTATTCTTGCTTATCTTTCCCCTGACGCGCAGGTGAGTCTGGTGCAGCCTTTGTCTTCCTTGTCATTTAGTGATTGTGGGGGCCCAGGCGGGACACTGGGAGTGTAGTGAGCCCCTCAGAATAGCCCAATGAGTGCTCTCAGCGAGGGGTGCCACAGTAGCAGCTTGGCTGCCGCTGAGTGACAAAGTGTTTGGTTGTTGGAATGGTTTATTCCAAATCAGGTAGCCATCTGGATGGATGTTGTATGGACTTGTATGTGAATACAGTTTAATTTTTCTGGTTCCACTTACTAGAGAGAGGGAGACACAGAGAGAGAGTAAGAGAAACAGACAGAGGGAGACTTACCAGAAAGGGAGAGGGAGAGAGAGATAGAGAGAGAGAGACCAGCTGAGCTCCAATACACCGAAAATGTAAGCAGCAGATGAGGTTGAGTGGTTAGGTTGATGTTCATGAGAGAGGCTGCCGATCACATTGTAAAGGGTACAAAGCACAGCCGGCCTGTGTGAAGTGCCCTGCTGCGCCGACCGAACCTGGCGAATGTTTCAGGTGGTCTTTGATGTCGAGGGGCCGTGCCTGCTCTCCACCTCTCCCACAACCGCCGTGCCCCCAGTGCTCTGTGCTCCCAGCTAAAATGAAAAGTGCATGTGGTGGTTTAAAAAAAAAAAAAAGGAACGTTAAAAAAAAAGTCATCCAGCCTCTCTCTCTCTTTGGCCAGGGCTGGGTGGTGTTAAACTGTGAGCGGTGCCCCTATGTGTGTGTGTGTGTGTGTGTGTGTGTGTGTGTGTGTGTGTGTGTGTGTGTGTGTGTGTGTGTGTGTGTGTGTGTGTGTGTGTGTGTGTGTGTGTGTGTGAATGGGGCCGGAGATGGACATAAATGGTGGGCGTGAAACATGGCCAAACACGTCGTCGGCCTCCGTTGTGCGTTATCAGTCGTTTGACAGGGCCGCGGTTTTTCTTTTTCTTTTTTTTCTTTTGCCGTGTTTGTACCGTGCAATTTGGCTGACAAGCGGTAACTGGCAGCCGAAATAACCAAATTATTTAGTCATGGGTTTTTTAACGGGCACAACGGCAAATGGATGTTAAGTAAATGATGCAATTTATTCCTTTTCCTCCTCGCTGCCAGGCTCTCTGCCACGGGACTTGTGCCAGCTTTAAATAAGTGGTACCCAGATGGTATTCACATGACGCCCACTTGGTTACAAAACCGTCCCCGGGAATAACTCCGCTACCACAACAAGCAATAGGTCAATTGAGCAGGGGGAGCCTGTTGCTTTGCTCGGCTCTGCGTGGTTTTGCATATGCAAATGGCGGTAATGTTGTTGTGTCATTTCCTGCCGTTTTTTTCCGGGGGAAAGAAGCATGTTTCTCACGGGGGTCCCTAAATGAATTGGAAGGGAGCCCGGCTAATGAGGAGAGATGCCATAGAGGTACAAACAGAGAGAGGAGAGGAGAGGGGAGGAGAGGGGAGGCGGAGAGGTACAAACAAACAAGAGACATCCACTGCCACGATGGTGCCTCTTCCTGCGTGCTAACACTGTGTTTCCTGGATGCCTCTCTTGCTTCCCTCCCTCCCCTCTCTTCCAGTGAGCCGGGGAGAGGGAAGTGTTTTTGGATCTGTGCGCCTTGGTTCATCTGATGTGTCATGTACAGGGTTCTTTTGTTTTTATAGTGGTTGGCTGTTTGAGCTGGGGCACTAGGACAAGTGATTCCTCTGTGTTAGCTGGTCTTCAAAGGCAAGAGGAGGAGAACCTATTTTGAGAGTTGTGTTGTGTTTTGGGTTTGGGGAAGACAGTGCTGTAGTGCTTTTCTGCACTTGCTTTGTTTTTTTTCTTTCCCTCTCTCTCACTCTCTCTTTCTCTCGCCCTCTCTTTTTCCATCTGCCATACTTTTACACCCATCTTCATTTGGTGCAGCTGTGCCTCTTTCTCTCTCTCTGTCTCTCACTTTCTCTCTCACTGCCTCTCTTTCTCTCCCTTTGTCTCTCTTCCTCCCTCACTTTCTCTCCTTTCTCTATCTCCCCCCTTCCCTTCTCTCTTTCTTACTCTCTTCCTTACTCTCTCTTTCTCTTCCTCCCTCTCTTTCTCTCTCTCTCTCTCTCTCTCTCTCTCTCTCTCTCTTTCTCTCTCTCTCTCTCTCCCTCCCCTTCTTTGTCTCTCTCTCTCTCTCTCTCTCTCTGTCTCTCTAGCCGTCTCGATTTCTCCCTGTGAAGTGAACTGTGGCGGCTGCTGCGTGTAACAGCCCACAGCTGCTACCAGGACAGGCAGCCGAGGAAGGCCAATGTGGGAATGATTTTCTGCGGGAGAGAAATAAGTAAACAATACAGCAACACAATGCACGAAACCCAACGCGCTTTTGCTTATGCAAATGGACAAAAATGTTGCGCGGAAATTGATAAAGCAACACACCCACTCACACGGACAAAATGGCTCAGAGGTCGCCCATTTTCTTTCCTGGAAATCACGCCTTTGTGTAGCACTGGCCCATTAGGATATCTTGGCTTTAAAAACATGTAGACTCGTAGTAATGGAGAAATAATGCATTTTATTGTAGCATTTGCCACAAACACATTTCCTAATAAGTGCTGCTTGGGCCGTACTCTGTTGAGTGATCAGCACAGCGTGCCAGATGTGTGTGTGTGTGTGTGTGTGTGTGTGTGGCGTGATGCAGCCACGAGAGGCAGTGGGTTAAAGGTCATCAGTGTTCAACATCGCTGAGAAAGAAACAATGCCACCTTAATTGAACCTAATCAGAGAGAACATGAGAACATGAATCAGGAGTCACCCTCAAAGTCCTTGAGCGCCGTGCCAGACAGAACCACTGACCTGTTTCAGTTGCAGACTTGCTGACTCACTTTGCGATCTCACATTCTGACTTGCTTATGATTCCCATGCTGCAACTTTTGCTAGCGAAATTATTTTTCACAAAGCACCCATGGCTATAGTTTGCAATGTGGTATGCATCACATACCACACTGCAGACATTTTTAACAGTTGCTTAATACTTTGAGGCATGTAGGATTTAAAAGTTAATGCCAGGCTTTTTTTTGTCGTCGCTATGGTAATCGTTTGGCCTCAGAGAGTTTACTAGCGCCTGTCTGTTTCTTTTGACCTTGATTGAAGAGAAATTTAGTCTTTTGTGATGTATTCTTTCCCTGCTGCTCTTAATTTGCCTAGGCATGACATTGGCCATGTTTTGAGGTCTGTACGAAAAAAGAAACAGACTGCCACAAAGCACCCAAGATCCAGACTTTGGGAGTTTTGCGCCTTTTTTTTTTGTTGTTTTCCCCGCTCCCAGCTCACCTTGCGGCAGCTTGTGTGCTTGTGCTTCTTGAGTGCCTCTGATGGGGTTGTGCCGGAAAATGGTAATGCTCAGTCACATCCAGGCCTGAGAATAGCTCTCGATCACACTCGCACATTCTTTTAAAAGGGAAAAAGGAAGATGAATTTTGCCCATAAAGGCAGGACCACAAGGGCTTTTTATCCTAAATGGCTCGGGGGATTGTTATCTGTGGGATGTGTGTCCTGCCTCCGTCGTGTTCAATCAAGTGTCCACTTAGCTGTGACCGGGAGTAATTGTTCCCAAGTGGGCCACACACTGACCCGCTAATGTCTGCGTTGACCCTGTAACCTTGTCAGCACGTCTTGGGGAGGGGTTTAAATCATGGCCCATTTTTTTTTCTTTCTTTCTTCCTTTCTTTCTTCTTCCTCTTCTTCCTCTTCCTCCTCCTCCTCCTCCCTGTCCCTCTCTCTCTCTTGGCTTGTGCTACCGGGTCAAGTGAGCATCTGTGCGGAGAGACCACCGTTATAATTGTGCCGACCTGCCCGGGTCAGCGCGAGTGTCCCGTCGGCCTGACACCGCGTTAGATGAGGTAGCGGGGAGTGCAGTGACTAAAAACAGGTCAAGGCCACTGATCCGACGCCGTGGCCGTTTCCACTCAAGGAGGAGGAAGAAGAGCCAGAGCCACAGCCAGAGCCAGAGGCCTGGCACCAAGCAAAAGAGCCTGTGCCGACAGAGGGAACGAGTTCATTTTCGCCGTCAAGTTTCCTTGTGATATCATCTCTGTGGCGGTCATGAAGTCGTATGTGTGAGTGTGATAGAGGGAGAGAGAGAGAAAAAGAGAGAGAGAGAGTGAGAAAGAAAGGACTCAAAAGGGGCCTGTTGATTAGGAATGAAACTGCTCTTTTTTTTCTGGCTTTTTATTATTCACTGTACTCTGTGTTACTGTTTGCAGGGGAAAACCCCCACCCTGCTGACATTTTTGTTTTGAGCTCAGAGCTGAAGAAAAAAGAAAAAGAAACGACTTCGTGCCACTTGCAACACTATGCAGCGCTATGAAAGTCTCCATTTTTTTTTTCTTCTTCTTCTTTGCTCAAGAGGGGCTGGAAACTTGACACACAAACAAGTGGCAATTAACAAACTACTTTAAAGTGGCTGGTAACTGGTTTCTTTTGAAACTGACAAGGATTGCAATTTGTGTGAAAAGCCCAGATTAAAACCACATGTGCATAGAAGTTGAAGGGTGTCGTGTTGTGCAGCTGGTATGCAAAAAAGAGCGGCCCCCCTCCCCCCACCCCACTAGCAAAACCCAGTGAAAGTGCACGGCCACGAAGGCGGCTGTCAAAATGTCCGAAAAAGGCCTTTGCTGTTGACAAATTTACTCACGACCCTGTCTTACAGACTTGACGTTGTTTCAGTCGCCAAGCAACGTTTTGCTTTCTAAGGCAGATCTGTCTGTCTTTTCCCCCGGCTTCTGAGCTCCTGTCTGCGGAGAGAAGCCGTGCGGTCCTGCCGTCGAGGCTGTGAATCTGGAAGGGGGATGGACGGGGCGCTCTATGGAGACCCAACATATTTTTTGAGTAATGACAGGCACGCAGGCGGCTAATCAGAGCGGTCTTATCTCGGGTAGGGGGTGTGGGCCATGTGTGGGGGGATGTATGCATGTGTGTGTGTGTGTGTGTGTAGTAGGGGTGAGGGGGGAGGCGGGGTGGGGTTTAGGCCAGAGCAAGAGGCGAGGCTGATGCCGGAGTGAAGAATGCGGACAGGGTTGGGGAAATGGCCCCCAGCTTTAGCCGGGGGGGTCGCCGCCTGAATTCCACACAGGCATGAATCATGACCAGTCGGGGGACTTGTCGGGGCTGCGGTTTGTTGTGTCTGGTTCTGGGCCTTTGGTGCTGCATCACAGTCGCAGTTATATTTGGTCGCTGGGGAGACGCACTGGGGCACACATGTTCACTGAAAATGCGTGCACACACACACACACACACACACACACACACACAGTCATTCAGACACACACATGCACACACACCCTGTCACGTTGATTAAATCAAACTGGGTGCCGACCAGGCGCGAGGCGGTTTGACACCCAGCAACTGGGGACGACACGTTTTACACACGAGCTACACCACAGGCTGTAGACCAATGTCAGAGTTGGGGAAACATTTGCAATTAATTCACAGCCACATCGTAAAGCCTTCCTCTCGCAATGGTTGTCGTAATGGTTGTCATGCGGTTGCACACAGGCCCATGGTTGTCAACTTTTTCGCCCTTCATGCAAATAGTTTTTGAAAGATTTTATGTAAAAAAAAAAAAATTAAGTCATTGTAACTTTCATTGTAACTGTTCCTTGTGACTAATTCAAGTAATTTGAAATCAGTGTGTTTCAAACACAATTGCAGTGATCCGCACCCAACTTTTCAAGTATCGCCTTACAGACCCGAAACACTGTTTCGCTGACTTGTAGACAGATTTGTCTCGTCGAGGCGAACATACAGTCTGAAATTTGGCCACCACTCAGGCCATTTTACAGTCAAATTTGGAGCTGAGCCTTTTTCTCTGAGTCACTTTCAGATTGAGTGTATTTATGGATGAGGTCCAGAAGGGTGACCTTTCTTTTGGCTGACACATTTCCACCATCATTACTACTGATTGGTAACAGATTCTAGCTGCCGATAGTAAATATCACAATCTCAGTTTTGTTCAAAAAATAGTACTATTCTAGATAACCGCTGGAATGAATGCGTCACCACCTAGACACTGTGGTGATGGTGGTTGAAATCACGTTCGTTTTTTTTTTTTTTTTCTTCTTTTGGTTCCTCCTTTCAAATTACTATTCCTGTTTACGTGGGTTGTGTGCTTTACAGGTATTTCCCCCACCTGTTTGTGTGATATCAATTCCTGTATGTATCACCTAAAGGCTATCTCTGTGTTCTTTCTGTAGTGACGATTGAGCTACCTCTGCACCTGATGGTCCTGCCTTCAGTGGAGCTGAGCTGAATTCTCATTGGCAGAATGGCACATCACTCTCCCCAGAGCCAGTGATTTAAGGTATGTACTTCAAAGTGTACATATTAAGTAACACTTTTAAAGGTCATTGTGTACATGTTTATCTTAAATTTGGTTTGGGTTTGAGATTAAAGGCATCTTAAATTTGTAATTGCTCAACATATCTGTTTGACTGAAAATTTCATTTCACATAAAAATATTTAAAATGGTATGCATTAATGAAAACAAAATCCTGCATGGTAAATATATGGCCGTAGAAGACACTACTCTTATGGGAAAGACCCCCAGGTACTTTCATTAACAGCTGGCTGCAGTGGTTTTCTGTGGCTTTACACCAATGTTGCTCTTTTCTCTTCACAAAAAACCCTCAACACTCTTGTGTTTGTGATGTTTACCATTTTTCAGCGTTTCCATTAAATGTCACCATTAAACACCTGATGGTGCCTCATTTGGCTTCACCGCTTGGTGGCTGAGGAGCTGTTGCAGGTCACTTTGACCTCATTGTGTGTTTCGGCAGCTCCCTCTAGCTCAGGTCTCTCTGGCAGTTAAGAGCACATTCGGCTGCTGTGCATGTCATTTCAACATCATTGTCATTCAGCATCCCCCCCCCCCTCCACCACCGTCGCCACCCTCACCCCCACCCCTGCCAACGCCACCCTCCCCTTTTATGTGCTGTCGGCTGAGCGAACGATCGCGTCGCGATTGGCTGAGGGTTTTCTGCACCCGAGCTTGGCACCGTTCCAGCCATGCTGGCAGCCCCTGCCTCGGCCCTGATCAGAAACGAACGTGACATTTGTGCAGAGGTAATGGAATCTGTGTGCAATTAAATCTCCGACTGAGAAGAGGAGTCTATCGCACCCCCCCCCCCCCTCCACACACACACACACACACACACACACACACACACACATGCGACCCCAACACGTCGGCAGGAGGGGCGACCGCGATGATGAAACCGACCCAGCAGGCACCTCTCGTGTTCGCCCCTCTCTTCCCAATCTTGGTGTCAGGTTTCGTTTTTTTTTAAACTTCCCTGCCAAAAAAAAGCCTTGCGCTTGCCCGCAATTAATTACTACAAACGTCAATTAAAAATGTCTCTTCCCCCCTCCCTTCGAAATATTGTCATGGAATTAAATTTCAATTATAAAAATTACATTAGCACAAGACAACATTAGCATTGGTGTAATGAATTGTGCTGAAGGTGACAGTTGTTATTTTGTGGCAGTGCATTGGGGGGCTCTTCAGCTTGTTTTGATAGAAATGTGAAGAAGAGGGAGAAAGAGACAGAGAGAGAGGGAGGGAAAAAGGAAGACAGAGAAAGTGTGTGATCGTGATGAAGTGTGTGAGTGAGGGAGACAGTGTGTTGGAGACAGAAAAAGAGAGAGAGACAAAAGAATGAGGGAGAGAGAGGGCTACAGAGAGAGGGAGAGAGCGAGAGAGGGAGAGGCAGTCTGCGAGTGTGTGATAATGAGGGAGAGTGAGGAAAAGAGAGGTCTACAGAGAGCGAGCGAGAGAGAGAGAGACAGTCTGAGAGTGTGAGAATGAGGGAGAGGGCTACAGAGAGAGAGAGACAGTCTGTGAGTGTTTGAGAATGCGGGAGAGTGAGAAAGAGAGAGGGCAACGGAGAGCGAGAGACAGTCAGTCTGTGAGTCGGTAGCCCTCTCTCTTCCTCACTTTCCCTCATTCTCACACAGAGAGACAGTCTATGAGTGTGTGAGAATGAGGGAGAGTGAGAAAGAGAGAGGGCTACAGAGAGCGAGAGGGCTGCTGAAGAGGGGGCATGTTGCTGTCTCTGCCACTGCACTTAACGCCCCATTTGTGGGCTCTGTGGGCAGGGGCTTGAGTCATTGATCTGTGCCATAAAAAGTAGCATTAGTGTTTGTTCTCTCCCCCCGTGCGCCGACCGAACTGCTGATTGTGCATGTGCCTGCTGGTTACGCCACTGGCCTCCTCTGTGCCCCGGGTAAAACGTTTAATGGCTGCGCGTCTTCATAATCATTTTTGAGGCGCAGAAACATCGAGGGGGACGATGGGAAGGCTTTGGGGTGGGGTTGGGTTAGGTGGGCGGAGGGGGTGGGTGGAGGGGGCGGGTGGGCTGTCTGAAGGCACTCCTGATCCCTTGAAGCTAACTGCAGATATGGGAGGAAACACCAGCAGTTTCTTGGTGATCGTCCAGGCTACTTTTTTCTCTCCACACCGCCTTCTCTGCCACTACACTCCACTCCCCCTTTTGCCTTTTCTGTTTGCATGGGTGGGCTGTGGTGGCAGGATATCCAGGTCAAGTGTCCTCCCTCGTAGCTAGCCCTCAACGCCCTCACGCTTCTGGGCTAAAAGGCCACAGCGGGCCCCTCCCCAGTGCCCCGGTGGGCAAGTCACAGTCTGACACGCAGCGTCTGAGCAGAAGACTTTATCTGACCGTATCTCTGGCTACAGAAGTCTGTAAAGAAAACACAGACAGACGTCTTTGGAGAGGAGATGGATTGGAGATGTTTTTGTTTCCTCGTACTCCTTTTGTTTTCTGTTCTCAAGCTGGCTTTGAAAAGACAAGGACTAGAAGCCGTTACTGGATAGGGAGCAGAAATCACTTGTGTGTATGTCTCTGTTCTGACTTCAGTAGGCATAGTTATGTATGATTTTTTAGGTACTGAAGAAAAACTGCATCCACCACATTTCTTGCTTTTACTCTGGGAAATGGAAAGGGTTGGAGTGTTTGGAGCACTTGTCTAATTTGGACATTGGACTTCTGGATGAAGTTGCCTGAAGTTTCATCAGTCATTTCAGGTGTATGTGTGTGTGTGTGTGTCTGTCTGTGTAAGTGTGTGTGTGCTCACTCGGTGGTTTGTGTGCATTTGTCACCCCTCCCCCCAATTAAATGCCCTATGCCATCATTAATGCAGCATTGTTGACAGAGGAAAGCGGGAGATGTATTTCGCTAAAGGGAGAGGTCAGCGTGGCCGTGCTCCTGCCGAGCTGGGGGTTAATTTGAAGCAACAATAAAAGCAAAGCCCTCCATTTCCTCCCCGTTGCTCAGAGAGGTCGCCTGAACCGCCCGCCCGCCCTCCGCCTTCAACCCAGGCCTGCTAATGAAGACTCCTAGACTTTGCCTCATCCACAAATACCCCCCCTACATACCCCACCCCACCCCCCCATCCAACCCATCCTTAACAAGTTGAACTTCGCCTCAGTCCCTGGCAATTATCGTGTCCCTCAGATGCGTATGTTTGCATTTGTGGTGTGAACGTCTTGCACCCGAGGAAGGGAGGATGCAGTCGGCCGAGTAAAAAAAAAAAAGAAAGAAATTCTCACGGCAAATTAGATGCTGACTGATAGACAAAGCAGATTGCTGTAATTGTTCAATTATCCGTCATTAGTTAGCTGCGCAGAAAAGTGCAGCACTGTGCTTGAGGAACAGGGTGGCGAGTGAGCGTGTGTGTGTGTGAGCGTGTGTGTGTGTGTGAGCATGTGTGTGTGTGAGCATGTATGTGTTTTACACTATTTATGCTGCTCATTCGTGCCTTTGAACTGCAGGCACTGTAACATTTAACAACAGCCAAGGGTCCTTAAGGCTGAAAGACCCCCTTGCCCTGCACTTGCACATCCTGTGTGTGTGTCTGTGTGTGTGTGTGTGTTCTGTCTACCCCTCTCTTTCCCTTGCAGACTCTCTCACACACACAGACAAACACATAGTGCTGAAGGCATGGGTGGTGAGAGATTGGCCTTCAAAGGCTCCATGGTGCCTTGTCTGCTCCTTAGGCGCTTGGTGGGTGCTACTTACTCCCTCTGCGTGCTTGCAACCATGCGTTCAGATGAGTGAAGGCTTAGGGGGACTTCATCAGATGTTCAACGAAATGGCCTTTTACCATACCTCACTGCCCCAGGTGGCAATGTCTCTGTTGCTGCTGGCCCTGCTAGCAATGCTTCTAGTTAAGAAGAGAGACATAAATAGAAAAAAGAAAGTTAGCTGAATTGGCTCTTTATAATATATTTGATCAGTAAAAGCTTATTTATACTGCTTAATTTATAGAGTATATGACAAGAAACTTGAAACATTTATTGCTGTTGGTGCTAGCACTGTGTCTGCTGAGTCTTCTGCTGCTGTGGTTTCAGCTAGCACCGCCTTAGCTAGCACTGCTACTGTTTCTGCTGCCACTGCCACTGCTAGCATTGCTTTTGCTATCACTGCTAAGACTGCTTCTGTTGTCTGTGCTAGCAGGGCTTCTGCTGACCTGACTATAGTAATGTACCTCTGCTTGCGCTGTTGCTGCTACCACTCTCTGCTGCCTTTGCTAGCCATGTGTCTGCTGCTGCTGCTCTTGCTGAGGTGCTGTTGCTGCCAGGCATATCCTCATTAGATCTCTCCATGAACCTGCTGAACTCCACCTCGCTATTCCACAAATAAATAAATAAATACAAAAACACTCCTTGGAGGGTTCTCATGATAAATGAATCCCCACAATGTCCTTCACCTGCCACTTGAGAGCTCTCAGTCTGTTTGACTTTGTGTGAGGCCCACTTCTGAAGCGGTGTGTGCAGGGTTGGATTGCTCAGCTGTTTGTGGTTCTGGTGTTTTAGCTCGGTGTCACAGACAGTTTCCTTGAAGGTGAGTGTTTGTGCAGTGTTTGTCTTCTCTGACCATACATGAGACATCAATGTCTGAGAGTTTGTGCTTTTGATTTTCCCCTCTTGGCCCTGCTGTGCTGCCAGATAGTTGTGTTTGTAGAAGAGTAAGCATGATGCTGTTCTGCTCCTCTGAATAATTTCACTTCCTTCATTTCGGTCTATTGTAGTTGTTCTTTCTGTATTATGTGCTGTCTCTTGTTACTGTTTTGCTCGCACGCATGCGCGCATACACACATGCACACACGCACATGCACACATGCACACACACATGCACACATATTCTCTCTCTCTCTCGGTTAGTCAGCCATTCACTCATAACACATGTAAAATGTACACACACACACACACACACACACACACACACACACACATCAGTAATCAGCCCCAAAGTCTCTTTTTCTTGCCTGATCAGACCAAATTATTATTCCTCTTTATCCAAGCCCTGGTGGGCAGTGTTGTGTTTGTCCAGGCGTAACAGCGATAGGCAGAAGTCAGCAGCTGTACGCAATTATCAGCGCCACTCATTTGAAGTCTAATGAGACAATAGAAGGAGGAGTGCCTCAGGAACTGCACGCCTGCCTGGGCTGCTGCGGCGGTGCTCAGGGCTGGACAGGAAGAGGGGACAGCGGCGCTCGCTGGAGTGGATTTTATGAGTCTCTGTAGGATTAGCACGCAATTGGGCCGTACAATTTACTACTCATGATTTTTTGGGGGACGTTTTGACTTCTTGGGCTCTTGTTGTCCACGGAGTGAGCCTTTTTTCAAAATACTGCTCCGTGGAAAGTGGTTATGCTATGATAAAAACATGATTTTAAAGCAAAGTTTTATGTCTTAGAACTGTAATCTTAAGGATATGATGGCCTTAAGAAACCGACTGGCCTGTGGTGTGTAGATAAGAATTTTAAAGAATTCCCAAAAGTGTGTAGATAGGGATAAAAAAAATAAATAGATCAGTAACAAAAAACATCAGATTACCTTCAAATGCATTCACATTTCATGTTTAGTGACTGAACACGGTGTTATTTTATTGCATAGTTTGATTGCCTTGTCATAAGAAGGCCCAGACTTCAGATGGTATTATTCTTCCCCCGAGCTGCTTTAGTGTGGCAGCCACCTGTGCTGATTGAGAGATCAGGGCTGTGTGCACCGCTCTCTGAAGTCTTAACAATCAGCCCAATTTGGGTCCTGCCAGGTTGCCATGTTTCACTTGTTGCTCTGTCATGCTCCGCTGTTCGCCTCTTGATGCTCTGCAGCTTTGCCACTGATGGCGGCAGAGGGGGGATTAGCAGGTAGTGCTCGTTCTCTGTCACTTGCTGGCTCACTTGCTTTGCTTGCTTACACTTGCCTGTTCTTACTCACTAACACACACACATACACACACACACACACACACACACACACACACTGTCACTCTCTCACAATCACTCTCTCTCTCTCTCACTCAGTCAGTCACTCTCTCTTTATTCAGTCTCGTTAGGGGAGGCGCAGTCCGTGTCGAGTGTCAATTTTTTTTTTTTTTTTGCGACGCGGCTGCGCCTAATGGTGACTTCCTGGCATTATAGCTGAGAGTAAGTGCGTCCTGGCCGGCGCGATGCTGTCGGGTGGCAGGAAGGAGCGCTGGGGTGGGGAGGTGCGCTGGGATGGAGGAGGCCTCCCTCCGCAGGCAGCCCGGCAGGAGAATAGGAAACGCCGCCGCGGAGGTGGACAAAGGCGGTGGGGCGAAAAAAAAAAAAAAAAAAACTGCAGCGAGAAGCAAATTAAAGCTCATATCTCCCATCACCCCCCTACCCCCACCCTCCTCCTCCTCTCACCCCACCTCCCTCCTTGCTATGTTTTCCTGTTTGGATCTGAAGGTGATTGGAGGCGAGGCAGTGACAGTTGACGGAAGCTCTGTGAGGAGAGAGTATTTATTTACAGTGCGACGCGGTGATGCACGCTCAGGATGCGGTTTTCTGGAGGATGTGAACCTCCCTCCCTCCCTCCCTCCCTCCCTCTCTCTTTTTCTACCCATCCGCCGAACCCCCTCAACCCCCTCCCACACCCACCACCACCCCCACCCCCACCTACCACGCCGGCAACCTCTCTTTTAAACAAGTCCCTGTGCCCTTACCACCTCCTGCCCCGGTTGATGTTCTGAGGCTGGAGCGAGTCGACGGTGCTTGCTGTGGGCTCTAGGCAGGCGGCTGTATTGTGTAACAGGTCCGGGGGCCACGGTGAGTCCACCTCCGTCCCTCCCCCCTCTCCCACCCCCCCAGACCTCCACTCACTCAGCAGACCTTCCTGTCTGGGCCTCAGGAGTTGCACTCAAGGTCAGCGCAAGTCACAGAGAAGGCGAGTATAAGATCCAGCAAACTGTGTGCGTGTGTGTGTGTGTGCGTGTGTGTGTGTGTGTGTGTGTGTGTGTGTGGAACAAAAGTGATGGCTGAAGGAAAGAGAGAGGCAGGCAGAGAGGGTGTGAATATTCTGTCTTCAGTGAGAAGGCGAACGGAAAGGAAAGGTGCCACAGACCTTGAATTGTACCCGTCTCTCGGGTGTTCTTGTTACCGTAGCATAGTTACCTTTTCCCTCACCTCAGGTTGCTTAGAAGAAAGCACTGTCGCTGTGTGGTATGATAGGTGTGATTTTGTAGACCATAAAGCATGGTACCTAACTTGCATGAATCGTATATCACTATATTTTCAGTCTGTGAACATGTTGAACACAGGAACATGTTGACTTACCTTATGGCTGTAGTTCAAAATGTTAAAACCCATGTCCATCCAATGCATTTAAAGTGCTCATGCATATGCACCCATCACATTAATGTACACATCTACCAGGTCATACCATGGACAACATGGAACAATGGCCTCGTAGTTTCTGCCTTTAAGGTACAGTAGGCTACCGTTTTTTGATATTTCTCAGTTTCGACAAGAGCCCCTTTGCTGTTTTGGTAGAAGTACTTTTCTTTTAACAATCTGTCATATATGTCGACCTCTCAAAAAGTGTCAGTGGGGCACTGGTGTGTTTTTCAGAGAGGATCATTATGTCATTATAAATGTTAATGAACGAGAGGGACTAGCATGGTTTTTATGAAGTCATCACTATTTTCTCTCTCCAGTTTTCTCGCTCTCTCTCTCTCATTCTCTTTTTCTCTCTCTCAATCTTTCTCTCTCTAACTCACTTTCTCCCTTCCTTTCTTTCTTCCTTTCTCTCTCTCTCTTTTGCAGTCTCTCTCCCGTAATTGCTACAATGTCATGATTCGTAGTGCCTGACCGGTTTTGTTTTTTGGTGCCCAAGCAGCACAGCTGAAATTGAACTTTGGCTGCCACTGGAGCTCTGGGTGGCTGACACATCAGAGGAGGAATCTTTTTTTTATTTTTTTTATTTAAAGTCTTCGGAACAGACGAGCAAAGCAGCTCTTGTTAGATGACATTAGAGTGTCCTGGCGAGTATATAAGGTTAATAGCCTTAATGAGGCTGAAAAATGCAGGGAGACACTGGATCAGCTTTGCGTTCATGGATCACTTGTCTAAACGGTTCAAGTATTGTGCTGACCGCTTTGCTCCCGCTGCAAATGTGGAACTTAACTTGAGAGGTGGCCTTTTTGCTCTGATCGAAATGTGTGCTGACTGCGTCTCTTCTGCTGAGGCCGATTTGGGGTAAATTTGTGTGTGTGTGCGTGCGTGTGCGTGTGTGTGCGTGTGTGCGCGCGCGCACGAGCGTGCATGCGTGTGTGTGTGTGTGTATGTGTGTGTGTGGTCTGCAGTAATCGTCTATGGGGTTTTGGGTTGAACACATTAATTGTGGCGTGCCACACTTCAAAGTCGCCTTGATACCGGTGGCTACGCTACATATACAGGCAGTATTCCGCCTGCATAAGGCTGCTACGTATACACAAGTGCTGTAGATGATTAACTAAGCTTGTAAGTGAGGAAGGTGTGGCTGAGCACAGGGTAGGCACGAGTGCGTCTGTTATGACGCAGGCTCATCTGTTACCTGAAGCCCACTGTGGCCTTGATTCAGCCTGTGAGTAATGCCCTTTGCTCAGTCACAAACCCACTTTAAACCTCAGGGATTTCCGTGATCTTTAACATTCAAATTGCCATCATTTACCATGGTGACTTTTGTTTTTGGGTGGTGCACTGTAAGAGGTGCTGATCAGAACCAACATGGCGAAAGTAGTTGTGAAGTCTTCGGTTGTTTTTACCTTGGTCTAACTGTGCAATGCCCTGTATGTTCAGAAAGTACATGGCATTGTTAAGTTAAACCAACCCAAAAACATTCATGCAGCCTGTTTTTTTTTAAGTTGGTTCTATGCTTTTAGTCTTTCCAGTGTGGCGGGAGTGTAGAAGGGACTCCCTTTCCTCACTGGTGATGTGGTATACAGGAGAAGAATTTACCGTGCTGCAGTATGAGGAGGGATGCAGAAGGAGGTGTTGGCATCATGGCGGTGTGGTGGAGGATTCGTGCAGGATCAGCGTAGGCCCCCGAGGAGATGGTGCGGTTAACAAGGAACCCTTCCATCTGCCCCCCCACCCACCCACCATTGAACTGCTCCACTCTTCCTCAAGGGGACACAAAGGGGGTGGGAATACTCTCTCTCTCTCTCTCTCTCTCTCTCTCTCTCTCTCTCTCTCTCTCTCTTTCTGTCTGAGAGGGAACAAAAGAAGACGTGGGGAATCAGAGCAGACAAACAAGCAAGCAAGCAAACAAACAAATAAAAAAACAAACAAATGTGCAGGCACAGTTGCTGAGCGTTGAGGGCCTTGGGCTTTCCGCTTTCCACCTGGTTGAGTCTACAGACTTGGCTCCTACACACCCACAGAAAACACTGCCCTATACAAGATGAAGTGTCTTGTAGTAGTCCACTTCATGTTGACAGACAGGATATGTTTGATTTTTTTTATTATAGACTTTCTTGAGAACTGTAACTTAACTTAACTGTAACTGTAACTAATCGGCAATTAATGATATTGACTACCATCAATGATGTTCTATTGATCTTTTAAAAAAATATTGATCATTTAGCATTGTGTTAACAACAGACTGATTGATTTGATGGCAATTCTGGTTCACAAAGAACAGGGTAGCTCTTGGGAGGCTCTGACAAACTGGAGTAGCCAACAGTAGGTAAGGTTGTATTTGAAGGCCCATCCTTGTACAAGGATGTTTGTTGTATGTTGTGTGGTGGGTGTTGTTTGTTTGTTTACATTTTGTAGACGAGAGCTCGCTGGAGGGTGCAAAGTTATGCACACACTATGACTGAATCGGCGAGTGTGGGCGCCAAGGCTGAGGCCGGAGTGGGCCCTGCAGACTAAAAGGCCGATAATATATATGTGTGGATTGATCTGGGTGTAGAGACCCCATTATCTCCTCAGATGTTAATTGCAAAGGGCTCAGCTTGCGTGTCAAAAGCCGGATAATTGAAGAAGGTAAAGGATGTGCCACTCTTTATTTATGTGCTCTCTCTTTCTCTCTCTGTCTTTCTCTTTCTCCCTCTCTCCCTCTCTCTATATCTCTATCTCTGTCTCTATGAGCTGGCGTCAGATATTCTCCATTTCTCTCTCTTTCTCCCTTTCCCTACTCAATCTCAATCTATCTCTCTCACTTACACCCTCTCCCTCTCTTGCTATCTCCTCACTGCGTCCTTTTTTTAGAAGCCGTTTATTTATCGCGCTGTAATATCATATTGTCGGGGGATGATCATCTTTTTCTTCCTTTATTTCACGGTGGTATGATTCACCTCTAAACGTTCGGTCTGTGCAGGCCGAGATCCATTCTACTGTCCTCCTTGATGGCGGCCCTGTATTTCGGGCACTCGGACCAATTTATAGTCCAGTCGACAGATGGCCCAGCGCGAGAGGCTTTCTATCCGTAGTTCTGCCCAGGTGACACAAAATCTCTTTTTTTAAAATTGAATACTTCTTCAAACCCATCTGAACAAGGACACATGTCATGTCAGTGATCAAAGCAATACTCCTAAACGCAGAACTTTTGAGTTGCTATCCAATCAGAGTTAGTGATGACATCTGCTCTGTTTTAATTTTTTTTAATGTACGCAACAAACTCATTCACATTCGCAAACAAATGTTTTACGTTTTATTCTGTCGAGCAGGATTGAAGTAAAGGGTAAATGTAAGTACACAGACTTTACACGCCTCTCAAATTTCAGAAATCCAGTTTATCCACCTCGAAGGAGAGTTTATCTACCTGTTTTACATTCCAAAATCACACTAGATCATTTATATTTACAATCTGTTCACTGGGGACCATTTTACAACACCACTGGTATTGTCCAAACCTATTTCGAATATCTTTTTAAAACATGTTGATGTCGTTACTCTGCGCCAACCCTTACTGTGATGACCAAATTCCCACCCCCAAACACCCCGCCGCATTACTTTACCACCACCCCCCTGCTGTCGAGCATCACCTCCTGTCGCCTGACCTTCCAGCTAAGGGTGTGGGGCGGGTACTGAGAGAAAGCATCTCTAGCCACATCAAGCAGCCCCGGCGCTTCTCAGTCCTGTGTGATGACGCAAAACGGGTTTTTTTGGTGCACCTCCTTTTGTGAGCGCCTCCTCCTCCTCCGCCGTGCGCCTCCTCCTCCACCGTGTATCAGCTTTTTATCTGACCCCGCAAGAAATGAGAGTGCATGTTACGGTCGCCTTGTAGGCTTGCCGCACCAACACAACAAGAGATGTTAGGTTAACTAATGTCACCTTTTTTTAAAAAGAGAAAAAAAAAGAAACTACTTCCCTGATGTTTATTTTTAATAACTGAGTCAGTGAAAGGTTACAAAGGCGTGTTGCTCACAGGAGGTGAAACTGAAGATGCTTAAAGAGGTGTGTGTGTGTGTGTGTGTGTGTGTGTGTGTGTGTGTGTGTGTGTGTGTGTGTGTGTGTGTGTGTGTGTGTGTGTGTGTGTGTGTTATTTTCTCTGTTTGGGTAAACATATCTTTGCGCAGAATCTGACTGCAAAGCAAAACCTTGTCAGGGGACTTTCTTTTTAACACTTTGTGTTTTTGCAAAGTTTTTTTTTCTTTCTCTCTCTCAATCACAAAGCCTGCTGATATAGGTAAGATCAAAACAGTCTTTCCTGTGGTTTTAAGATGTGGTGTCTCTTTCTGCAACATTGGTCCTGAGTACTCGCGTGCACACAAAACACAGACACACACATGCACATACACAAACACACACACACACACACACACACACACATCTAAATAGAGGCCACACACAAGTGAGGTGTTTATAGACCTCTCTGAAGCCAGCTATGTTTCTTTGCCACATCCTCTTCTGACCAGCGCTGAAGTGAGCTTACTTAATATGCTAAAGCAGCACATGCAACAGGACTGGACAGGAAAGGGATAAAAAAGCACCAAAGAAAACCTCAAAGTGCCAGCTAGCTCTGCACACAAACAGCTGGTAGCACCAACATGCTCTGGTGCGTGGTATCAGACACCGTTGCCTAATGTTTGCTTTTCTTAAAATAGCATTTCTTTTCTGTGGCGGCATTACATTGGTACCCTCAGCAGTGCGCACTGGAATTCAGTATGACTAATAGCAAAGGCTGCTTGCATCTATTTTGGGTGGGCGCTATGTGTGGGTGTGTGCTCCTTGTGTGTTTTTGTACATGCGTAGTGACTCTCTGTGTTTTTCCTGTGTTGTGTATGATGTATGTGTGTGTTTGTTCATGCAGGTGTGTGGCTGCATTGTGTGTTCTGTGTTTTTGTGCATGCATGCTTGTGTCTGCACTGTGTACGTATGTATCTATCTCTCTCTCTCTCTCTCTCTCTCTCTCTCTCTCTCTCTCTCTCTCTCTCTCTCTCTCTCTCTCTCTCTCTCTCTCTCTCTCTCTCTCTCTCTCTCTCTCTCTCTCTCTCTCTCTCTCTCTCTCTCTCTCTCTCTCTCTCTCTCTCTATGTATGTATGTATGTATGTATGTATGTATGTATGTCTCTTTCTCTTTCTCTTTCCCTTCGTGTGTGTGTGTGTGTGTGTGTGTGTGTGTGTGTGTGGACGCATGTGTGCAATTGTCTCCGACACACACACACACACATCGTCTCCTGCCTGGCCCTTGATGGGCAAGTGTGCCTGTGCTTGGTGATTTAGTGCAGCACCTGGTGGACACCCGCAGAAATAAGTGCTATCATACCCTGAATTACGGCGTATATATGGGCCTTTGACAGGTGGAGCATATACTGTGAAATGTAGCTTGTTGTCGAAGGGTCTTTGGAGGTATTTAGGCACTGTCTGTCACTTTTGTTTATGAAAAGAAATTGGACAGGTTTTTGCAAAGACTCCATCTGTTCCCCCCCACGCAAAAACACATCCCCCCCAAACCCATCTTGTTTTATTTTCTCATTTTGGTTGATTTGAGGTGCAAGTAATAGCACAGCACAGCGCAGCGCAGCACAACAAGGCACACACAGCACTGGATGTGAGCAAAGATGGGTGAGTCATCATGCTGGTGTTTTTGTTCATTTTTTTTGTTGTTTGTTGTTCTGCTGTTATGTTTTCTCATTTTGGTCGAATTGAGATGCAAGGAACAGCACTGGACAGGAAAAGAGCAAAGAAGGGTCAGTCATTATGGTCAGAGGGAAAGGGAGGGAGGGAAAGAGAGAGCAAGAGAGAGAGAGATGGTTAGTGGGAGAGATGGTTAGACAGAGAGTGAGAGAGAGGGAAAGGGAGGAAGAGTGAGAGAGACACAATATGAGAGACAGAAAAAGGGAGAGCGAGCGAGCGAGTGAGTTGCGGTGAGGGAAAGAGTGCAAGGATGGTAAGCAGAAATGATGGAGGTCTGCTCCACTTTTTCCTGACCGGAAGCCTAAGACGGAGACGGAGTGTAGCGGTCGAGCCATGGGTCGAACCCGACATCATCCCAGTGAAGCCGCAACATTTTAACCCCCCCCCCCCCCACCACACACACACACACACACACACACCCTCCTCTGGCCACCAGCCCCCACACCACCACGCCCCATCATCCCACTGCTCCTTCTCTCCCTCAACCCGGCCCCCTCAATCTGAATGTGTAGCATATGAAGCACTTTCACCACCTGCTCACACACACGCCTCGATAGTCTCTGCCACCCGATCATCCACCCTTAGCGGTTGCTAATGAAGGGATCAATTTGAATGTGCTGTATTTGAACCAGCATCCAATGTCTGCCCCCCCCCCCATCACTTTTAGTATCCGGCCACACCAACCCCCCTACCTCTTGGTCCCCCCCCCCCGAACCTCCCCCTTCCTCCCCCCATTCACTCTTAGTGCTGTATGGAAGGCCAGCACCGCCGCCCTATCCACCCTCAGTGCTGTTGTTTATGATGGGATGGGAGCGAGCGTGTTATTTAATAAAGAGGTGGGGGGGGGCTCGCCACCCTTCCTCTGCCAGGCGGCATTATTTCACCGCGTCAGGGCCCGGCACGCACGAGCGCTTGTTGGCTTGTTCGGGCCTGTACTTGTAATGGCCTTTATTGATCCCAGCAGCATCTGGGGTTCCCGTGATGTTATTAAGGAGGAGATAACTTGAGTGTAATTCCACTCAAACAATATATTAGGGTTTTATTGGTCTAAATAACTTTGCCGTTTAGACAGTAATGCAACCAGTAAGTCAAGGGTGCTCTTTACGTCTCGGCGATCTTAATAAACCATTTCCTCTGCATCCTGCTGTGGGGTGGTGGTGGGTGGTGGTGGGTGGGGGTGGCGATAGGTTGAAAGGCATGCTGGGAAGTTTCCACGATGTCAGTGGAAGTGTGGTTTTGCTGGGTGTCTAGACACATATTGAAGCAAGGGAATGGATAGGGTAAAACGCTATCTTTAACACAATCTATATCATGTTAAAATACATAGGAAACATTTTTCACACTGGCATTTGCCTGCCCTTTGAGATGCATTGACAGATGTTTATTTCGGAATTTTTGTGCTGAGTATTTTTTCACATTCGGTTTAAGTCATATCATATGCCACCAGTGACTCTAACCAGTGTTGCAGGTAGTAGTCATTATGTTCACCTGTAATGTAAAGTCCCAGGTTTTGTCCATTTTGTAGTTTTATATCAGTTGCCTTTATTGGTGATTAATACTTAAGTGGTTTGCTTTCTGTGGCTTCTGATGAGAGTAACTACTAAGCCCATACACTGCCTGAAAAAAAGAGTATTGCGTATTACTTGCGATGTTTTAATGGAAAAGGCTAAATGGTATTAGTATTTTTGCTGTAATTGGCCTTTGGTAATTTGTCCAAAAAGAACATGCATGTTTCCATGCATATGTAACAACAGTTCTTGTAGTTGATAAACTACTTTTCCTTTAAAACTTTTAATAGACATTTCCCTTTTTCCCCATGTCAAGGACACAGTAAATCCAATATTTATATGAAATAACGATCCCATTTATCTAGAAGCATATTTTGTGGAGAAATTTAATTTGCAGCTATTTAAAGCCCAGGTTTTGGTAATGAATTATTTTGTCATCTTGCCTCTGATGAGATTCATCTTTAATAACTGCAACAATTATTTTATTAAAAAGAGGAGCCATGTATTATGGCTATCGTGCCCAGGTCTGGAAACAGTGAAGGCTTCTCATTAAAAGCTCTATATTACACAGCTCTTTCATTAGTAGCCCCTCTGCTGTAAAAGTCATATTTGAGTGTCAACAATTCTTGTGTTTGAAGTAAGCAGACAAATTTACGTTTTTTTTTTTTTCTTCCTTTTTCCAATCGACGGCGTCTCAAAATGACATCTACTGTACGAGCTGCGCTGTATTAAAAAGAGATAACAATATACCATGCTATCTGATGGTTGGCATATTGGCAAAACAAATCTTAAATGCAGACTTTTAATAAAAATGTAATTTTGCCATCTGACACCGCATGTTGTTTAGAGACAGCTGCTCAGGGTTTTGTCTTTAAGTTGTTTGGGAGGTTTTGGTGATGTGGACCTGTTCAGAGGTCAGTGCTGGTGTTTTCGTTTACCTTCTAGAGTTGTGTCTTCATGTCTGCGTCAACTCTGTACCATCAGTGAGGATGTATGCAGCTTTGGGGGAGTTGTATACAACAACAGCTGGTCTTGCATGGCATCCTTGTTTGGATGCTCTCTTGACGTAGGGTTGTTCTTGCTCTTATCACAGCTTGTTAGTTCTGTAAATATTTGGAAATAGGGGGTTGGTGAGTTTCATCTAGGTCTGCGAAGTTGAAGGTTGACGCATAAGTGGGAGAAAAATGTTAAATTAAACATAAAATATGAGGTGTATTAATGTAGAATCCAGTGTAGAGCATGTTTTATTTGTTTTCCAGTAGTTGCACTTTGTTCCCAAAGAGTCTAATTTAGCAGATGTTGCATGCTTAATTTTACCGTAACAGACATTAGAGATTATTGGGAATGATGGCAGTTTCTTTAGCCACAGATTGAAACCATGCAGAATCTCTCAGGAAGTGGTGATTTCTCTGAGTGTAAATGCTGGTCTGTTTACCAGCATATGAAAAACAATCATCAGTTGGCATCAGAATCACAGTAGTTGTGCTTGATTTACTTTTCATTTAGCCTTTGCACATTTAATTTAACATGTCTCTTCTTTAGGGATTGTTTTGTACATCAACAGAGTAAAAAAAAAATTAAGTTTTTCTTTTCTCGTGTAATCAAAGGCAGAAGTGAAATTGGGAGGTTGTTAAGTAATCATTTATTTTTGACTGTACGAAATGCCTACTTCCCTTAACTTGTGGCATCTCTCAGACAGATCAAATAAAGATGTTTGTTTCGCCACACACACACACACACACACACACACACACGTTATGAGTCAGACTGCTGGTGGATTTACATTTCCTGTCAGTCCTCTGGCCTACGTATGTTTGGACGCCCAAGCGCTTCGGTGGAGATGCATTTGATTCACTTGGAAATGTGAAATTGCGCAGCATGATGACGTGACTGAAAGTGTAGCGTTATCTCTTAATCGGCACATCACTCGTAATAGATATGTGGAAGTTAATGACTCCCAAACCCCAAAGGGGACTAAGTGTGCTGGAGTGAGATGGTTCACCTCTCATATGTAGGGCTGCTGCATGCAGGTACAGCTGTGGGCTACTGTCTGATTGATATTTCCTTTGACCCTCAGTATATCTGGCCTGAGCGTTTGTATGTCCAGGAAGTTGTTCCCCCTTCCCAGTGATAATCGTTTTCTGTGCATTTCATTCTTTAAGTGAATCTGCATCTGTATGTGGACGTCGTCCGGAGTGGAGTAATCAACTAAATGCAGCTACTGCTTTGCTCTTATTACCTGAGCAATTTCATCCACCCCCCACCCCACCCCCGACCCCACCACCACACTTCTCCTCCCTCCTCTTCCTTCAAGGACAAAACGGGCTGGGGATGAGGGGTAGGGATAGGGGTTGGAGGGTATATGTGTGTGTGTGTGTGTGTGGGGGGGGGGGGGGGGGGGCTGTAGATCCGGTGTGAAGTCTCTGCGCTCGGGGAGAGAGCAGCAACAGCAGCAGATCTCTTTCCAGCGCCAGCTGTTCTCTCCGATACGCCCGCCGCCGCACTGAAACTCTCTTAATATAATTCGGCCCGGGCTCAGGAGAGTAGCGCAAAAACAAGCGTGCCAGCGAGGGGGGAGGTGGGTAGGGCTGGGGAGGTGGGTAGGGCTGGGCCAGGCTGGGCTGGGCCGGGCTGGGTTGGGTTGAGGCGGGGGCGAGGGGTGCGTTGAATTTTTCATCAGCCGGGGCCTGGAACGGCCGCTGAGTTGGGTGGGCAGCGCGCTCATTCATGAGCAGATGTTCAGCGCAGTTACACGCGGCGGTTAGCGTGAACCTCCTGGCCTTTTTGCCACCGGCTGCAAGGACGTTGGCAGCGACCTGGCATCTGAGAATTGCTCCCCGGCAAAAGAGAAAGAGGGCGAGTAAGAGCGAGCGAGAAAGAGGAGGAGAGAAGGGAAAGCGCACTGAGGCCTTCGAAGAGCTGCTGCTGCCCCCAGCCCAGACCCCCTCCCTCCCCCTTTTTAAGCCACCTCCCAAGCTCCGGCCGAACTGCCGGAGGAGCAGGAGGAGGAGGGGAAGGGGAGCCTCTGACAGGCCATCAGTCTTTGGGCAGACAGTGATGAAAGACCCCTCCCCCCGCACACGCTCCTGGGACAGCCGCAAAAATTCCTGAAGACAATTTTTGCAACTTTTGTCATTAATTTCTTATGACATCTACCACGCACATAACAAACCCATGCCTACTTGCCAAGGCAGATTCGACAAGCGAATAAAAAAAAGAAGAAAAAGTCCCTTACCCCCATTCATGTGCCCCCACCCTCTCCCTCTTCCTCCGCTCCAAAAAAGAACCAATCCACAGCTGTTTTTTTTTTTCTTTTTTTGGTCTTGTTTGTTTATAGTAAACGGTTTGCTTTTTGGGTGCCTCTTGCATCACAGCCGAAAGAGGAAACTCCTCTCTCTCTCTCTTTCTTTCTCTCTGAGTGATTCTGTGGGTGGAGGGGGGCCCATCTGGGAGGAAGTGATGGTTGGGGCCACAGTTGGTCCAAACAGGGCCCCAGCTGCCAGTGGTCAGCCAGGTGTCCATGGGCCCCTGTTTCATATACACGGTTTGGTGACAAATCTAGGTGTAACTCACAATAAGGGGGTAAACATCCGAATAGAAGAGTCCTATAGCTTTGTTTCGCAAGGAGAATAAAACTAGATGCCTTTTTTATGTTAGGAGGTTTCAAATGCACGATTTGGTAACCCTTTTTGGTTACATTTTTTTTTACTGTCCCTGTTACATGTGTTGGGTACAGTATAGCAAAGTGTGCAACAATATGTATTTACACTGTACCTTAGGGTTAGGTTTTTACAGTGTAAGTGCACGATTTTACATGTTGTATGTAGATACACTAAAAAAGAAACCGTAAAATAAAGTGTTACACACTTTGGTTAAAGGGGTCCCTCTTATGATGTATTTACATTGTAAAATACAGTGTAATAAAATGTGTAAACACATAACATTTAGTACATACACAGTATAAACCTAAGGTTTATGGTAAGAGTTAGGATTAGGTATACATAGTGTAAGTACATAATGTTATATGTTGCTACATGCTGTGACCGTCAAAATAAAGTGTTTGCCACGGTTTGGTGATAAACCTGGGAAAACGAACTCAATATCATAAGAGGAAGTCAATATCATAATGAAAGAGGCCTACAGCTTTGTTTCACAAGGAAAAAAAACACAGGGAGCCTTTTTTATATTAGGAGTATTACTGCTTACTCTGAGTTTACCTACCCACGTTTGTCATTATGAAGCCATATATTTGAAAAAGGGGCCCTGTTGGCTATACTGCCCAACATACTGTACGCTCAAGCCTCTTGTTCGACTTACAGTACTACTAGTCAAGTACTTACTTTCCACATCTGATGACTTTACTACAGTTGCAGTCCTTGACCATGTTTGATATGTTTCTCTCTCTCACACTGCTTAAGCGTTTCTGGGTTAGCGCGGTGTCGTCACCATGAAAAGCATCTGAATGACTTTGAGGGAGGTGATTGTGAGGCTGTAATTGAGGGAAGATAACATTTTTTTTTTTTTTCCATTTTCTTTTTTTTTTTCTTGCACGCTCTTCTTTCCCTCCGTCAAGTGCTTGTTTCTTCGGCACGTTCCTACTTCGCAGTTTCTAATTGCCAGTTTTCAGGTTGGGTTTATGAGAGCAAAACTAATTAGTGTTTCTAAATTCAGCTGGAAGAAAATAGCAGTCGGATTGATTGTTCTGGTTTCCTCTCCTGTGTCAGGCGCTCAACAATAAAATAAGACTCTAATCACTTTCAAAGCGTCCGTATTTTTAAACCGCTGGCTGAATGTCACTCTCGGTCTCCTGGCATTTTGTTTGGCAAGATGGCGGAAAAAGCGAGTTGCCCTCTCCCCTCTCTTTTGCTCTCTCTTTCTCTCTCTCTCTCTCTCTATCCTCTTTCCCTCTCTTTCGTTCTCTCTATCCTCTCCTTCTCTCTCTCTCTCACTCTCTCGCTCTCTCTATCCTCTCTTTCTCTATTTATTTTTGAAAAAATCCTCTGTTATTTGTGGAAAGTTTTGTGGAGGGGGAGAACACTAGGGCTTGTGGAGGTGAGGATTGGCTGGGGTAGAGGTGGTGATGTTGTGATGGGGCAAAGTGTGTGTGTGTGTGTGTGTGTGTGTGTGTGTGTGTGTGTGTGTGTGTTTTTCTGGGGGGGGTGGTAAAGAGAGGGGGGAAAAACTGCAACAATGCTGTTGTGTTTTAGGTGGGGTTGCGTCTCCTTTGATTGGGAACGTCCTGCTGCTGACTGGCTGGGACAGGACAGGGTGGCGGACAGGGTGGCGGGTTTACAGTAGCGCTGACTTTCTGCTTACCTTTCCTCAGGCCCTCTCCAGCTGCTGCGAGCCCTCAGGAAGCCGGCCGTGGGCCCGCACGCCTCTCCGCACCGCTCACAGAAGGGCCCTCTTGTTTGCATTGGCAGACGCTCCCCCCCCACCCCCACCCCCAACCTGCCCCCCCAACTACCACCCCACCTCTTGGGGAACTTCTGCTGCCTCTGCAAAAAAGAGTTCAGTGGCGGCCGGCGTGTGTGTATGTGTGTGTGTGTGTGTAGTCGCCTGATGTGTGCGTGTGTGTGTGTGTATGTTTGGGAACTGGCCGTGGCGGCTTTGGCTGTGTGTGTGTGTGTGTGTGTGTGTGTGTGTGTGTGTGTGTGTGTGTGTGTGTGTGTGTGTGTGTGTGTGTGTGTGTGTGTGTGTGTGTGTGTGTGTGTGTGTGTGTGTGTGTGTGTGTGTGTGTGTGTGTGTAGGGATGGGGCAGGCAGCGGTCCGAGGGGGCAGGATGGTGTTCTTTCCACCTCTCCTCCTCCTACTCCAGTGCAGGAAACACATTTTGCCTTCCTTTCCCTTTTGCGCGGAAAACGGGAGAGAGAGAGAGACAGCGAGAGAGAGAGACGGAGGGAGGGAGAGGGAAGGCAGAGCAGGGAGGTGTGTGCGTGCCTGTGTGTGTGTGCATGTGTCTGTGAGGGTGGGGAGGGGTGGATGGGCCATGTAGAGCATGGTGGCGGTGAAAGAGGCTGAATGACAGCATCGAGCCGCTGGGGGTTCGTGTTAATCTTTGGCGTTTATGTGCAAGGGCCGTGCAATACTCAGAACAAGCTATTTCCGTGATCTGTGCGTTCTCAAGGCCTGCTCTGCTGGGGTTTCATTTTCGACTGAATTAAAAAAAAAGTTTATAGGTCATTTTAACAGCGTGCCGTAAAACTTACACTATTTTTATTTTCCCCACCCCTGCTCCGCGGGGATTTGCCTTCAGAGGGCAGTAATTAAGAGCCGGCGAATCCGCAGTCAGGGACGAACGGTGTTTAAATGCAATTAGAACAGTGCTAGAATCAATTTGAACTCAATTACAGTTTGCTGGATGTGCCATTATTTGTGTAATCAAGGGAATTTTTCTCCGGGATGCTAAATAACACACCTCTTGGATATTTAAAAAAAAAAAAAAAAAAAAGGCGAACCATGTAGGGACAATAAGCTCAGCTTAACCCAGTGAATTTGTAGCCTTTTAATATGGGATTGTTTCAAAGTGACCTCTCTCTCCCACTGTCTCTGTCTGGCTTCCCCTCCCCCCCCACTCCTCCCTCCCCCCTCCCCTGCTCCCCCATCTTTCTCTTTGGCTCATCTAAAATAAAAGTAGCTTTGATTGTCTTGAGATGAAGCTATCACAATACTAGGGAATGGAGGGTAATTAGAGGATTTGCTCCTCTGCGTTGGCTGTATGTAGAGCATGGAGCCACTGATGACTGGCTGGCTCGACCTGCTGCATTTCCTCATTTGAAAAAGGAGAGCTTGTCTAATTTTTCCTTCTTCTTTCTTTTTGCCTTTCACTCTCACTCATTCTCCCTCCCTCCCTCTCTCTGTCTCTCTTTCTCTTTCTCTCTCTCCCTCTTTCCCTCCCCTTCTCTACTCCTGCCTCTCTCTCTCTATCTCTCTATCTCTGTGTCTGCCTCTCTCTCTTTCTCTCTCACTCTCTCTCTCCCTCTCTCTCTCTCTCTCACTCACCTGCTGTGTGTTGCAGTAGCCGGAGGACTCCAGTGGTCACATCCTGTGGAGCCAAGGATCACAGTACAGTAAGTGCCTCCCGTCATACTAGACAGTCAATTCTGTCAGGTACATTCTGTCTCTCTTCCTTGTACAGTACAATGCTAACTTGTTCTTCCATTCCATTGCTCACATACTGTTCTGCATGATACAGGTGCTTTAGTGTCAGATAGGAAACTACAGTGTAGCCTTGTGGCAGTTCGTGTCCCTTCTCATACCATGCCGTTTGTCTTACCAGTTGAGGGTTACATGGCAGTTAATATGGCATGTATTTGAAATGATTGTAGATGGTTATAAGAAGGGTGATATGTGTATGTGTGTGTGGATTCGTAACGGTGAGGATTGGTTTACCATGCATAGGTCCACCTCTTTCAACTTCATCTTTCAATCTTCAGTCACTGTTTGGCGGATCAGACTAATTTTTGTTGTTTATGTTGTGTATGATTTCTCTATTTTAGAATTGCTGAGGCTCTGTATTCTATAGACTCTCCTAAAAAATGAACATACATTACATAGTTTTGCCTGTTGTTGCAGTCTCCTTCAATGTATTGCAGACAGTCAAGGTTGCAAGGCTGAATGACATGTGTGTGTCTGTGTGTGTGCGCGCGTGTGAGTGCGTGATTGAGTGTGTGCACTTGTGGACCTTGGTTTTAAGCCATTTACACCTCGTGTGTTGTGTAAGCACACTATAAACAAACAGTGGCTATCAGCAGACTCCACTCCACCAAACTATTTCAAAACTTTTTGTGTACTGTAAACAGACGTTTTTGACCTTGAGTCATAGACCCAGGGCCTTCACGTGGGACAGAGGTGCACTCTGACAGCCTCTTTGGCTTTTTTTTTCTTCTAACGAACAATTATAGGCAGAGGAAGGAAACCCTGGCTTCTCAGTGTAAAACCCTTGCCATGTAGTGGTTCTACCATGTGTGCTTATAAAAAAGGTGACTTCACTAATTAGCTCATCTACCTGGCTTAAAGAGGTAATTAGAATCAGACCGTTTTGTGAATGGTCATGGTCATGGTCTTGGTCTGGGCCTTTTTATTCTCTGAGGCCCGATTACCAACATCTGTAGTCTGGCGGCAGTCGCACCATGCTTGTAGACGAGAGAGCTTGGTCTGCCACGGCTCTCATAGGCAAGAAGTTCTCAAAGGTGGGATCAACAGGCATCTATCAAATGCCTCTGTGTACTACCAGACAGAGGTACAACCAATCAATACACTGATTCTGATGACGTCATCATTTTTTATTGGTGCCCAGTTTCTCAGGCAAAAGAATTGCCGAAAATTGACCAGATTGGCCAAACTGACCTAACGCGAAATTCTATGCAGAGTCACAGGCAGTATGGGTGGGCCCAGGCTACAACATCTGGTTATTGGTGGTTGGATTTCGGTCAGACTGACCAAAAAAAAGCATCCTTCACTTTACACGAACATCTGTAGGAGTACTTAGTCCTTGAGCATTTATGGTTAGTTATTAATCTTAGATTAGATCAGTAATTCAAATGGATATTTACATTACTGGAGCTGTATACCGATGCTGTCCATTCAGCTAATGTTGCGTCTGTCTAATAAAGATGTGTGTACTGCTTTCGGCCAGCCAATTTCACTTTTTTTTGGTCCAGAGACCAAAAACGCTGGCTGCAACCTTGAACTGCACTTTGTTGTTGTAGCTAAAAGTCTCACAGCTGTGGGATTTAGACCCGGGATAACTCAGAAGGAACAGAGGATACATTCGAAGCTAGCTGAAAACACAACTCTGTCGTCAAAGCTAACATAAGCTGCCGGGGCCGTAGACGGTAAACAGAGGTGGGGGTCAGCTCAGCCTTAGGCTGGCCGGCACGTAATTCCAGGGAAGGAAGGAAGGAAGGAAAAAAATGCCAGCCAAGGCATATACTTTTTTGCAGGGCTTTGTAAAGTGTTTGCCATACCTCTCTACCACAAGTTGACTTGTGGGTTGTAACATTGCCCTATGGTGGATATACACAAGGGTCCTCTCAGTCAGTGGGCTTTGCTTGATATT
>CM059267.1:11340348-11345348 GCA_030347295.1 Setipinna tenuifilis | reverse complement strand
TTGTGTGTGTGTGGGAATGGATGAGTCAAAGTCAACTCTACTTGCTGGCAGTGTGAGCCCTGCGCTTCCCAAACACTGTCTTTTCTCTTCTGGAGCGCAACACAATGGCGGCCATTGTGACGGAGAGGAGCCCGTGTTTATTTTGCCGCCCGCCTTTCTAAAGCGCACAGGTTGCACCCAAATTAAACAACGTGGCTCCACTATCTGGGGCAGAAACACACTTTTGGCAGAGAGAGAGAGAGAGAGAGAGAGAGCTGCTGAGGATCGGATAGGGCTGCTGGGGTACCGAAGGCCGTACCGATGGTGGGTTTGTGGGGATGAAAGGAGAAAGGGGGAAAAGGGGGAAAAAAAGGAGAGGAAGGGCAAAGATGGAAGAGGGGGTGCACAAGAGGGATTGGTCCGAGGAAGTCCGTTGGACTGTTTGACAGGGTTAAACATAGTGAAATATTGGCCCACGCAAGCTGTGACATGCGTAGTTAGTATCAACGAGAGGCATAATTAAGTAGAATCAGTGATTTTTAATTCTATATGCTATGTAATAACAGCACCTTGCTGAATAATTCAAGGCAAAAGAACCGAAGAAGGGTGGAAGGCTTTTTTTCCCCCCATTTCTCCGACAGTGTTTAAATTTAGCTGGTGCCATTGTCCAGCGGTGTGATTAATAGGTTATCTGTCCCGACTTCACTGCTCAGTGAAATATCTGTGTTCATTTGTCTTTAAAGCCGCGCAGTCGGATGGGTCGTATTTCCAATCATTTGTCGGTAGCGACGACGGCGGTTTTTGAGGAAAATATGTATATTTTAAAAAGGTTCAAATTTGGAGACATCGTCAGACCCCCTTTTCATTCCAAAAAAGTTGTCATTCTTTGACAGCCCTACTATGTTTGGGTGAATGAGTGTGAGTTTGAGTTACATTGATATTCTTCTTTTTGTCAATGAAAATGTTTGATTTGCTCCTCTGATCCTATTTCGTTTGGCACACAAGAGGTTTGGTGTAGATTCCATTAAGCTTTGTTGGGAGGATGTTTGGGGAGGATTAGGATGCTGTAAAGAAATGTGAGTGATAATCTTTAGCACCCAAATATTTCCTCGTCGTGACAAATAAGGGGTAGGACCTTCAGCAGCCCTTCTCCAACCCCACGTGTTTACATCGCCTCACTGGTTAGCTCCCGATTGTCTCTGAATCACACACACGGAGACTAAACAACCTGTTGTGTTTCCAATTTAGACGCTAGCTAAGATTTCCAGCACAGTTTCCATGGAAATGAGCTGCTTGTGTATGTCATGGAGGGTTTCTACTTGTCATCTGATCAGATTAGCACATCAGAAAGTTGTGGGATGTTTACAGCTTGAGGCTTTTCGGGGGGGATCATGTTTGAAAGACTTTTTGATACACACGCCCCAGAGCTTACTGGTCGGTCGGTTGGACCAGTGTTCCAACATTCGCTGATCATTCTTTGTATTGAATAATTGATTTGCATGCCCTGAATTATTGAGTGAAGTTAATATCTGATCAAATTAATATTAACACTCTCTGAAATATTTATCATCAATGTTGAAAACTATTAACTTATAGGCCCATTAATATAATCATAAATAGCTATGGTGGAAACGGCTGCAGGAGGAGGAGGAGGAGAAGGAAGAGGAGGAGGAGGAGGAGGAGTAGGATTAGAAAGAGGAGCACTGTAGCAAGTGTGCATGAAGATGTCCAGGGTCTGTGTGTCTTTGTCTGAACTGAGGGAATTTAAAAGTGGGCCCGAGGGCTATGCTTGGAGCCAGTGCAGGCAAGCTCAGGTCAGCGGGTTGCAGGTGTTGTGACGTGATGGCTCTTTTTCGTGCAGACAGGATGGGGCCTTGCTTGGTGTGTGTGTGTGTGTGTGTGTGTGTGTGTGTGTGTGTGTGTGTGTGTGCATGTGTGTGCGTGTAAAGGCCTCCCTGCTGTGTTTAGATCACTTGTTTCTGTCAGTTCATCAATTTTATAGCCTAAAGTTAAATTTGACAAAATCCACCAAATCCACCGTCTCAGAACAGCCTCACAATAAAGGTCACTGTGGGGACAGTAAAGGTAATGGGTTTGTTTATGTATGTACACATGTATGTACGCACACATACGAAATGCCCAATGTAGATGAATAAATAAACAAGCTCCAAGCAAACAAATAAATAAATAAGTAATTGGCCTCCTACTACAACTGATGTTCCCCTAGGCAACGTAAGTCTTGTTAAACTCTCTCTGATGGGATGTAGTGATTACAGTGCCTTGCTAGTATTCCATAGAAGTCACCAACTGACTGTGGAGTACTACAATCATAAAACCTTGTGAGGAAGAGAAGATAGTGTAACTGAATATATTTCCCTGCGCTGTTTCAACTGGCCCCTTTCGGATGGAATAGCCACTTATCTCTCGAACCTGTTTGTGTTTCCAACTGCTCTCATCTGTAGCTGTGGTGTGTGTTTCTGTTGAGTGTGTTTTTGTGTGAGCATGTAATGTGTTATTTTGTCTTACTTGTCACCTCAGGATGCGCCAAGTAAGTTCACATTCAAAATGACTCCCTCTGTGTTTGTCTGTAGGTTATAGTGTTCTATGGCAGTTTGTAGTTTCCAGTTGGTTTTAATTATTAGGACAAATACATAGCTCATTTATGTGTGCATTGCAAAGGTGTTTACTAAATGGTAAATAAGACAATGAGAGAGGTCTAAAAACCAAGTCATTACATGAGAATAATTGCCAGACACTTCAATGAAACATGATCACATTTGATGGTCTTTTTTTTCTCCCTCTTTTCCCGCCTTCCTCTCCCGGAATTTTAATTCTAGTTTAAGAACATAATAATGGCAACATGAAAGAGTCACTCTTTTGCGGTATCTGATAGCTAGGGAGAAGCAAATTATTTCAAATATTTGATATTTAAATTATTTTCAGATGAACAGAGGCGTGAATTGGGGGGGTGGGGTAATGGTGGGTGAGGGGGGTGGTGTGTGAGGGTTGTGGGGGGTGGAGTGGGGGGTGTTAGAGGCCAGTGCCTTCCCCTGGTGATACTCCGGGAGCCTTTGTTTCCTTGGCGTTGGCTCATTAAAAGCTCGGTGCCCGTGAAAGCACGAGTCCACGCGGCACTCTCCTCTCCTCCGCCTGAGACCGCAGGCCCTGGCGAATGCCGTTTTTTTTTAATATATATAATAGAAGTCCACTGGCTCGCTTTTGAGGCGAGGTGATGGCTGCGAAGCTGGCCTGATTAAAATGACAATAGTCTAATTAAGTCGACCTCCGTGTCAGTGTGCGGAAAAGGACTGCTGCCCTGTAAGTTTCCGCTTTTAAAAATCCTTTGTCTTTGGCCTGCTCCAAAATAAGGTTTTTTTTTTTCCTTGCATACCCACCCCCTTTCATATGCTGCTCATACACACACACACACACACACACACACACACACACACACACACTCCTGCATATGCACACACACACACACCGACCAACCCCCCTTGGCAAATGCTTCAAACCCCTTCGATGAGATTTTGCTAATGGCAATTATTTTTATTAGCTAATTAAATCTAGGGTTTCTCTCCTTCTCTCACTTCATCACTCTCTGTTGCTCTCCCTCTCCCTCTCTCTCTCTCTCTCTCTCTCTCTCTCTGACACACACACACACACACACACACACACACACACACACACACACACTCTCATAGAAACACACTAACACACACATACAAACCTTCTCTCTTTCACATGCTCTTTTAGCACAGAATCCTTCAGAGACATGTCGTGTGAGAGGGGCTGGTATTACAAGCACCTTCCAGCGCTGTGTGCCACCGTTCTGATGTCGTATATGACACATAAAACGCTCTGTTTGCATTCGGCCTGATTTGAATGTTAGATGTGGCTGGTTGCTGGTGCTCTCCGCAGCACTGAACGGTGGGTGGGGGGGGGCAGATGGAGAAAGGTGCAGGTTCTGCCCTCACTGTCACTGTCATGATCACTCTGCCCCCCCCCCCCTTTCTGCCCCCTGTGAGGGCATCTCTGGCTCTCCTTTATGCTTCTTCCCCTGTCTAGTCTAACAGAGATGCCCCCAACCACCCCCCACCCCCCCACCCCCCTTTCCTCCGCAGCTCCGAGTTCCCCATTTCAAGATAACATGTGAAGCTTTGTTGCTTTGACAACAGAGGCCATTTTGTTTAAAGTTGTATTTTTTCCCCTTCTTCCTTTGCCCCTCGCCACTATCTGGTGCCATTATTTGATTGGTTAATCTTATCTGAAGTGGATTGGGGGGGTGAATAGGGGCGGGGGGGTTGCAGGAAGGGATAGGGATGAGATGTGGATGGTAAAGGGGGTGGGGGGGTGGGGAGAAGATGGAGGGGGGAAAAAAAGAAAGAAAGACAGAAAGGAAAGAGAGAAAAAAAAAACACACACAGCCAAACCCAAAAGAAGTTGAATGAGTGAAGTGGAAAGAGCGCGCTGTTCCATTGCTCGTCTGCTGGTGATTAAGGTCTATGGGGAGATAATTACGCTTTAGTCTTGAGTTAATGAAACGAAAACTTTTTCTCCCTCGTCTGAAAAGGAAGGGCAGATCTTTTGTACCGCTATCTAAGGCCATCACCCGCCCCTAGACAAGACACGCGTGTGTACTCACACACACACACACACACACACGCACATACACGCACACACACACACACACACATACACGCACATGCACACGCACTCGCACACACACACACACACACACACACACACACACACACACACACACTCACCCTCACCCCAACACACTGAGCCAGGGTTTTGTTTTAGGTCGGTGGCGCCTGTTTCCCCCGCTGCCTCTTTGGGCCAGGCTGGGCTGTCAGTCAGGGCGGTGCGGCCGATAGCTTAGCATGCATCCCCTTTGGCCCGTGCCAGGCCTTCAGATCCACTAACCCCCCTACACACACACACCACCCACCCCTTACTCCTTTGCTCTCCCTCCCCAATGCCGCTGGCCCTAGATGTGAGGAGCTCTGACCTCATCC
>CM059267.1:11300348-11337848 GCA_030347295.1 Setipinna tenuifilis | reverse complement strand
GACAGGGGGGTGGTGGGGTGGTGGGGGGGTCAAGGGAAGGAGGGAGGGAGGGAGAAGGAGAAGGAGGGAGGGTAGAGGGAGAGACACGGGTCTATGGACTGGGAGACTTGGACAATAGTAGCTGCACCAGATTACTTTATTGAGTCCCCCCCCCTCCTTCCCCTCCTCCTCCTCCTCCTCCTCCTTCTCCTTCTCCTCCTCCAGTGTTGGATCTCCTACGATTTCCAGTTTATCCACTAGGAGGTGTCTGCTAAAGAGTGTGGGACTGTGTTGTCTGAAAAAGAAAAGCCTGGACCTAACAGACTTCCACCAGGCACTTTTTTTAGATGTTCACGCAGAATTACTCACTTGACACTTTCATTTCATGTGAGTGTTTTAAGGACCTCACACAAGTGCTGAAGTTGTAAAATTAGGGTTGCAAAAGTTTGAAATTTGAACTTGAATTTGAAATTCCATTTAAACTAAACTAAAATGAAATGCTGTTGAATTAAATTGCAGTTTAACTTTGCACTGTTTGTGCAGTGCACTATTTGTCTTTAGATAATAGTTGACGAAAATAGTTGATTTAAAAATAGCCATGATAGCAGAATGTAAAAATGTAACTTCTTATTTTAAACCTTTTTTGCATGAATGTTATACTTAAAAGAACAAAACAAATAGAAAACACTGTAGCAAAAAAAAAAAACTCTCTTGGAGTGAAAAACTGACATGGTTCCCAAGCATACTCGTTCTCAAAACTCCTGTATAGTTAGGAGAGGTCAAGAATGAAAACAATGAAACATATAAGGAAAAACTGAAAAAGTAAAAGAATAAAAAAGAAAGAATGATAGACTTTAAAAACTGTAAGAAAGAAAAGCTGCCCTGTACAGGTAGGGGCTCACAGCAGCCGTCTGCTTTGTGCCAGGGCTTCATTTGCTGAGTGTTTGTGTTTATGCAAAAGGGGCCCCTTCCTGCATATTTAATCTAGCACAAGTCACCGGCTTTTGTTGTGTTTAGACCACATACCTCCAGTCCCTCTGAACGCACACTCACTCACACACACACACACACTCACACACACACACACACTCTCACACTCGCTCACTCACACAGAGAGCTGTGCCGCTCCAGCGGTAGTTTACGGACAGACCAAAAGCACCTCTACCACAGCGGCTGTCACACGACTGTTTCTACTCCAGTTTGAGGAGTTAGGAAACTAACGTGCTGTGCCGCGCTGGGCTTGCCTTTTGGTTTTTTCGCACTCTGCTCACTCACACTGGCTGGAGAATAAGAATTCGTGTAATGAGACTCGTTCACTGTTGGCCGGTAAGTCCTTACAGACTTTTGCTCATTGTGTCCCCGCTCTCTCCCTCTCTACCTCTCTCTCTTTCTGTCTCTCCCTCTTTCTACTTTACTCCCTCTCATTCCCCACAGACTCACTCACTCTCTCTGTCTCTCTCTCCCTTCCTCTCTCTCTCTCTCTCTGTCTCTCTCTTTTCCTCTCTCTCTCCCACACTTTCTCACTCCCTCCCCTCCCTTCTTAACCTTTCTGTGCTCAGACTGCTGGTGTGCTCTCTGTGGTGCCATGGCTGTGTCATTGGAGGAGTTAGAAATAGCTAGAGGATCTGGGTTTGCTCTTAATGTTTCAGAGAGGGGTGCTAACCGCCTCCTTCATTTAGCTCCTACTACTACTACCACACACACACACACACACACACACACACACACACACAGGCACCTCGCTAATACACACAGGCTGCAAAGAAATGAACCCAGTGTTACTGTGTCTTTGCACTTGTGTGTGTGTGTGTGTGTGTGTGTGTGTGAGAGAGAGAGGATGTGTGTGTGCTGCCCTGTGTGTGTCTGCCTCTGTGCTATAGTGAGTGTGTATATATATATATGTGTGTGTGTGTGTGTGTGTGTGTGTGTTATAAGAGTGAGTTTTGACTCTGCTCTTCTGATGAGAGGTTTTTCTCTCCTCCTCTGCCTTCCTTTGCTGCGTCGCTCTGTCTTCCATTCGTCCAGGGAAATGAAATCTGCGGGTTCCTGATATTAATAGCGCTCAGGATCTGTGGCAGGTTAGGAGACTGCCATGGAGACTGGAGAGGGTGGAAACGTGATCTCGCTGGAGAGAATTGACAGTCCTCCTGTTTGACAGGGTGGAAAAGGAGTCGGCCATAAAAATAGCATTGCATAATTTTTTTGCTAAAAAGGGTGGTCTTTTGCGCCTTTGCCGTGAGCTTATTCTTCTGCATCGCATGCTGAGTCTATGTTTCTGTGTGCAGTGGTGGTTTTTTTATTATTTACTTTTTTTGCAGGTGTGAATAAGAATGTTGTTTTATTAACCAGTGCTACAGTTTCTGTACCTTCCATTTTTCACCCCCTTTTTTCATTTTTAATTGAGCAAACTATGATTCTGATTGGATATCTCCAAACAGTGTGTTCTGTTACACTTTAAAATTTTTTGTTTTGTCTTCGGAATCACTCCATTGGAATCTGAATGGAAGGCAAGTGGAGGACATTCTTCCCTTTTTTTTTCTTTTTTCTTTTCTTTCTTTTTTCTTCTTTGATTTGCCTTAGGCGGGGGGAACACTGTAGCCTGTTCCCATTTAAATAGTGTAAAGAAATGTGCGGCCTTGTTTGTTTTGGGTTTGAAGCGAAATTCCACTTCCTTAGTATTAAGGCGGCAAAGCCCTCTATGTGGACTCTTGTGTACTTTGTTCTTAGCTCAGCAGAACGTGAGGGCCGCTCCAAAAAATCTCCAGGATCAGACAGACTGACACTGAGCAGACTGCGCAGGGTTCCCCGGTGCACAGCCTCTACGGCTGAGGCTGAGGCAGAGGCAGAGGCTGAGAGAAGTTGCCTTTAATTGGCGCCTGTTTGTGCTTTTGCTGTTTTTTTTTTCATTTCTCTTTGTTTTTTTTTAACTTGCTGTTGTTTACCGTTATAGTGTGGGTGTACTACATAATGTCAGAGCCCTGCCAGTCATTTTATATGAGTGCAGAGTTGAGGTATTGTGCTCTCTGTCTCTGTGTCTTTCTTTCTGTTGCGCTCTCTCTATCGCTCTCTTTCTCTCTCTGTCTCTCTCTCTCTGCCTCTCGCCCTCTCACTCTATCTCTCCCTCTCTCTCCCCTCCTCTCTCTCTCCCCCACCCCTCTCTTTTTCTGCCTCTCCCTCTCCCTCTCTCTATCTCTCTCTCCCTCTGTCTCCCTCTCTCTCTCTCTCACACTCACTTGCTCGCTCACTTGTTTTATTTTTTGTTTCACAAGATTTTTATGAGATGTTGTTTGATTTTTCATTTGACCTAGGCTGTCTTAATAAAGCAAAGCTCTAAAGTCCTGGAGTCAGCCCTTTTGTCTGACTGTCTGTAAACAGCTGGGTTTGTGTTCCAGTGAGTCACACATTAGATTTTCCTGTATTTCAGGACACAGACAGTGACTTGGAAAATCTCTTTTTGCACACACCCTAAACACAAACACAAATGGACTGAATATAGATATCACGGAGCGATCCCAGCCAATCGCTCTCGCCCACGCCTACGCGCCTGTGCATTCAAGGCCTTTCTAAAATGTTCACCTAGCAGTTTTTTTTTTTACACACACACACACACACACACACACACACACACCTGAAAACTGATGCCTCGGCTGTGTGTGTTTGTGATTATGTGTGCTTAGCTGTGTATGTATCTGCTTGCATATGTTGCATACCCCTCCCTGTTTTTTTTTCCCTTCTGTGAACCAGCGTAGCGTGATAAACGCATGAAGTGTCCAGGTTGCTGACATACAGTACCATGCAAGAAGGGAACGCACCTACACCAGTAGTGTTGAGTACCCCCTTGCCCCATTATGTGTGCTGGCTTTGTGGCAACACACAAAAAAAAAAAAAAACAGCCAAGGCTTGTCCTATTGACAGCCTTTGAGTCGCGCACTAATTAATATGGTAATGACGTGTGAAAGTTCATTAGCAGGGCCTGCCACAGAAGTAGCCACCAGTATCGTAGCAAGCACGCTGCGGGCTAATTAATGGAATAACTTTACTTTGTGGTAAATATTCATGGGGCTCTTGCATTCTTTTTTTTTTTTTGTTAACCCCCCCCCCCCCCCCCCTCCCCATTTACCCCTCACACCCACCACCCACCACCCCCACACCCGTCCCCACCCCCAATCCATGGCACTGGAATGATGTGAAGTGAGCAAAGAGCCTGTCCATTAGATGCGCTGAAGAGGTGTGCAGAGTGGATGTGCGCCTATTGTTGGGATTGGATGCATTTCAGTGGAGTATTAATTCATATTTTCTGCGCGCGTGCGATCTCTTCCCACCTCAAACGCAAAAATGCCTGGGAGTCCTCAACCGAGCAGCGTACGGGTGGTGCGTGAGAGGACGTTGCTGTGAAGAGTGGACCTTGGTTGGTTGGTGGTAGGGGGGGAGGAGGGAAAAGAAAAAAAGACGGATGAGCTCTCAAAAGTTTATATATATTTTTAAAATATATATATATTTCTTAAAACGCGGCGGTTATTTTCCTGGATATATTCGGTGTGCACTGTTTTAAGGAGGAGGTGGGTGGGTGGGGGGGCTGCCGTATATTGGTGGATGATTTCTGTGGGTGTATCCTTTCTGTAGCTAGCACCTCAAACAGTTTGATCCGTTGCCAGGCATTAAGGACTTATCACATTGGGCATTCCTACTCTAAACTGTGAAATCTGTCAAGTAACAACTTCTGTTGAAATCACGTTTTGCGCTCTTGTAATTGATATCACAGCAAGCTCACTTCTGTAAGAGTGAGTTTATGGTGTGATGGTATATGTTCTGGTATGTTCCACTGTGGATTGGCCAAGGCATTACACAATGGCCACTTAGCCAAGTGAGCTGGCACACTGTCTCTTGTTACTCTGAAGGTATATAATTTCGTATAAAAAGCCAGGACAACCATCTTCTCTCCCATTTTCAACCCCACGTCTAAAGCAGCTAGCTGCATGGCAACCGGCAGACACTCTCTTTCTTTCCTTCCTTCCTCTCCTCTTGTTTTATATATTTATTTCATTTTTTTTCTTCCTTTTGTGAGTGTTGCATTTTGACACGAGCTCTCCCACTGGCTTCTGGGTAATCATCACAGCCAGGCCTCATTTCGCTGCCTCAGAATGGCGGAGGCAGTGGAATGCACCGGCGGAGCGGTGGGGCCCTCAGCAGGACGACCTGGTGGGGGCTTATTTACCCGCCCCGCATGGCCCCACCGAGCCCCCCCCCCACGCGCCCCCCCCCCCCCCCACCGCACCAGGCAATGCCGCCACGCCGACACAGAGCTCTGAAATTGAGACAATTATCTATTTAGGTATTACAAGACGTGCATTACAAACCAGAGGGGGAGAGAGAGAGAGGGAGGGAGGGAGAGAGAGATCTATGCAGCTGTTATGCCCCAGTTCTGTTGTTTTCTTCTATTCTTTTTTCCCTTGTTTCCTCCACCCGGTAACTCCCTCCACCATCTCCTCCTCCTCCTCCTCCTCCTCCTCCTCCTCCTCCTCCGCCACCGCCCCGTCTGATGCAAACGCTTCCCCTCATTAGAGACGCCGAGCATTTATCTAAATGGATGTGCCGCATTTTTTGGTAAACTCATTTAGCTCCCAAGGCGCTTTGCAGGTGATTTGAATTAATGATGTTTAGTTGTTTAAAATGAAAATATTTGTCATTTGTCACCAGTCACTATTGATTTATGGTGGCATTGACGATATGTTAATTGAAGGCTAATGAATGTGAATAATAGGAAAACCGTCGCTCTCGTGGCTTCCTTTTGTGTGTGTGTGTGTGTGTGTGTGTGTGTGTGTGTGTGTGTGTGTGTGTGTGTCTGGCCCGCTCTCCCTCCCAGTCCAGTCAAAATATTAAACTGACCACCGCTTTTTTTTGTCTTCAACAAGGACACTTAATACATAATTAATGCAGCAATGGTCCTTCACACACTTGATGCTCCCCCCCTCAGCCCCCCACCCCCAGTGTCCTACGTGATATTGAGTTGCAGATAAATGCACACTATCCACTGAGAAAGTTGGCCACAATTTTGCCTGTCGAAATGCAAAAAAAAGACGGAGAGCGGAAAAAAAAAACTCTCCGATGAACAGTGTCTTTTTTTTTCATCTCTGGCTACACTGTAATGCTTTTATTCAAATGCAGGTGGAATATTACCCTGTTGGCACTCATCTGTTTACCATAAAAACAAGGTTTAGGCTCTTTTTTTCCTGTTTCACTTCTTTATTTGTGTGTGTGTGTGTGTGTGTGAGGGTGGGTCTATGTGTGTGTGTGTGTGTGTGTGTGTTATGGGAGTGGATGTGTTATGTATGTGGTTTTTTTAGTAGTACGCACAGTGTGTTAGATTGGACTAATGGAGCCCTCTTGACCCCCCCACCAACAATGCAACAGAGCCCCAGACAACTCCTCCTAAAGCAGGCAGGAGTAGAGGAGAGGAGAGGAGCGCAGAGCATTGACACAGAAGTGCTGTCCTCAGCACCGCTCGAATCTCATCAGCCTCTGATGTCGCGCCGCTTCGTTTAGTTTCAAGATCGTACCCATACGGTCCTCCCCAGTGCCACGTGTGGCCACCTCTTGTTTGGTCATGGAGCATTCTGCCTTGGCCATTTCACCAGCAGAGCTGTCTATTGGCTTGGTACTACAGTACAACCCTGTGTTTAAGGACGGTGGGAAGTGATGGGAGATTTGTGTTGTTGTTGCCTGTGTAACACACTTTTTTTGTTTTTGTAAAGCACAATGAGCTGCCAGTGTATGAAAGGTGATGGGGGATTTGTGTTGTTGTTGTTGTTGTCTGTGTAACACTGTCTTTGTTTTTAACATTTCTTTGTAAAGCTCATTGAGCTGCCCAGTGTATGGAAGGCGCTATATGAATAAACTTTGCCTTGCCTTGACTGTCAATGGGCTTCTCCATACTGCTCCAACGGCCCACGTTGCTGTAGGCTACCACTTGTATGTCCCTGCCATCTCGTCAATGTACACTACACATAAGCTCACCGCCCATCCCCATCCCCTCTTCTGTCACCCCCCCCCCCCCCCCCCCCCCCCCAAACAAATGGGCTTTCACTGTGTTGGTTGTTTGGTTGGCTCTTGTTATGCTATTGGTTCTGTCCTGTCTATTATGTGGTGCAGTCACTGTTAGTATTGTATAACTATACTTGTCTGGTACTGCATTGTCTCTTTGTCAGCCGTGTTCTACATGCGTTATTGTCAATGTGTTGTACAAGGAGAGTTCCCCCTTGCTAAGTGACTTTGTGTTTGGAAAAGGCACTGTACAAATAACATGGATTATTAGCATTTATATTATTAATGGTTCTATTTTTTTTGCCTGCCGGACAACTATTTCCACCTTGTTATTTTACCTGCTCCAAGTACAGGCTTTAAAGGCTTTTCACACATTTGTATGCCAAGGTCTCTTAAATGCAGCATTACAAATGACTGTTCAGGAAGAACACCTGCTCTCGGCACAAACACAGGTTGACGTGCTGAATCATTTTTTTTTTCTCGTTGAGTTCAGGAGTAGGGCCCTTAAGTAGTAAGCCCCTTGAAACATTGTCTTGCGAACCTGTATGTGAGTTTGCACAAGCCCCAATAACAGTGCCGCTGTTTCGCTTTATTTAGAAACAAATGTAGACAGCGCTAGTGATTATTTAATTAACTCTGCTAATTTCTGTGTCTGCTGTTTGCAGGGCAAGGAGGCTGAACTTGTTACGCTGGGACTGAAGATTGCTTCAAACAAGGCAGTCCTTGGAGAAGGTAAACACACAGTCATCCATTAGCAAGCCATTTTCGGTGTGCTGTGCATGTTGCATTGAAAAGGGTTTAGTGAATAACTGGAGGTTTTTATTTCCAGTTTTTTTTCCTTCTTTGTTTGTGAATGTCTACCCAGCTGAGAATATAATTTTGTCTCTCTCAAGGTTTGCTGCCCCTGGGAGGTTTAAATGCCTGTTCCATGTCGGCATTGAAATTGCATTTTATTGTGACAGTTTAGTACAGTATCTATTGGTACACAATGCCATTTGTAGTCTATGTGTAGGCACAGGGCTAGGTCTTACATTACACTTGTGCCAAGACTTTTAACTTCTAACCTTCAAAGATTGTCTGAGTGTCACAGGGCTGAATTGAAAACCTATCTTTTTGTTGAATAGATAATTCAACAGCAGATACCTTTCAGTCTTACTAGCATTTAACAGATACTGAGGCCACAGTTGAGTCTTGTGAGCCCTTACAAACACATGTGGCTATATGAAGACTGTTCAGTGAGTCCTACACTCTTTCTCTTTCTTTTGCTCTCTTTCTCTCTCTCTCTCGCTCTCACTCACTCTCTGTCTCCCACTCACACATACAACAAACACCTACACACACCCGTATCCTCCCAAAGCCTCCCTGAAGGACTCTCATATCACCTGTTGTGTCTAAAGGTGATGGAGAGATGCTACTGATGGATTCACCGGCCCTTTTATTGGCCTCCTATCACTCTCTCTCTCTGTGCCCCTTGTGTGTGCTGTGTGCGCATGATCACTCTTGGGCAGAACGAGAGGCAGCAGAGAGAGAGGAAGGTAGTGGTCTTGCCCGAGTTGGTTCATGCATAGGGGCAGATTGAGGTTTGGAAGGGGCAGCTGTGGAAAGGGGGGGTGGCATTATCCTCTCTCCGTGTCTCTTGCCCCAGTAAAAACAGCTTTCTTCTTTGCCTAGCACACACATATACAGTATGTGTGCCATACTCAGAGTAAACAGGAAGACAAACCCTGATGGACCCCCCCCCACACACACACACACACACACACACCCCTCACCCCCCCACACCCCCTGCCCTAAACACAGCCCTGCAGCTGCGGATAACCAACATATCGAGACATAATGCCCTGTGCTAATCCACTGGAGTAAATCCATGAATGAATAGGGCCCTACACAATGCAATACAGGTGTAACCCCCCACACACACATATACACACACACACACACACACACACACACACATATCCAAATACATGCGCACACACAGAACACACACGTACAGAACACACACACCTACCCAGACACGTGAATTATCATACACATGCACACACGAATCACACGCTCTCACAAACAATTTTTACACCCACGCCTGCAGCAGTAGCAGTGATGGCAGTGGTGGTGGTGTTGGTGGTGGTCGTGGTGGTGATGTGCTCGTGGTGGTGATGTGCTCTTAATTGTGAGCTCCAGCGTACCTGACAGAGAGAAGAGAGCGATTTGCATACAAGGCCCCTTTGTGCGTTTCCCCCCACACGGGCGAGGACAATGAGGCCTCGCCAAAGGGCCGTCAGGGCCGGCGACAGGAGGGGAAGGAGCTCCTTTTGTCGAGTTAAGACGCCGCATCATAAATCACTACTCGCTACTCTACCCGTGCGCCGGGGCCAGCTTCCACGTTTGCTGCACTCTTTTCTCCTTCTTCCTCCCTCCCTCGTTCACTCTGTCTCTTTCTCTCTCTTTCCCTCTCTTCCTGTCTCTCTCTCTGTCTCTGTCTCTCTCTCCCCCTCTCACACACGCACTCTGTCTCTGTCTCTCTCTCATTCCTTCTCTTCCTGTCTCTCTCTCTGTCTCTGTCTCTCTGTCCCATACACTCTCTCTCTGTCTCTCTCTCTCTCATTCCCTCTCTCCCCCCTCTTCCTGTCTCCCTCTCTCTCTGTCTCCCTCTCTCTCTGTCTCTCTCTCTCTCTCTCTCTCTCTCTCTCTCTCTCTCTCTCTCTCCTTCTCTCTCTCTCTGTCACACACACACACTCACACTCTCTCTCTGTTTCTGTCTCTCTCTCTCTCTCTCATTCTCTGTGTCTCGTTTTTGGCGGAGAAAGTGAGTGTCACGCCAGTGCTCCCAGTCAACTTTTTTGCATGCTAGCATGCTCTACTCCAGGCGCTTGTGTGGAATTCCATGCAGTCCCTGCAGAAGAGGTGTTTAACACGGAAAAGTAGAGACAAGGAATGGTGGGAAAAGGAAAAGCAGAGGAGAGAGGAGTGCAGTGGAGGAGGAGGAGGAGGGTGCTGCTGCTGGTGCTGGTGGTTCTGGTGAAGGTGGGGAAGCTGGAGGTGGTGGAGTTGTTGGTGGTGGTGGTGGAGGAGATGGAGGTGGCGGAGGTGGTGGTGGTGGTGGAATAACGAATTTGTATTTATCTTGAGCACATTCCTCGCATACTCCTAACAAAAGACGGCTTCTCCTCTCTCCCCAGAGCTGCGCAGCTGCCTCTTCCAGATGCGAGATGTGGGCCTGAGAGTGCGCGAGTGCTTGTGTAATTAATGCTAATGTGCCCAAATCAGCCTAATCATCGACACAACTTTCCAATGCGAGTTTGATTGCATCTCTAATGCAGAAATCCCTGTGGCAGCTTACGGGATTAACATGCTTCCCCGCGCAAAGCCAGTCTGAAGTGTGATGGAGTTTAAATAGGAGAGTGTGCAGGCCTGGTCCTTGTGGCATGTTTGTGTGTGTGTGTATATGTGTGTGTGTGGGTGTGTGTGTGTGAGGTGCACGTGCAGGCATGCACATATACACTATGTGCATATGTTCTCCTCTGCTTTATTTGTTTAGGGATTAGGAGGAAAATAAGCCTAAAAGAGGGTTTGATTGCGTTTAGGGTGGCGCGTAGCCAGATAGCCTAGCTGCGATCCAGACAAACTGTTAGTGTTGAGTGTAGTGGCTGGTGGAGAACTAGAGAGTGGCTGTGATGTGTGTTTGTGTGAGCATGTGTATCTGTGCCTGTGCGTGTGTGTGTGTGTGTGTGTGTGTGTGTGTGTGTGTAAGAGAGAGAGGGGGGGGATCTGCCTGCCCAGTTTTGCTCTTCTTGTCCAGCTCCGCCGCTCTGCATTTGATGTGCTTCCACTCGACCCCATGATGCCAGAACTTTTTTTCTCTGTGCCTCATCAACTTCCTCAGCCCTTTCTTATCCACTTTGGTACACACACACACAACTCACACACACAACTTGCGTGCGCGCGCACACACACAGACACACACACACACACACACACACACACACACACACATACACACAGAACACACAACACGCACACACAACACGCACACACAACACGCACACACAAAACACACACACAGCACGCACACAACACACACATACACAACACACACACACACACACACACACACATATATATATATACACACTCACACATACACAGACACGCACAAACATAGATACATACATACATACACACACGCACACACATGTACCCCATTCTCACCCCTGCACTTTTAAAGCTAGATTGCAATTTCCTTTAGCCCCCACAACAGTGGCAAATAAACACACTATCACAAAAACAGTTGGCCGCTGACATCAAATCAGCATGTAGTGAATTAGACTTGCCTTTAGACGATCACGAAACGACAGATGATTTTCACCCCCAAGCTGTTTAAGTGACTTCTGTTGATCTGCATTTTTACAGTGGTATTAGACACAAACAAGCAAATTCAGGCGTTGCGAGAGCTTGAAAAGGAAGGTCGCACTGATAGCTGTACATTCCTGGGGCACCACCACCCTCCCCAACACCACCCCAGCCCAGCCCCCCCCCCCAAGCCACCATGAAATATTTTGTCTGAGGGCATTTATTGCGCACTAAAAAAGTAATTTCTTTATATCAGCATCGGCCTGAAAATTGCTATGTATTAGTATTAGGGGGGTGGCTGGTAAGCTTCTAATTCCATGGCATTTACAGCTGGCTGTGTTTCCATGCATTTGTAACACTTTGATTCTTGAGAGTTGCCTTAATCGCTTTTTGCCCAGCGCCCGAACATAATAAACAACTCGCTGTCGCCTAAGTGCAGCGCAGGGGAGATTGCTAACAAGAAAGTTAAACATTTCTGCCACCAGCACTTTTGTCACCGTGATTTTCATGCACTGTAACTCCCATACTACGCTTGCTCTCTTTCTCTCTCTTTCTGTCTTCCTCTCTCTTACTTCCCCCATCTCTCTCTCTCTCTCTCTCCTTCTCTCTCTTCCTCCCTCCCTCCCTACCTCCCTCCTTCTCTCTCTCTGTCGCTTTTTCATTCCTCTCAACCCGTGCATTGCTTACCATGAAATGCATCAACTGGCGAAGGGTGCTGAGGGCTTCCGTTGTTTTTTTGATTTATGTATACAAACCCTACCCAGACACACACACACACACACACACACACACAACCCCCCCTCCTCTTCAAAAAAAAAATCTGTGTTTGGTTTATGATGCCATCGGCTAAAGAAAGCAACCCCAAGAAGCGCCACCCAGGCTGCTATCTGCCTGTGAGATCTTGATCAGAGGTTATAGTGGGCGCTCCCACACTAAGCCCTCTCACCTGGCCCTGCCGCCCCCCCCACATCCTCCTCCCCCCGGCCCCCCCTTATCTGATAGAGTATGCAGGCTGGCCTAAGAGGAGGAGGAAACATGCCCACCACCATCACAGGGGCCTCCGTATGCACCCTCCACCCCCCCCAAGTCAGCTTTTTGATGTGACGTTTAAGTGGAGTTATGCCTCTCTTTTTCTTGTTTTCACAGGTTTTGCGCTTTTTTGTACATTTTGCTTTATAGCTGCAGATGTACTGCCAGTCAAAAGGCCCTTAATTTTCCCCTAAATTCAGCCTTTTTTTGCCTTCAAGACCTTCTTCTCTGTGCTTGCCTTTTGTCCAAGCTGGAGGGAGGCATGGGGAGGGTGGGGGGGGGGTGGAAGTGTGTGACTGTCAGAGGAGTGATGTGACAGGGTGCTGGGGCTTGATTGACAAGGGTGAAAGCCCCAGGGCTGTTCCACCAGCGAGCAGAAGTGTCTGTGAGAACGAGGGGCTAGAAAGCTGTCAGCGGCACACATCATAGTTCAGAGTGGGGTTGGAGGCCAGACTGTGTAATGACTGGATTATTTCAGAAGGGCAAACACTGAACATGAACAGCGCCTTTAACTGTCAGAGAAGTCGTAGATACTTCGTAGATACTGTGCATACATGCTCATGTTTTTGCTGCCCGTCATTGCATTCTTCACTGCTGATCATAGAAACACACTTTTGACACTGGGGCCATTTTTGTGACCGAGCTCAAGCTTTCATAAAAAAAGGTACAAGCTACTTTTATTTCTGTTATTCACTTTTTGAGTTATTTCTTTTTTCCCCTTCTTTTCTTGTATTTTCATCTCTGTCGAAAGTATTTGGAAAGCCTAAATAATAAAAACGGTGGAGAGTCATTAGGCTCAGAGTTTATTTTTCCATATTTGACGTTTGCAGAATTCTCTTCATGGTCAATATCATTCTGGCAGTGCTTTTGCCTCCCCATTTATTCGAGGAAACAAATCCCTTTTACGGACGAAACACCTGGTGAGGCTACTTAATGGAATGGGCTTTAGCGTTATGTAAATAAACAGCTCGCATTTTTAGACCGGCGAGCTTTAGCAGAGAGCGGATATTGGGGGTGGGGGTGAGGTGGTGTGGGGATGGGGTGGCGGTAGGGGTTGGTTAGGTTGGGGCGCAGGCTGCTATATGAAGACAGTGAAAGGGTCTTACATAGACTTATATATATGTATGTATGTATGCATGTATGTGTATATATGTATATATATGTATGTAGATGTTTAACACAGTACAACAGGGAAAGTTTAAGTTGGTTCCCTGTTGGTTGGTGTAATTTACTGGGAGACAAAGGTGTGTTAGTCAAGCAGTGAATGCACAAGTGTAGTACAAGTAATCTATTGGTGTAAAGAGAGAGGAAGGTCCAAGGCACTCTTTGTCTTTTTAGTTAAAAAGCGTTTTATTATATTAAGGTACTTCATATTAGAACAGGATAAAAAGAGCCAACATCTTTCAGGCACAATGTAGGCCTTCTTCAGGGCTTGTAAGGGCTTCTTCAGGGCTTGTAATCTATTGGTGTTTAAGGTAATTTACTTTCCGTCTTGACTCTGATGCTAAAGAATGCAGATGGACGTTTTTCTCCCTTGAGCATGTAGAGGCCTAGTGCATGAAATATGTTTTTAGCTATTCATGACTTCTGGGGAGTAGGATGTGGTAAATCACAATAATAGTAGCTTCACTGAGGTGATCATGCCTCAACAGTGTGCTATCCAGGGACACACACACACACACACACACACACACACACACACACACACACACACACAGAGAAGAATGTTCTCTCTAAAAATCCCATCAGGAACAACTGCTCAAAAAGAAAGTGTCATGATCACCACAGTATGTCTTGTCCGACATTTCTCAAATTCACATCAAGTCTAATAAATGTCGTTTAAATAGGAGAGTGATGGAGTTCCCAGACTTACAGACTAAAGCCAAGCAACAGGGCTCGGATATGTTTTTATTATTGCACTTTGTGTAGTTGGCCAACTCCACCATTTCATCAGTTTATCCCCTCAGCAACACTTAACATGTTGCTGCGAAATGCGACCTCCCCTGGCGACTCTCCTCTCTTTCTTTGCAATCGGCTAATGAATCCCTCTGTTAAAATATTTTAAATGTTGAATTATCATCAGACAGATTTTTAAAAAAAAGATGCTTTTGAAACTGAACATTTAACTTTTAATAGGGGGCAGAAAAGGCCATCGCTGTTTTTGGATGTGGATTTATTTAAAGTATCAGTGAACGTGCTCGAAAAAGAGCAAGTATTTTGAAGGCCTATTTATTTACTGCAAGTTTGTGCCGATTCAAGTCTTGGCTCCTTGTGTTGTTTTGCGTAAACAGTCTCATGCTGTATCTCTCTCTCTCTCTCTCTCCCTCTTTCTTTCACTCCCTCTCTTTTTTCTACTCCCTCCCTCTCTCCCTCTTGCCCCCTTTTTCTTTTTTGCCCTCCCACCCTCCTTCCCCCTCTCTCTCCCTCCCTCCCTCTCTCTCTTTTTTTCTTTCTTTCTCTCTCTCTCTCTCTCTCTCTCTCTCTCTCTCTCTCTCTCTCTCTCTCTCTCTCTCTCGCCCTCCTTCTCTGGCTTGTGGCGAAAAAAAAAAGAAAAAACAGCAAGCTGCACAGAGGGGCCGAAAACAGGAATGACAAACACCATTAGCTGAAAAATTTCCATTTCATTGCAACTATGTTATTGTTTACTTTACCATACACGTCCTAATATGGTTACCTCCGTGTGAAAGCTGCCCAGCCCGGGCCAGAGACGAGAGGCCCACTGAGGGAGCAGCTTTTAACGTCCACTTAGACAATAAGAAACAAATGCCACAGCCCTGTAAAAGGCCCAGTGTTCAGAGCCGGCAGGGCTGTGGGGCCGCCATGCTGCCTGGGCCTGGCCTCTGTGTGGTATTCACATGGCCGCCTCAGAGCCCCAGTGCCCCAGCTCAGCTCATATCACTGTGCCTCTGTCTGTGTCTGTGTCTGTCTCTTTCACTTTCTCTGTCTGTCTCTGTCTGGATGTCTGTCTGTCTGTCTGTCTCTGAGTCTTTGTCCCTTTCTTTCTTTCTTTCTTTCTTACTTTCTTTCTTTCTTACTTTCTTTCTTGTCGGTCTGTTTCTGTCTGGGTGTCATGCCAGTCTTTTCTCTCTTCATCTGTCTATCATGTCGTGCTTTCTTTCTTTGTTTCATTTTTTTCTCATTTTTTTCTTTTCATATACTTCTCTCCCTCTCTCTCTCTCTCTCTCTCTCTCTCTCTCTCTCTCTCTCTCTCTCTCTCTCTCTCTCTCTCTCTCTCTCTCTCTCTGGTGTGTGTACTGCTCTCTGTGTGACTTGCTGGTGGTGCAGTGCATGAAACGGGAGAGATAAAACACACTCAGTTCTCTCTCCGGCTCTCTTGATGTGTATTTGTCTCCTACAGCTGTTTGTGGCCACACTGACTGTTTGTCTGTGTTTCTCTGTTTTCTCTCTCGGCTTCTCAGTCTGCTTCTCTGTCTCGTTTCTTCCTCTTTTTCTTTTGTGAGTCTCACATATTCTTCTTCCTCTTGTCTCCCTCCCCTTTTGCCACACACAAACACTTTCCCCTCCATCTCCATCAGTCAATCTCTGTGTTTGTGTGTGTGTTTGTGTGTGTGTTTGTGTCTGTGGGGTTATTTTGTGGGCTGTCCAATTTGTCTGTCATCCTCTGTGATATGTGACAGTAGATTTAGCACTTGTGTGTGCATGTGTGTTTGCGTGTGTAAACTGTGGCTTCAACAGCCAGCCCACACACACACACACACACACACACACACACACACACACACACACACACACACACACACACACACACACAAGGTCTAACCTGTGTGCCAATGCACTCTGAACCTGGGCCACCTTTTTGAAATCCCCTCACTCTCTCTGTGCTTGTTAAGGGACTTTAATGACTGTGCCAGAGAGGCAATCATTTCCAAATGCATTTGTTATTATTATTATTATTATTATTATTTTACAAATGCATTTTTTTGTTAATGGATTTCATAGGGTAATGAATTAAAATAATTTTTAACACATGTATTGAGTTGAGTAGATTGAGTTCATTCGACTGTGGAAAAAATGTGTGCGTGTCTCCTTGTGTCTGTGCCGTTTGTTTGTGGATGGTGATGACGATGTGTCAACAAGACTTGCCTCACCACTGTCCTAAAATCCTCAAGTGTCTGTTGGGTGCCCCGTGCCTATCTGCCCAAAAAACAACCTTTGAACCCCAGGAATGTGAAAGGTCAACTCTCATGTGTTTAAGCCTAGTTCAGGATATCAGATAGCTTTAAACTGCACATTATATATGAATAGTTTTGGTCCGTTGGGAATGATGACAGTGACTGCATGTATTTCTGTTACAGTGAGCACACACACGCACACAGACACACACACACCCACACAGACGCACGCACACCCGTATATTTAATAAACAAATGCTTGCTGGCAGGATAAGTGCTTTGTAAAATGACAAAGTTTAAACAGGCTTAATGTTAGTGAAAGAGATGGCTGTCTGAAATTGATCTCGAGACTACACACATGTAGAATCAATCTTGGTCTTTTTTTTTATCGCAGTGAAACAATGTTATTCTAGCATGTAAACCCTACGCACCTGCTCGCAATTATTTAGTTCACTTGTTAATTATGTTTAGGTCCTCTCACGTTACGTTTAACTTACAACACCTTTTTTTTTGGCTCCATGTAACCATGACTACAGAGCATGATTGCCACGCATGTGATGTGCGTGATTGCGATAACAAGACTGTGTGTTTTTGTGTGTGTAAGTGTAAGTGTATATGTGTGCATGTGTGTGTGTGTGAATCATATTAGTACTTAGGTTTTTGCAGAGCAGAACCTTTGGGGGCCCGATGGGGTTGGAAATGGAGGGAGGTTGGGGCAATAGGCCAGGTCTCGCGTTCCTGACGTAATGTATGGGCGGCTATTCTCTTGATTTTTTATTGAATAAAGTCGTGACAAGTGTTGTAAGTAACGCTTCATTTTCTTTCCTTTTCTTTTTGTTTGTTTTTGTAACCGTCTTTGCTTGGCATTGTGTGGCCATGCTTTTTGTCCTGCAGTGCACTGGATGACAGGAGGTAAAGTAAGAAATAACTTAAGTGTTGACGTGGCCTCGGTATATGAGGTGTCAGTTGTGTTTGTTGCGACTGTTCTGATTTCATTTCTGCTGGCAAAGAAATGACTTGTGAGTTGTGAAAACAGTACAGAAAACTGTGAAAGCCGGGTAGGATATTATTTTTCTTTTAAATGCCTGAGGTGGTGGGGTTAAGGTGGTGGGGGTGGGGTGGGGTGGGGGTGGAACTACAGTGTTCCCTATCTGCAGTTAATGAACTTTGTGAGGAGGTTGTTTGCTGACTTCAAGGTCAATTTCTGCGAATGGCAGCGGCACGTTGTGGTTGTAAACATATTTACTGCCAGCCATGTGTAAACAGTGTGAATGTGTACAAGTGGAAAAGGCCATACTGGTCCATTCCCTATTCCTTTGTTGCGGGCCATGCTCCCTCACAGCACGTGATGCATGCCTCCCTGTGTGTGTGTGTGTGTGTGTGTGTGTCTGTGTGTGTGTGTGTTGTGTGTGTGTGTGTGTGTGTCTGTGTGTAAGCATGTGTATGTCTGTCTGTAAGCATGCTTGTGTGTGTGTAAGTGTGCATGCGTGCGTGTGCATGCATGTGTGTGCATGCATGTGTGTATGTGTGTGTAAGCACGAGTGCATGCCTGTGTGTGTGTGTGTGTAAGAATGCATGCATGCATGCATGCACATGTGTGTGTGTGTGTGTGTAAGCACGCATGTGTGTGTGTTTTTGTGTGCGCGTGCGTGCATGCTTGTGCATGTGTCCGCATGCATGTGTGCTTGCATATGCTTGCACTCAAACAGTGTCATATCATAGCCCATGATGATAGCCTGCAGTAGAGGAATAAGTTGGGGGGGAGGGTGGGGGAAGATGGCGTGCGGGCAGGGATGCATGGAAAGCAAGTGCCAGTGGTATTAAATATGAATTAATGGAATGTTGCTCAGCCTCATCACAGGGTCTAGTGTTGGGGGGTGGGGGGTTGGGGGGGGCTAGAAAGAAGGAAAGAAAGAAAGAAGAAAGAAAAGAAATTTATGTTGCCGGCTACCGGCCGTGAAGGTGCATTTGGACCTGGTATCCTTTAATTAGAAGTGAGATATTAGCATTTCATAGGGATTTGCGGCGGGAGAGGGGGAAGGGGGAGGGAGAGGGTGAAAGAGGGGGGTAGGGGTGGGGTAGATGGTCGGTGGTGGCTGGGGTGGCTGGGGGGGGATGTGGAGAGAGCACTGCTTTCATTAGCCAGGCCCTCTGCATGTAATGAGCGCCGTCATTAGCTGATGGAGTGGATTTGCCCTCTCTCTACCTTGAAAGGCACGTCATTTACATACTTCTTAGGACCGCTGCCTTTAATGGATTCCTCAATGAATGAAATAATAATAATAAAAAAAGGCCCACATCTTTTTTATTTTTTTCTTTCCTTTTTTTTTTAAAAGATGGTGAAGAGTTCGTTTGTGGGGTTGTGCATCAGTGTGTCTTCTTTGGTGGGTGGAGAGTGAGGAAGAGGGAGGGGGGGGCGAAAAAAGGACAAAGGGGTGAAAATTAAAAAAGAGGAGAAATAGAGCAAGAGAGAGAGGGTGTAAAAGTGAAGGTGTCTTTAATGTTTGAAAGTTAAGGCCTCAGATATCGCGTTGAGATTCATGTAGTGCCTCATAAATTGTGGATTAAATCAATAATGGCCGACACGAAGGACTAAAAGCGTCGGATCAAACGGGGAAAATATGGCATACCGGCTGACATGGACACATAAACAAGGTGTGTGCGTGCACGAGTCTGTGTGTGCGTGCACGAGTCTGTGTGTGCGCGAGTGTGTGTGTGTGTGCGTGTTTGTGAGTGTGTGCACGTTTTTCTGTGTCTGTGTGTTTGTGCGTGCATGCGTTTGTGTGTGTGTGTGTGTGTGTGTGTGTGTGCATGTGTGTGTGTGCGTGTTTGTGTGTGTGTGCATGATCAGGGGTGGGGTGTACAGGGCCCAGAAGGGAGGGGTAGCACCTTGTTGAGGTTATGTCTGATGAGGAGAGGCTCCTACCCCCCAACCGCTGAGCCCAAACCTCCGTGGGACAGGCGTGGGGCGCCCTGTCTGATCTAATGCGTCCAAACCACAGAGGTGTTCTTTTTTTATCCCCAAAATATAAAGGGAAGTTTTTTTTAAGCCCCCAGCCCCATTTCTCCATCTGTCTGTTTCTGTTTCTGTCTTCTGTCTTCTTCCACTTCCCTCCCTCCCTTTCTCCCTTCTTCTACTGTCTCTGTCTTTCTGCCCTTCTCTCTCTTTCTATCCCTCCCTCTTTCTCCCTCTCTCCCTGGCTTGTCTCTCTTTCTGTCCTTCTCTCTCTCTCTCTCTGCCTCTCTCTCTCCCTCTCTCTCTCTCTTCCTTACTTTCCCCTCTCTCTCTTTCTTTCTCTTACTTTGCCCCCCCCCCCTCTCTCTCTTTCCCTCTCTCCCTCCCTTACTTTCCCTCCTCTCTCTCTCGTTCTCTCTGTCTCTCTCTCTCTCTCTCTCTCTCTCTCTCTCTCTGCTTCTGTTGCTCCTCTTCCCTCTCTCTCTGAATCGGGCGTGAAGTGATTAGTGTGTTATTGATGAGCTCCCGGAGTGGCAAGTGTGGGAAATTGCATCTTTGATCACAGGGAGTTTGGGAAATGTAACGTGAGTGTGCCGAGCGAGCCTGCCAGGTAAAGTCTCAAACCCCAAACCCCAGCCCCCCTCCCCTCCTCTCCTCTCCTCTCCTGATCTTAGTGAAACACACACACACACACACACACACACACACACACACACACACACACACACATAGACACACACACATAGACACACACACATAGACACACACACACATACACACACACACACACACACACACACACACACACACACATAGACACACACACATTCTACCTCTCTCTCTCTTTCTCTGTCTGTCTTTCTCCCTTTCTCCCTCTCTCTCCCTCTTTCTCTCTCTCTCCTTCTCCCTCTCTCCCTCTTTCTCTCTCTCTCTCGGTCTCTCTCTTTCTCTGTCTCTCTCTCTCTCTCTCTCTCTCTCTTTCACTCACACACACACACCCTGCCCCCTGTACCCACCCAGCGGTGCACCACACACACACACACACACACACACACACACCCAACCTGTCGCGAGGGACACTGATCTGCCTCTCCTTCTCTAAACCACATATTTGTTTTGGATGCTTCTCATTGGAGTCTACACGGCGATTACAGCTGTTCATTAACAAAATTGGGTATTTGTTTTAAACTTTAACCAATCACTTTGATATGCTAATTAAGGTGTAATTTAATTTGAGCCCCGTAATGATGATGCCGTTATTATGGACATAAATGATGCAGTTAAGCAGAGAGTAATCTCATTTGCATACTGTACATGCCAGTAAATTAAGCCCTTTTCTCTCTGCTGCTTCGCCTCTCATTTTCCACTCCTGTACACATTGTCTCTCTCTCTCTCTCTCACTCTCTCTTTCTTTCTCTCTCTCTCGCTCTCGCTCTCACTCCTTCATCTCTCTATTTTCCTCCCTCTAACCCCCCCCCCCTCTCTCTGTCAGTCTTTCTACCTCCCTCTCTTGTCTCTCACTCTCTCTTGTCCTCTTTCTTTCTCTTTCACTCTCCATCTCTCTCTCACTCCTTTCCTCTCTCATTCTTTCTCTTTCTGTACCTCTCTATCTCTCTCTCTTTTTCTCTCTCTCTGTACCTCTCTTTCTCTGTCTCTCTCTCTGTACCTCTCTCTCTCTCCCTCCCTCTCTCTCTCTCTCTCTCTCTCTCACTGTCTCTCCTTCTCTTTCTTTCAACCCCATGCCTAATGGCAGAGCAGGCCTTTTGATGTGGAGAGCCTGCTTCCACACTCAGAATCAGCCCATTCCCACAATGGCGGGTCTAAGGGGCCTCATTATCCACATAAGTGTTTCTTTAAGAACTGGAGGATTAATAAGGAGAGGTGTTGTTTTTCTAAAGGTTCCTCGCTTGTGATGTGGGATGTACAAATACTGTAGGCCCTGTGTTTTTCCGTCTCTTCGCGACGACGCAGCTTCTTGTTCTTTTTCCTTTTGTGTGTGCATGGCTCTGTGTTGTTTGTGTTGGGTCATTTGACATCCTTCCTGTTGAAACATGGCACATGAAAGGAGTTTTTTTCGGCGGCAACTGTGCTGGAGCGCTTCTTGCTCTCTCTCTGTCTCTATCTCTGTCTGTCTCTCTCTCTCTCTTTCTCTCTCTCTATCACCGTTGCATGCTGTTCTGTGATCGCCCAGTCCTGTCGGAGGGCTGCTCCTTTTGTTTTGCGACATGATTAATGGTGACAGGATGCTTGGGGTGCATATGTTCACTCCACTTTTCCTCTACCTCGTCACAGTGATTGAACCGACCCCCGAACGCATCTGCACCGCGTTGTAACCGCCACCGTCGCGTCTCGCCACCGCTACTGCCACCGCGGTCTGACGTCGTTAAGCAATTCGCTCGTCGCGCGTCACCTACTGAAGGCCACAAAATATTTCCCGAAGTAGCCCCTCCACCAACACACACACACACACACACACACACACGCACATTGTCTTTTGAGTCGAATCAAATGGTGTCCGTGGTTTATTTGCGGGGAAAGAGAAGACGGTGAAAAGGGTTATTGTGAGCACCAAGGTCTCCAAAATAATTAGAGAAGTGCACGTGTCAGAATTTAAATTCGCAAATTGTAAACTTATTTTTTGCTACCCCAGTTTTTTTTCGTCTCTCTCTTTTTAAAAAAGTGTGTCCAGCAGTTTCTATGACTGCTCTCAGAGTTTTAAATCACAAGCGTGGAGTGTGTGTGCATGTGTGTGTGAGTGTGTGTGTGTGTGGGAGAGGGAGGGGGGGGGGTCTATTTTATGGACTTAACACTGACAATACAATTGCCCTTCAGCGAGAATGCGTTTCCATTTTGCACCATAAAGAATATTATTTTTTTGCCAGCCAATTTTCTCTGTTCGTCTCTAATTGGCTACATAAATCTCGGCGCACTGAGGGTGAGGAATGTTGCCGTGTCACAGAGTGTAATCCTCACCCTTATTTACCAATTCATTAAGATTCATTGATGCGGGATGGGTGAGAGGAAATGACAGCATAAATCAGAGCCCAGCCATAATGACCCTAATCAGTTGGGAATTGCAGAAAATGTCATGATGAACTATGTCCTTGTGTTCGTGCCACTGTACATTGTCATTGTGCTGCTTTATGGGCGCGACGCATCCTCCTGACACGGGCTGTATTTAACCAAAAAGAGTTGTTAAAACCGGGATTCCATTAAAGCGCCTGAGATTCATACAAGGTCTTTCACTGTTTAGCCCCATGCCCTTTACCTTCAGTTTAACTACTTAATGGAAGACGCACACCCCTCCTTTTTAACCCACCATTGCCCCTCTATCTCTCTCTTACCATCTTTTTTCTCTCTCTCTCACTCTTCCTTCATACTACACCTCCCTCCCTCCCTCCCTCCCTCTGACCCCCCCCTCTCTCTCCCTCGCTCCCTCCCTCCCTCCCTCTGCACACTCTGCAGTGTCTGAGCTTTCAGAATAATGACATGCTTCCTAGGCACAAAACATAGCTGCATAGCTAGGGAAGGCCACCCAGAGGGGATGTGGATGTGAGGTCAAGAGGCACGCATGTTCACATGCCCTCCCCTCAGCCATGTAGCCGTACCCACCCAGACATATCCTCTGTCCACTTCCTGATTGGTTGTGAGGCGGCAAAGGCAAAGGCAACCTGTCTAACCAGGTGGCCACTTTGCTTTGAAGTTCAGCCTTGTGCGGTTTTTGACTTTTTTTTTCCTCCCCCAGCTTAATTGTATGGCTGTATTGATGTTTTGTTGTTGTGTGTGTTTTTTTTTTTACGTATGTGCACGTGTTGAAACAAGACGAAAATGCCCTGTAAAGTGAAAACAGGTTGCTTCATTTTAAAAATGATTTACGTGACACACGGTTAAGCATCTTGGCTGCGCAGAGTTCCCTGACAATTGTTTTTGTTTGCTCTTTTCCTTAAAGCAGCAGAACAGTAAAAGTAGTTCAAAATGGCCGCCAGGTCAGCCTGGCACATGGTGATGTGTTGTTTATCTGGCAGGCCATTTCTTGGTGAACCCATCACCCAGCTTTTAAAGTTACATTCATGCTCTGCTGTAGCCGACAACACCCTGACAAATGTGACAATGGAGTCAATGTTAAATATTAAATACCTGACAATTCAAGGGGCAGATAAAACATCAGGGAAAGGAATGGCCACCAGTCCACATTTCCGTGCCATTGTTTGTGTATGAAGGTTAATGATTGCATCTGGTAATCAATAGCTCAACTTTATCTCAGTGAAACCGACTCCAGACAGATTGGAAGGCACCTGCCGTGCTTTGTGAGGGACAGTTTTAGAAGCCTTGCATCCATTGAGCTATCGAACAATGCACAGGGAAAAACAGTAGGCTATTGAGTGACACCACGGTCGCAGGTGAAGGTAGCGCAGAGGTTGTACTGCCTCACTTCACACAGTGTGTGCAGTCAGAGCAAACACAACCCAAACACAACCAAGAATCTTTGCAAAGAATCCTATATACAGGAACAACCCTTACATATTTTTGCTCTTTTTTGGTTAAACAAAAGACCTGCAGAACAGTTGTATTGCAACTTGGAGACTACAAGAAATGACAAAATACACACTTTAGATCCTGCACTGATCTGTTTTAGAGTTTTGGTTGTTCTAGGTAATCCGTTTTTCCCCGTTTTACTGTTTTGGTTGTTCTATTTGGTCTGTTTTATTGTTTATCAGTTTATCAAATAAAAAAAGGAATGAAATCTAAAAAATAAAATGACAAATTTGACAAATGCGCGTTCACTTCATGCTAACATGTTCCTGCTGGGTTGCAAAATGAAGCTGGCAGCCTGGTGCTGACGTCAATCAAGCTCCATGATTAGACTCCTCGACTGTCCTTCCTCCTCTGCGACGCCAGGGAGATGTGTGTGTTCTGAGAGAGGGTGGTGTGTGTGCATCAGTCAGCCCGTGAGTTTACCCCCCAGCGGACGGGCTTTCTAATAATACGTTTCTCCCATGCTTTTGGACCTCAGCTTTGTTAATTAGATAAGTTCGTCAAGGCCAACCTTGCTTTTTCCCTGGAAAATGCTTCTGACACATTTCCCCTTCTTCGCTAAAAAGTCCACATTTCAGTCCACGCACCCCTGGGAATGTTCCGAGCACGAATTCCAGTAACAATGATTAAAAATATATGACACACTTTTAAATAATGTTAAAACAATAACGCTTTTTTTTTTGCATAGTCCCATAGGATGTGGGGAGATTGAAGCCTGTGTTTTTCTTTGACTGCGTCTGCTTGACAGGTTTAATTTGTAAGATGAGCTTCAGGGTACCACGGACCTGCTTTTCCCACCGCAACTTCTGGTCAGGGAGAGAGGCCTTGTGTGTCTCACCACTTCTTATAACCCCCCCCCCCCCCCCCCCCCCCCCCCAAAAAAAAAACCAACCCTCCTCATCCCTATCTACTCTTTCTCTCTTTCTCACTCTCTTTCTTCTTTTTCTTCTTTCTCTCTAGCTTTTAGCCTTGCTCATATTCGCTGTCTGTTTCTATAGGCTCTCGGGTTTTTTTTTTCGCCTCCCTCATACCGTCTCTAAGTCCTCTGTTCTCTCTGTGTCTGTGTGTGTGTAGTTAATCAGCATGACACAGACACACACGAATAAAGGATATCAAAGTCAATAGGAGGGGAACGGCCAAAGGAATGTGCGGTGAACCACTCACCAAAAAAACGTGTGTGTGTGTCTGTGTGTGTCTGTGTGTTGGGGCTAGGGGCACAATGGTTGGTTATCGTCCCACCAAGTGGCTGCTACTATTCAGCTCGTGTGCCGCGCTCTTCCCCCGTAAACTCTACTGTATATGCCTCTTTATTTACTCGCTTAGTCTCTTAACTGCCGAGCTAAAAATGACTAAGGCCTACCTCACTTCCCTTCATTTTCTCCCGGCCGATTGTGTACGCACAGCAGGCTCATCCGCGCACTGGCCCGCCTCGTGAGTGGGCGGAGGAGACAAACAACTTTGTATATCATCATCATCATCATCATCAAAAAAAAAATCGTATGAAATCGTATGTCTATTTAGCCCTCCTACTGGAATAGCCTGCCTTGTGTGTCCCCCCCTTGTGAAGCTATTTGTTTCATTTGTTTTGCAGCTTGTAGCGCGGTAATGGTTCTTATTTGTGCGAATCGACGTTAGCTGTATTAGGCTATTGTCCTGGCCTCTCTGCAACCCTCCACCCCCCCCGCTCTCTCTATGCTTGGCAAGTGCAGATGCCGAAGTAATACATTTGAATCTAGATTTCACGCTTGAGAATCCTATTACATTCCTCTCAATGTGTCATAAACACGTGTTTGGTCTCTTAGATCATTCTCTCACCCCCCCTTTACCCATCCCCTTCATCTTGTGAGGAAAGGGGTAAATGGATTTGGGGTGGCAAATGAAATGAGTGTGAAACATGGTTGAAAAGAGGAAGCGTTCCCTCTCTCTATCTCTTTCTCTCTTTCTGTCTTTCTCTCTGTCTCTCTGTTTATTTTTTCTCTCTCTCTCTCTGTCTCTGTCTCCCTCTCTCCTCTTTCTCTTCTCCCTCACTCTCCTCTTTCTCTTCTTTTTCTCACTCTCCTCTCTCTCTCTCTCTCTCTCTCTCTCTCTCTCTCTGTCTCTGCAACCACCTTTGCAGATGGCGTGACATGAGACTGACATGAAAAAACACATGGCCAAGGAAACGGAATCAGGCTTGGGCCTTGTCACAGTCTTCTGTTTTCCATCTACATTTCTTGTCTTTTTGTGTGTGCACGAGAGAAAAAGAGAAATGAGAGAGACTGAGAGAGAGGGAGAGAGAGAGAGAGAGAGAGAGAGAGTGAGTGTATGTGTAGATATTGTGCACAGTGGGACTCCACTCTATCCAAATCAGTGGTGAGCTGAACAGCTGGCTTGAAAGGCACGGTCTTCAGACACTGTACAGTGCACCGTTGTTGCTTCTTACTGGCCGGTGGTGATGTGTTGGGGGGACCATCCATCGATGAGGAGGCTTTGGGGGGGTGGGGTGGCCTGGGGTGGGGGGGGGTGAAGCTGTAGCCAGGCCTCATGTTGTTCCACCTGGCTTGGATTCTCAGGGTGTGAATCACCCTTAGTTGCGTCACCCTACGTCTACTTTATTTATTTCAGTCTGTTCACAGCAAACTTAATGAGAAGACCCATATTTCATCAGTGTGTGTGTGTGTGTGTGTGTGTATTTGTGTATTTGTGTGTGTGTGTGTTTCTTTTCCTCGCCTATGAGTGATTTCAAAATGCCACTGTAATGCATGGCCATCATTTGTTGTTTGCTAAGGGCCAGGTTACTGAATAATTGACCTGGCTAATGTTTAACGCAGTTTACTAGTTTCTCTTGCTGTCGTGTTGTTAAGACGTCCCTTCATCGGGGGAGACATGGCAAGGCTTTGTGGGGCTTTTTTTCTGAGAAACTGGGGCTCGGATAGTTGAGGAGACAACACTCTTCGTGAGCAACCCCCCCCCCCCCCCATCCTTTCTCCAGGCCTCTTCTCCCCTGCCTTCCCAACACAACCTCTCCACAAACACACACACTCACACCCACACACACACACACAATACATACACTCTCTTGCGCACACACACACACACACACACACAATCCCCCCTCTACCCCCTGAGTCTTGTTCACATTCTGCAGAGCCGGTCAGCAGCTGCGCCACGCCACCACCCCTAATTCTTCTTCAAATGTCAGGAGGATGACTGTTTGTTTGTCTTGAGTTCTCCCAGCCTGTTTATTCTCCCCGACGTGCATTTGCATCGACCTTGATTCCCTCAGCCTGCCAACCGAGCTACACCCCCCCCCCTCACCCCCCGCCCCCAACCCCCCACCCCCTCCTCCTCCACACACACGCACACACACAAACATGCACACACACAAAACCCTCCCCTCTCTGTGTTTACATTAAGGCCTGCCCTCGGTGTCACCTAGGAAATCTGTTGATCATTCCACCTGGTTAATGTTAAATTGGTCCTGCAAGAAGTTGTGTTTGTTCATAAACAGAAACCCCCCGCTCCCCTTGTTTACTGTAGCCATGGCAGCAATCAGTTATTAAACAAACAGCCGCTTTGTTTGCTGGTGTCGGTGGCCGGTTGGCCCTACAAGGACTGGAAGGGAACTTTTTTTTTTTTTTAATGCGGGAGAAACAGGGGGGAGCAAAGAATAAGGGAAAAAGCTGCTCTGTCTCCATGCAAAAGGGTGGGTTGCAGGGAGACAGGGGGGGTGGGGGGTAAGGAGGGAGGGAGGGGGTGGTGGTGTTGGTGAAGGGTGGGGTGGTGAGGGAGGGAGGAGGGCTCGTTCCCTGCAATGTTGTCACAGTAGTCTTGAGATATGCTTTGCTTATCTGCGACTTTGGGTTGAAGTGGCTCGCGAGATTAGAGCGTTGTTTGGTCTTGCTGTGAAGTCTCCTTTGGCGGAATGTCATCTCCGCTGTCACTTCCTCTTTGAGAAGAATGAGGGGATCCTCCATCTGACGAACGCCGCCCAAGCCCTCCTCAGATTGTGCTGCTCGCCTTCTCTTTCTTTTTTTTTTCCTTTCTTTCGTTCTTTTTTTTTTCTTTCTTTTTCCCTTTCCTGAGATGATGTGATTTCTGGATTTCTGGAGACGCGTGGGCCCTCTACTACGCTGAAGGTAAAGTCAAGTCAAGCCAAGAGCCTGGGACTACACGCCCTGCACGGTCTTGGGACACGTATATTACAGCGAGCCATCTGCATCTACAGCGCGGCGTGGCGTGGCATGGCGCGTCAAAAAAGGCAGATCAAGGCAACAAAACCCACTAAACTCGCTTCACAGCACTTTGCTTTTCAAAGAGTAAGGCAAAAAGGATGGCGATGACACAGGCGGCTTAAAAAAAAACAAACTTGTTTGTCCTTTTAGGCGTTATAGCCAAAATACAGCTGCACCATGGATTCTTAAAACCTTGAGATGCCGTCCTTTTATTTTACAAAAAAACAGAAGAGGGGGGAAAAAAAAGCGGTAGTGGTGGTTGTTGTCACACCTTTGGGTACAGACGCTTGTGTTGTCTAGTCTACCATCCATGCTGAACCTAAACAGGAGTGCCATGAGAAGAGGGGGTGGTGGGGGGGGGGGGGGGGGGGGGGGGGCGCGGGGGACTCTGTGCCTTGTCTGCATCCTTTTGTATTTTCTTTATCTCCTTTCCCCTCTCAAACACTACCGGCCCCCCGACCCCCCCCCCCCCCCAACCCGCTCAGAAGAATGTTGTGCTTTTGTTGTCCGCTTGTGTAAACAGGGGCTATGTGAGAACCATGCAAGCGCAAGCAGGTGTCGGCTGAAGGTTTACTGATGTAAACATTCATAAAATGAGAGTCTGTTGTGGGGAATGGGGTGAGGGGTTGGGTGGTGTGGTGTGGGGTTGGTGGTGGTGGTGGTGGGGGTGGGGGTGTTGTTGGCGTAAAGGAAGACAGGGAGGGGGTAATTTGCAGAAGCCCACAGCTGCATTTGGCCTGGCTACCTTTTAGTCAGAAAGCCATTCACCCTCTTTAGTTCACTCTGTTCTTCTGAGTCAGGCTCTGAGTGCTGTGTGGGTGTGTATGTGTGCATTTGTGTGCACATGTGTGTATGCATATACGTGTGTGTGTGTGTGTGTGTGTGCGCACATAGTGTGTGCACATAGTGTGTGCTGTTGTCAGGCAGTGCCACATGGTTGTGAGGAACGCTTGATTATTGCTGTTTGTTTGGCCCTGAACCTGTTTGGTCAGGTGGTAGTTGCATGTGACTGGTGTTTTCACTGTACTCCCAACGCTAGAGGAGAGAGAGGGGGGTGGGGGTGGGAAGGGGAGGGGGGCAGAAAAGGAAAATACAAACAAACAGAAACTCTGACCTTTTGCATTTTTCCCCTCTTTTATTATCCTCTGTTTGTTCCAAACACTTGTTGTGTTTTGCAACCAGACGTTTGTCCGAAAAAGGAGCAGACATCTGATTTTCAGCAGCGGGGCTGACGTCTGTTTTGCGGATAGCTGGTGGCTTGCCTTAAATCTCCTGGAATTTCCATCATTTTGAGGTTTTTGTTTTTCTTTCTCTTTTTTTTCTTCTCAAGTCTTTCTATTTTTTAGGGCTTTGACATGCTCTGTAAACAAACAGATCTGTTTCTCATGAGTTTTTGTTTGTGTCTAAATACTGTGTGTGTATGTGTGTGTGTGTGTCTGTCTGTCTGTGTGTGTATGTGTGTGTGTCTGCATGTGTGCACAAGTGTCATGAGTGGTCATGTGTCTTTAAGCTTGCACATGCACACAAATGAGACCATATCCTCGGTGCCTATAATTAAAAACAGCCAGCATTGTATAGATAAGACGTTCCACTGGTGACCATAAAGGCTTTTGCCATAGTGTGTGTGTGTGTGTGTGTGTGTGTGTGTGTGTGTGTGTCTTTCTGCCTGTCTATCTTTATGCCTGTGTGTGCAGAACTCTGGGTCTCACCCTTACACAGTTTAGCTCAAATTAACACCGTTATTGAGAAATAACCACTTTGCAAAGGGCTCCTTTATGCTTATCTCTTTGATATTTATGATGGATAATGCACATTTACTTTTTTTTATTCATTATTTTTTTGCTCCACTCCGCGTCATGTTATTGTAGCTTTGAATTATTCCGCAGCCGAAATTAATGAGATAGTAGATTTATGGGTTTCATTTGTTTGTCAATTCGGAAATTAATTGGGTGTTAATTTTAGCCGTCCCTCATCAGCAGAGGGGCTGCGAGCAGCCCGTGCATTACTTTGCATTCATTGTTGGGGGGTGGGTTGGGGTGGGGTGGGGTGGGGTGGGGTGGAGTGGGGGGGGCTTCCTCCTCCTCTACTTAAGCGTGGGTCACTACTTTTTTTGCATGTATTAAAACAGCCCTGCGGTCCATTGTCTTGATTACTTTTCGAGATGCCATGCGTCTCGCAAATTTTACGCCTTTTTTCGTTATAATTATGACAATTTTGCACGGGATGATGACAGCACATGCATAATAGCCATTACTTTTAAAGCCCTTTCTTTCTTTTTTTTTTTTCTTTTTTTAAGCAGCGTTTGGCGAGAGGCGCACAGGGACACTCGGCCAATGTTTTCGGTGTTGACTTAATTTGGACTTCTTAGCGCAGTTTGCTACGTTTTTTAAAGGCTTGGTGGGGGGAAACAGTAATAAATAGTGGTAAAAACGTCATGAACGTGTGGTTTGTTTCAACTACCCCCACCCCCACCATATTTTTGTATTAATGTTTTGGCCCTGATGCATTCCTCTAATTGATATCTTAGAAGGCGGGTTTTTAAAGCAGTGAACGCCATTGCTCTGCTGGCCAGCTGGCTTGCCTGCTATCCCTCAGCCCACTCCTTGTTTAGAAAATCCCATTATGGAGCAGAGTTCTGCCAGACTGGGGAGGTGAACCGGGTCAACAGCTGTCTGGAAGGGCCCGGGGCCTCGACAGCAGAGAAGTGCAGCCCGGCCCAGCTTGGAAGAAGCCTGAGGCCTGGGTGAGGAGGACTGGAGCTCCGGTCAAGTCGGGCCTGTAAGAGTGAAGCCTGCGCTGCGTTGCGCTGGTCCGCTCTCCTCCACTCAATGTGCTGCAATGTATCTACTGGAGCTACTACAGTCAGGCATGTGTGTGTGGAGGCTCCACTGGTCAGGTCTGTCCTGCTCTGCGCTGCACTCTGCTGTGCTGCAGTTCTAGAGGACTACAAGACTTTGCTTTATGAGATCTAGCTGGCCTGACATTCACATGTGCCTTTTTGTCACAGTGGAAATCAAGGGTAAACACAATGCACGTTGTGTTTTTTTTTTTTTTTTTTTTTTTTGTGGAAATGATAGGGCTTTTTTTCGTGTTGGTCATCACAAGGGTAAACGTGCACAGTGGGGAGGGGTGGGGTGGAGTGGGGATCGGGTGGAGTGGGGGTCAGTCAGCCCCGCAAGGTGGATGGGCAAACTGAAAGGCACTTCACGCATCGCACACACACAACGCTTTTCTCATTAAGCCTCACCGGCCTCATATAGTGCTGCAGGATGTACACCATCATAAATCTGAATTCTGTTTCTTTTTTTTTCTTTTCTTTTTTCTCTCTCCACACCCCCACCTTTCGCTCTTTTCACGCTCAAGCCTAGGCTTTTGAGGGCGTTTATTCTGCTTCGTATAAATAATTAATCGGCCAAGTTAATTTACTTCTGCCCGACTCAGTCAGCTTCATTAACACAGGGCCCTGTGATGGGGAGGCTGGACAACTCAGACTCAGGCCTGTGACACACACAAAAAAAAAAAAAACGCCAAAATGCCCCGAAGATATCAATCTGGCTCTGTCTGTGCCGAAATCAGGCTTTCAGTCGGGCTTTCAGTCGGGCTTTCAGCACCTAGATCGGTATCGGAGCCAGTGGCTCTCGCTGTTTGCTTGCCGGTCTTCCTCAGTTTGCCAGGTCTGGACTGAGAACATATCCTTTTGGATCGGCCGGCCAGTGCGCTGAGCTCTTAATGACAGAGGACCACCAGGATTTCGGAGGTAACAAAAACAAGCTGGTGGGTTTCCCTCCGCGCGAGAAATAGATGTGGAGGCAGGAATATATATCGGGGTGGGGGGGGGGACTGGATTCTGTTCTTCATGCCCGAGTTCAGTTTTGATGTCAGGCCCTCGAGTGTGGTGTTAACGTACACAAGATTCAAGGTTTTCTCTCTTCTTTTTTTTTTTTTCTTCTTCCCCCGTCGCATTTTTTTTTGTTGTTTTTCAAAAGGGGGGGAGAGCTTTTTAAAATGGATGGCTGTGGCGGAGATCCGCTCGCCGGGCCAACTCCTCAAGCTCCTGCTTCCCATTAAAAAGCCATCGGGCCGCGGTTCTTCTGGGACCGTGCGAGTAAATATATCCATTTCAATAGCGTGTGTTTTGTTTGCGAGGGAGAGTGTTTTCTTGGGCTTGGGTTGCCGCGCCTTGCCTCTGCCTTCCCTTGCCTCGCCTGGGCTGGACTGGGCTGGACTGGCCTCCCCCCTCTCAGATGTGCGCCGGTTTCCTCCCTGTGCCCGTCGGCCAGGGAGACAGGGTTGGGTGTGTGTATGTGTGTGTGTGTGTGTGTGGGGGGTGGGTGGGGGTGAGGTTGAGGTTGGGGGAAGGGGTGATGGGATGAGGGGTGCCGTGCGGACAGAACCAGTGGCGCTGTATCCCCGGGCTAAAGCCCTGTACCTTCTCCTGGCCCCCGCTATGCCACACACCACCACACACACAACACTAACACACCCCACCCCACCCCACCACACCACATATACATACACACACACACAACACCAACACACCCCACCCCACCCCACTCGGTTCTTTAGGCTTGTGGAGAGGGGGGTAAAAAAGGAGGAGTGGGCGAAAGACTTTAAGTGTTTGTGTGTGTGTGTGTGTGTGTGTGTGTGTGTGTGTGTGTGTGTGTGTGTGTGAGTATGTGTGTGTGTATGCGCCTTGCTGTCAGTGCACCAGCAAACAAGAACCAGACGGGGCACCTAAAGAAAAATGGAAAAAAAGGGTGTTCTGGAAGAGGAGGAGGAGGAGGGCAGAAAAAAAGTGAAAGAGTGTGGGAAGGAAGTGACACGTGTTTACAGTTTGGCCCCCGTTGCCTCGCACGGCCATCTCCGCTCGCTTGTTTTAACAGCTGCTTTTTAATTTCTCTCCCATCTCTCTCTCTCTCTCTCTGTCTGTCTTTCTTTCTCTTTCTCTTTCTCTCTCTCTCTCTCTCGCTTGGTCTCTCTTGCTCTGCCATCTTCCTCCCACTCTCTCTCTCTCTCTCTCCCATCTTTTCCCCTCTCTGTCTGTCTCCCTGTCTCTCTCTCTCTCTCTCTCTCCCTTTCTCTCCCCCCCTCTCTCCCTCTCTCCCTCTCTCTCTCTCTCCATCTCTCCGTCTCTCTCTCTCTGTCCCTCGTTCAGGTTGTTAAGTCATGATGCAAGAATCTGGGACGGAGGCGACGAGCAACGGTCCCGCCAGTCAGAACGGAGCGGCGAGCGGCGCGGAGAGCGCGGTGAGGGACGTGCGGTCCAAGAGCGCCACGCCCTCCGCTGACATCACTGCCGCCGACCTCGTGACCCTGCAGCAGCAGCAGGTAGGCCCCAGACCTGAGTACTGAGCTCGCTGCCCCTCCGCTTACCCCCTAAAATCCCCAAAAACACACACACACACACGTGTACACACACACAGAAACACACACACATGCACACACACACACACACACACACACACATACACACACGCACACATACACATATACACACACACTCACACACGCACACACACGCGCACACACGCGCACACACGCGCGCACACACACACACACACACACACACACATATATATACACACACACTCACACTCACACACATGCACACACACATACACCTGTCTTTATTAACACACGTCAACAGCTTCCCCAAATTTCCCCCTTACGTCTGTAAAGTGCCTGTAAATATTTCATCAAGCCAAAGTACATAAACACATTATTATTATTATTTATGTATATTGGAAGGCATTTCTGAATTTTTAAACAGGTCAGAGTGCTCTACTTGTGATTTGTGCGCGTGTGTGTTTGCCTGTGTGTGTGTTTGCCTGTGTGTGTGTGTGTGTGTGTTTGGTTTGGAGGATGTGTTTATCCTAGCATGCGGCATCTGCATCTCGGTGAAATATTTATGCGGGCGCTTGCGCTTGGGCCATCTTCGCCCTCCCAGGTGCCGGCCGATAGGCGAGGACAGTAGTGGGCCGCACCACCACCACCACCGCCGCATGCGACCGCTGCGATGTCTTGACGCGTTGTCAACCGTTCTTCTCCCGGCTGGTTGTAAACACGGCCGGCACTCAACGTTAATGGCCGCCGCGTGTGTGTGTGTCCGCAAAGATTTCATCGAATTGCGCGGTCCACTCGTTTTTTTTTTTTTGCGTCGACTCGATCCGACCCGGCGCTTATTGTTAGTGAAGCCCACAACATTTTCAAGAGCGGCGCGCCGTGACACAAACAGACAGGCTCTTTCTGTCGGTGTCAGTGTTATGTGGCCCAGCGCACGACAGATGCACTAAAGGCAGCCGCCCTGAAAAGATCACCGTGTCGCGTGCTATAAGGGGGGCAGGACACGTGATTGTGTGTGTGTGTGTGTGTGTGTGTGTGTGTGTGTTTGGGGGCGTTTGTTGTCAGAGTTGTTTCAGGAGTAAGGTGCAACCCTGTGTGCTCTTTCTTCCTTTCCTTCTCTCTCTCACTCTCTGTCTCACTCTCTCTCTCTCTCTGTTTCACTCACTCTCTTTCTCTTCCTGTTGATGTCTGTGGTGGTATGGTCTTTGATGAGAGATGACGGATGACAAGACAGACAGAGCTGTGCCGTTGCATTCCATTCAATGAATTGATGAAACACACACACACACACACACACAGACACACACACATTACATATACATACACACTGCAGTCTTCCCCAAGTCTTTATATACACACAGACCTATGTAAAGTACATTGCAGTTTTCACTATCCCTTTATGTGCGCATACACACACGCACACACACACACATAGAGAGAGAGATGTGGAAAAACAGTTCTTTGCCACGCGAACTACTGGTATGTTATGGAAACCATGTCTCCCGCTCTTCCAAGGAAATGATTTAGCCTCTGATGAAATGCATAAAATAAAAAAAATTATTTGAGACCTCATTCAAGGTTTTGAAAGAGAAAGAGGAGAAAGGGAGGGAGGGAAAAATAGACAGCATCAGACATGTTTTGATGTTGGGGCTCTCCCTCACCTCCCCAACAATAAATGTTCTGGTGCGAACCAGAGGTTATTTCACCACAAATGGGCCTGGACAAACATTGGCCACGGCTAGCTTCCTCCGATGGCCTTTTAAAATGCACGCTTTAATGGAACGCCGCAAGGTACGTTTGTTCGCCCCTGTACACCAACCAGCCATGGTGTCATCATCATCACCACCACCACCACCACCACGACTACCCTGCCAGGACAATCCAAGAGGCTGCCCCTTCAATACCCTCAACCCCCCACCCCCGTCTCCACACCCCCCCAACCTCCCCAACCCCCCCTCATCCTGTCCATCATGGCCCCGTCGCTGCCAGGGCCCCAGTCAGCTCCGAATGAGCATGTCGTCAGTGAGAAAATCACAGCCATACTGAATTCATTACTGCAGTAGTCACACAAAACCGTGGATAAAATTTCAATAACTGCGGGCCACAGTTGAGTAAACAGTTGCACTGAAACTTAATTCCTGTTGACTTTTCCTTCATTCTTTGCCAGGGGCACATTCTGATTCGCTCTGCAAAGACAACAGGGGTTACAACTTTGATGAATGTGAGGCAGAGCAGGGAGGGGAGACATGGGGAGAGGGAGAGAGAGAGACAGAGAGAGGGAGAGAGTAGAAAAAAAATGATGGGAAGGAGAGAAGAAGAGAGACAGGGGGAGAGAGAGAGAGAGACAGAGGGAGGTAGAGAGGGAGAGAGAGTGAAAGCATTCTATCACATTACGCATGGTCACTCGACACCAAAGGCGGATAAAAAAAGGGAAAAGGAGCCTTCCTGAATTTGCGTTTGCTGTACAGGAACGGAATATAACATTTTCAGAAAGGCATCAGCTCGCAACATTAACCTGTTCTCTCCCACTGGCTCCTGGAGGGCAGATTTTTGCTCAAGTAGCTTACAGTTTATTTCCTTCCTTTCCCCGAGTCAGTCGCTGCTCTGTTTTTGTCTTTGAAATGGCATTGGTGGCAGCATAAATAGGAGGATCCTTTTCCCTTTATGGTAAACGATCCCCATCATGGGAGCAATGGAGAAGAGCTGGGCTGTAAAACACGCGTGGTATTCCTATTGACCCAGTGCTCCTGACATTATGAGGCAACCTCAGAAAACACTCCCGTCCGTTTCATGCAAGTCCACACGCATACACACACACACACACATACACATACACACACACACACACACATACACATACACGTACACATACACATACACGTGCACACACACACACACACACACGTCAGCAATTCGCAGACTCACTCATCATCGACTTCCATTAGCCCCACCGTTCTTTTTTTTTTTTGCTGCTCTAATAGATGTCCTTCACCACTAAACCAGTGCATCTGCAGCAGTGCAAAGAGGCATTTATTTTTCTGTCTTTTTTTTTAATAACCTCTCTTTTTTCCTTAAAACTCAAAAGCCATTTTTTTTTTCTTAACTTGTGCACAGCTCAATTTGGTATTTGCTCTCCCCTCTCTCTCTCTCGATCCGGAGATATATGAGGGCCCTTTGAGTCGGTGAAAACAACAAAACCTTAGTGCCTTGGCACATCATCCATTCTTATTAGGGAACATAACTATGAAAGACAGTGGCCATTAATAAGGACGCGGGCTAAAATAATTGTAATCTGTTTGATCATCTTGATCCTGACAGGGGAATTCATCTTCGAGGACTAGTCAGATTTGGGGGAAGTAGACCATGGGCTTGATTTAAACATCTCAATTAGACGCTCAAATACTGAGCTCCAGCGACCCAGTGGCAGAGGAAAGGGCCACCAACCCCCCTCACCCCCCCTTCCCGCCTACTTTCTTCTTGCTTTTTAAAGTCGACAAAAGATGGTTTTATTTTTTTCTTTTCGTTTTATTTTTTTGCCCTATTTAAGCCCTTCATTTTCCGAAGGCAGTGGTATGTGTTGAGATTTATTTAATTCCCGTCACAGAGAACACAGAAAAAAACATGTTTCACACGTTAATCGAAAGCGTTTTTTTTTTTCACACATGCTTCCTTCTGTTTTGGGAGCCGCAGACTATATATGTCATTTAGAAAGTATAGGTGGCTGTTTTTCGAAAGTTTACATGACGCATATAGAATTCAGATTTCAGTAAGGTGGTCCAGGTGTGTGTTTTTGTGTGTGTGTGTGTGTTTTTGTGTGTGTGTGTGTGTGTGTGTGTGTCTGAGTCTGAGTGTGAATGTGAATGTGTGTGGGGGGACCGATCCAGAGCAGGGGTTTCCCCTGATGGTCAACAACAAACAC
>CM059267.1:11287848-11295348 GCA_030347295.1 Setipinna tenuifilis | reverse complement strand
AATACTCATCTTCCTTTTTTTCCACACACTTCATATTTTTAACTTCCTCTACCTCTAACTTTCTCTCTCTCTTTCTCTTGCTTTCTCTGTCTCTGTCTCTCACATACTCTCCACCTCCCTCTCTCTCTCTTTCAGTTATTCAGACATGTACACATATACACACATACTCTTCCGCTCTCTTAATCCCTTTCTCTCTCTCTCATTCTCTTCCTTATTCTCAGATACACATACACATGTTTCCTTGCTCAGTATCTATTTCTCATCCACTCTCTCTCACTCACTCACTCAGTTGCTGTTTCTCTCCCACACACATGTATACACAAGTGCTTATTCTGGTGCCATGTTGCTGCTCACTTGCAGGCACACACACAAAAAACACACATACTCCTACTTGTTTTGTTATGAGGGTTGGCCAGCTTGTATGTTTAACATTATAAATAAGCATCCATTTTCATCCCCCCTCCCCCTTTTTTTGAACAAAGTGCCCCAGGAGATGCAGCTCTTACTCAGGCTTAATGGCGATTGTCAAAACATTGAAGCGGATTTTTTTCTTTCTTTCTTTCTTTTTAATTTTTTTTTTAAAAGAGGCACTCTACACTGGTTTTTGGAAATGTTTACACATTGTTGAATAATAATCGTGCCTTTTTAGGAGAGAGATGCGCTTTTTTTTTCTGGTTTTGAGATTGGCCAATTTGACCCAATTTATTAGGGATGAAGCTCAGGATGCAGCACAGCTTCTCATGGGAGCGTGTGGAAGCACAGGGGCTTATACATTTTTAATGAGAGTTCTACTTTAAAAACTTCATAGAATTAATATGTATCAGGAAAAGTATTTTTCCTCCACACAAAACTTCTGGGTAATTAATATTCATAGACTGCGCTTGTTAACACCCCCAATGCAAGAGCAATGTAGATCCAATTAACATAGAATGGGCCCCGAGGAATTGGGCCGATAAGGGTTAAACGAGGCGGTGAAATTGAAACTGGGACTCTCTCCCATTAAAACACTTATTTGTTTCAATAAAGCCCTAATCCGTGTAGCGGGCGCTCCGCTCAGATTAAGGCATCTAGCGCAGGGCCTCCCAGGGGCCAGGTCCGCTAGGTGTTGATGCTAACCTAGAGAGCATGGACTGTGTGCACCGTATGTGTGTAGGTGTGTGTGTGTACGTGTGGGTGTGTTTTTGTGTGTGTTATGGGGGCAAAGTGTGGGTGTGGGTGTGGGGGGTGGCTGGGATGGTTGGTGAGCTGGTAGTGGCACACTGAAGCTGGCAGAGGCTAATGCAGAAACGCTGTAGCGGAGTTTCCGTGTTATTTCTTATTCATGAGCAGGAGGCCGGCTGCTGAGCCCCTTCAGACGTCAGCTCTCAGCTCTCGTTCAGGAGCGCCGGGATCAGACTCCGTACCGGCCTGGAACGACAGGGCACCAGGGGGGTTCAGACTAAACGGCCATTTGCAGGCACCTTAGAGGCTAGGGGGATGGGAGCGGTTGATTTGTGCACGCATACACACGCATACACATACAAACACACACACACACACACACACACACACACATATATAAACACACATATAAACATACATACACATATACATACATACATACACACATACACACACACACACACACACACACACACACACCAGCTAGCTACACTTCCACAGGTTACTTGGCAGCCTTCTCTGGCATCTCTCCTCTCGCGCCCCCAAGAGGGAAACACAGATGAGATGAGGTGAGGTGTGTGTTCTTCCCACTGCACGGCGTGCCCAAGTGCAGAGAGTGGCATTGAACACACCCCTGCTACATTTGAATGGCGGTGTTTCCCCCACTCTCCCCCCACTGGGAGAAGCCCACCAAATGACTGACAGCAGGTAATTGTATCCTAGCGGCAGTTACGTTAATGGTCTGTTTGTGGCCGTGCGTTTGTTTAGTTATTGTGTTTTTTTTTTTTTTTTTTTTACAGTGCCAGTAATGCATCTGCTGAAGTTTTTTCGTGTCAGTGGAAGCGCAGGTGATGTTTGACATCTAGCTGTCAACGTTACACACACACAGCGCCGGTCCATTTTTATGACTGCTTTTAGTGAACTCGGGATACATCAGAGTAAATATAACTATAAACACAACACACAAACCATTGATGTAAAACTGGAGGAGGGAGAGAGGGGGAAAAAAAGACCTGTCGCAATGGTACCTTAGTCATTTGACTTGGGCTTTCCATCTCTGTGTGTCGTGATTAATAATGGCCCCTGCTGTGAGGAGAGGCACCCCTGCGCTCTATTTTAAAAGAGAGATTGGTGTGTGAGTGTGTGTGTGTGTGTGTGTGAGTGTGTGAGTGTGTGTGTGTGTGAGTGTATATGTGAGTGTGTGTATCTGTGTGTGTGTGTGTGTGCACGTGAGAGTGTGTGTGTGTGTGTGTGTGTGTTTAAGGGTGTGGGGAGGGAGGCCCCAGTGGTGGCCATTGAGTTGTTGTGTACCATTTAGAGAATGATGCGCGGCGGCACTAGCAGCAGCAGCAACAGCACAGCACACAGAGGCAGCCCAGCGGCAGCCATGACGCCGAGACGAGATGTGTGGCCATAAATAACAACGCGATGGCAGCCGGACCCCCCCATCCCCAACGACCCCCCCCACCAACCCCCCCGTGACTGACGGCTGCCATAAATACCGGGGCCAGCCACCCCCGCCTGCCTACCCCACCCACCCGCGCAAAAAAAACCCCGGTCGCCATTTGTCATTCCTTCGACATATAAATAAATAACCAAAACAAAATACCAAACGAAACAGGCGCCGGTGGAATACAAACAAAAAAAAAAAAAACAGAAAGAAAAAGCGAGCACGCAAATGTGATATATTATTTACATGGACAATGCAAAAACAAATGTTTTGTGGCGTGGATGGAGACAGGGGAACAACCAGCCCTCCACTGTTAATACCCCCCTTCCCTCCCCGTCCCCCCACTCCCCTCCCTCTCGCCTAGCCCACCCCGCCGTTCTCCGTAGCCGGGAACACAAGGCTGCGTGTTGGCGCCTTGCTGTGGGCTTCAGTGGCGTGTTGTTATTTGGTTGTTTACAATCTCTGACATGATGTAATAGGATGGCTGTGGAGGCACTAGCCAGCAAATGGCACAGAAAATAAGACGGGCCTTTATGCCTTTTCTGCCCCCCACCCACCCGCCAGCCCCTCTCTATTTCCCCTGCTGCCTCCTTCTCTCTCCTTCTCTCTCTCTCCTTTCCTCCTTCTCTCTTTCTCTCTTTCTCCCTCTTTTTTGTGTCTTTCCTTCTTTTTTCCTTTCTTTTCTTTCTCTCACCCTCTCTCTCACCCTCCCTCAGTCTTCCTCTCTCTACCACTATGCTTGCATGCTTTTCTCTTGAATGTGGAAATATGTTCTTACGTTCTGCATTTTTACTAAAGGAACATGAGCCTTGAATATAAGTAACTGTTTTTTTACATTAGGTGCTCCCTGGAGGTAGGTGGTAGTTTAGAGGGTTGTGGGGTTGTGAGGTTGGGGGGTGGGTGATGGGGGTGGGAATATCATGTCCCTGAGTGAAATGCGAATGTGAAATCTAGCAGAAAGAAATATTTATGACCATTTTCTGCTTGATTAGACCTGGATGACATGCGTTAGGACTGAGAGGGCTGGACAGAGGCAGAGCACAGCTCCAGGGTGTTGTTTAGAAAGAAGTGGGGGGGGAGTGAAGAGAAAGAGAAAGAAAGAGAGACCGGGGGGGGGGGGGGGGGGGGGGGGGGTGATTGAGGCATATGGAAGGCGCCACGGCCTTATCGCCATGGTGGGAGGCATGGCAACTTGAAAACCCGCACACGATGAGGGCTGTGGGGGCTTGACGGGGACACAAGGGGGATAGCATTACCTTGCAACTAGCTACAGGTAAACCCCTTACCCTGCACTCATCCACCACACCCACACTCGATTGTGTTCAGCATGGTTCGTGATGCAAAAATTTAAACCCATTCGGTTTTTTTTTCTGTGATGTAGCCTATGCGTCTTGGGTTGGTGGCCTCGTTGAAATGTTGCGTTGTTAACATGTTGCACAAGTTACACACACACACACATTGCTTTTTTGCTCCATTGTGGTCCGCGTCCAGGTGCTGCATGTTTGCATGTGTGCATGTATGCACAAAATGCAAATTTGCACTTCCTGAGTCTATTATTCTTTGTATGGGTGTGGGAACGTGTGTGTGTTGAGTATTGTGTGTGTGTGTGTGTGTGTGTGTGTATCTGTGTCATAACGAAGCAGAGAAGAGAAACAAAAAGACAACAAGGGACAGGGTGATTTCCCTGATGTCGGTACGGATCGACATTTTACTTCCTGTCAATATTTTTTCGCTCTGTTAACAATATTTCTGTGTGTATCTCAGTGGGGCATTATTATCATTTCACACACACAGCGTGTTTGTTTGGGTCCTGTTTTGTTTTGTTTTGTCGGCCGTCAGAAAAAAAAAGGGGAAGCGCAATTATTGCGGCGTGCGGCAGCCTAATCCTGCCAGCGATATGGCAGGATCAGTGATGTCGTTTGTAAATAATCTCTTAATGACGCCATTAATGCCATTGTTATTTTCCCGCCACCGCATATAAGGAGGCGACATTAGAAGCTCTGTCTCTCTCTTGCTCTCTCTTTCTCTCTCTCTCTCTCTCTCTCTCTGTGTTGAGAGAATTTGGAGAAGTTCTCAGACCCTGCGACTCGAGCGTCATCGTCTCTCTTGCTTCGCCGTCGCGTCAAAGAGTTGTACAAAATTCAGAGTACAATTAATTTTTCAATTTCTCTCTGCGGATATCTAATAATTGTACCCACAGATAGCCATGGGCCTTATTAAACATTAAAATGCAAAAGAGAAAGAGAGAGAGAGATGGAGAGAGAGACAGAGAGACCGAGAGAGACAGAGAAAGAGAGGGAGAGGAGAGTAGAGAGAGAGGGAGCGAGAGAAAGTTTGAATCAGAGAGATGGTATTTTTGGATTGAATAATGTAAAATAACTGTAGGGCAACAGAGCAGAGGCGCACCACTCAAGGTTTATTCTTCAAATGTTTTACACCAGCATGGCTGCTCTTAATTAAGGTCTCTTTCTCTCTGCCGGCTTGGCATCTGTTTGTTTACCCTCATCCCCTTGAATGCTAATTATGTAGGATTTCAAAACTTGCGTACATGTCAGTATGTTTTCTTTCTCTCTCCTTTTCTCTCTCTCTCTCTCTCACACAGTCTATCTCTATCTTTCTTTTTTTTGTGTGTGTCTTTCTCACTTTCTCTCTGATGTAAATTGCCTGTCTGTAGTAAGTGTTTAATTGCTATTTGCTTTAGGTGGTTTGCAGTGGATGACAGTTTGTCTTGTGTGGTTGAATATTTAAAAAAAAAAAAGAACAAAATTAAATGTCATTTCAGCGTAAATCGGAACCTGAGTTCTCACGCCTGGTTCGTGTTGCTGAGGTTTGTTTAGCTTGCAGCCATCTCCTGATCATAATGAGATGATGATTAGATATCATATCCGCCTCATGAGCTTCATGTGAGCACGGACCTCCCTCAACGCTGCCCCCACCCCCACACCCCACACCCACCCACCCCTCCCCTCAACCTCATCCTCCTTCTGCTCTCCGAAAGGGGCGTGCTGTCTCTTTAAGAGGAGCCTTCCAAGGAAGGAGCCAAGTGTTCCACCTGGAGCTTCCTCTCTCTCTCTCTCTCTCTCTCTCTCTCTCTCTCTCTCTCTCTCTCTCCCTCTCTCTCTCCCTCTCTCTCTCTCTCCCTCTCTCCCTCTCCCTCTCTCCCCCCCCTGGTCTCTGTGCTGTCTTTATCACTTTGCTCACTTCCACGTAATATCATCTTCATCGAAGATTGCTGTGGCACAGGGGAGCGGCGCTTGTTGATCAAATTTGGCTCCGGATGGCATCCCTCTTTCCCCCACCTCCTGTCTCTTGTGTCTCTCTCACTCTCTCTCTCCCTCTTTCTCTCTCTCTTTTTCTCTCTTCTCCCTTGCTCTCTGTATCTGCCTTGTTCTCTCCTTCATTCTGTCTCTCTGTCTCACTATCTCTCGCTCGCTGTTTGTCTGTCTCTCTTTCTCCATCTCCATCTTTCTCTCTCTCTCTCTCTCTCCTCCCCATCTCTCTCTCCAGGCCCCAGAGAGATAGAGAGTGAAAGAGAGAGAGAGAGAGAGAGAGAGGGGAAGCGAAGAGGCTTCGGAGTGGGGAGCAGGGGATGTGCCTGGAATGCCTGGCCCTCGTCCGTTCGGGCCCCCGTCGCTGATTGATTGATTCTGCCTGTCACCGGACAAGATAAGCGTGTTAGTAAATACTGTCGCACTGCGCAGCCTTGCAGCTCTCTCTTGCGCACACACACACACTCACACACACATACACATACACACACACACACACACACACACACACACACACTCTCACACACTCACACACACACACTCACACACTCACACACTCACACACACACACACACACACAACCACCACTACCACCACCAGCCCCCCCTCCAACACGATCACAAGCCCAGGGCACACCGCACGCCACGCCACCACAAGGGCATGCTGGGAGCCAAGGGAGAGGCATATCAGAGCAGAGAGAGGAGTGTGTGTGTGTTTGTGTGTGTGTGAGAGAGAGAGCAAGACGGGGGTACACTGGCGCGACCCCTGTGGTGTTTATGAAGTCCCATCGACTACAACCCCTCAACCCGTATCTCCATCTGAAAAGCTGGGCTTTGAATAAACACATTAAACGCAGCGTGTCTTAAACAGCCTCCCTAATGCTGAGCCTCGGGGGCACAGCCAGTGAGCTCAGCGATCCTGCTTTTGTCTGTCTCGCCGCGATGAGAGATGTCAACTTTCATACCTCCAGCAGGCTGCCTGCCTGCCTGCCTGCCTGGCACACACACAAACACGCACTCTCTCTTACACACACACACACTCACACATTCACACACACAAATGCACAGGCTCTCACGAGCACACACTCACTCACGCACACGCACGTACACATACCTATTCGGTTGAGCAACTCTCTCCTTTGTTCTTGCTCCTCGGGATGTTTCTATCTTTTGAGTGCATCAAAGTAAGTGGTGCTTCCCAAGTTGCAAATTGTCTCCCTTAAAGAGATCTCCTCTAGGTGAGCGTTAAAAAAGAAGCCCCCCCTTTTCTCTCTCCTCTCTTCACTCCCCTTTCTTGGGGCTTTTTCATGCGTTGCAGCTCCAAAGAAGCAGAGGCCGGGTTAAAAACAATAAATGGCTTCCCTTATCTTGTTAATGAAATCAAGGCCGACAGGCTGGGGGTGGGTGGGTAAGGGGGAGTTATTTATGGGTGATCGGAGGTGGTGAAAAGAGATTTTAGGAGGGGAGAGGGAGAGAGAGGGGTAAAAAAAAGCGAGAGGAAGGAAGAAATGGACCCCTTTCTCACATTACCAGCAGAAAGGTGGAGGAAGGAGGGAGGAAGGGGGGGGGGGGGGTAGGGCGATGGGAGAGAGTGTAATCGTGAGATGAGCATTGGCTTTAA
>CM059267.1:11275348-11282848 GCA_030347295.1 Setipinna tenuifilis | reverse complement strand
AGCAATTTCTTCTTTTTTTTTTTTTTTTCCCTCCTTCTTTTTTTCCCCCTTTTCCTCTCCTCTCTCCTTCTCTACTCTCTCTACTCTCTCTCTCTCTCTGTCTCACTCCCTCACCCCCTTTTTGCTGCCTGGCTCAGTGAGATCGTATTACCCAACTTGGAATGACTTCAGCAGAAGCTGTTATATTCCCATGGAGCTGCTCCTCTGCTGCAACTCAATCCAGAGCCATGGCCAATTGGGCTGGCCGTGATTTATCGAAAATGTTCTGTCCCTGAGCTCACGCACAAAAACACACGCCGCCTGCACACTCAGACACACACACACACACACACTTGCACACACGGACACACGCACATAGTCTCCCTTACTCTGTCCACACACACACACACACACACACATGCATGTGTGCACACACACATTTATACACCAGTTGCACACACAAACACACACACACTCAGACATCAATGACACACACACACCAGTTGCGTGCACACACACTCACACACACACACACACACACACACACACACACACAAACACACACACCAGTGGTGCACACACTCATACACCAAGAGACACACACACTTACACACACACACACTGTGTCTCACCAATGACACCAGGATTCCATCCCTTAGTGTCTCATATAGCCTCTGTGGGCCCCTCAAACAAAGCAAATCAAGTTAAGTTGATGTTAAATCAGTGTGGGCCCCAGGTTAATATGGAGGTCCTCTCGCGCCAGCCCCCATGTTGACCGACTTTAATAAAGCATGTGACCACCGGTCATGGGAAGATGACAAGGCACGACTCATTCTCATACCGGCTCCACTGAACCCCCTCCTCACAGAGACTTCGCCCAGCTCTTGCCCAAGACCTGACTCGATCAGCCTTTTTTGTCCAGTCCAGGGATTTTCTCAGTAAAGACAGAAAGGAAGCCCCCCCCCACCCCTTCCCTCTTCTTCTAATATACTGGCCTTCCTACAACATCATCACTTTGATCAGACACTTGGGCACTGTCCGAATTGTTCACTCAATCCCTAGTGCAGCAAGTAGTTTGCCAGTTACATTGGCTACTTCACTACAGAGTGCACGATATTGTGACCGAGTGAACATTTTGGATTTGCCTTTTGTGGTTGTGGAGACCACACAGAAGACCAAGTCCATTAAAACACAGACAGGCCAGTGGAGACATTTTTTTTTTTATTTTGTCTTCAAGGCCATAGTTTGAAAAAAAAAAAAAAAAACACTAAGAAATGAAGGGGGAAATGTGGAAAGCCATTTGTTCTGCACTGAGCTGTGTGTAAAATTCAGTTGCAAGCAGCTTTAAGGAGTTTACTGAAAGTAACCCACAACTTTCAATCTGAGCGTCTGAGGGCCTGTGAGGCTGTGACAAGTGAAGAGGCAGTGGCTAAGCCCTCGACTGTGTGAAAATCAAGGGTTTCACACTTAGTAATTCTGCCCGGATTACTCAGTACAGCCCGGCTTTTAACGCACCGCCATCTCATGCTCCCTCTACATGATGACTACCTGATGCAACCGCTCAGACTAAAACTGCAATAACAATAAAATGATTTCGCTTTGCTATTTTCAAAAGGGGGGGTGGGGGGGTGATTGGGGGGGTTTGTGCGCTAGCTAAATACCCAGCGCAGTTGGCATGCCCATGCCGTTTTCCGTGTTTTATCAGGTCGGCGGAAATTGCCGGAGAATGCCCGTGGTGGGCATCCCCAGGTGTCGTGAGTTCGGAAGGAAAAGGGAAGGGCAGCGTGCGGGGGAATCGGGCGTCTGTATGTATTGTTCCCAGGGTTGTTTTGTTTTTTTATCTATCTGATTATTTATTTATGTGTGTATTTTTTTTCCTCTGCTCCTCTGCTGTGCTCTGTTGTCTTTTCTCTCTTTCCTTGTCTGTTTTTTTTTTTTTTACTCCCTTATTCCTCTCCCTCTCCCCCACTCCACTCAGCTTTCATCTCCTTCCTCTCTCGCTCTCTTCTCATCTTCTCCTTTCTTCTCGTCTCCTGTCTTTGCCTCTCTCCTCTCATCTTCTCTTCCCTGCATCTTTAGTGTGGATGTCTAAATGACTCCAACCCCTCATCAGTCTTCCCTCTGCGTCGTCCTCCTTCCTTTTTTTTTTCGTCCCCCACCCCACCCTACCCAACCCCTCCCTCCCTCCCCCTCCTCTCCACAGCTCTTCTCTGTCGCTAAAGTGGCATCCCAGGCGGAATGGTGAGGTGATGAGGAAGCGACAGGCACGGACGCTTTCTCTCTCTTTCCCCCCCCCCTCTCTCTTTCTCTCTCTCTCCTTCTCTCTCTCCCTCTCTCTCTCTCTCTTTCTCTCTTTCTCTCCCTCTCTCTCTCTCCCTCTCTCTGATAGACTTCCACCAGTGAAGTGGATTAAATCAGCGCCAGGCTACTGAAGCTGATTACTAGAATATGAAAATGCCGTATCTTAATGGTACATATTTTCATGAGGCGGCCCCCACTTGCCTGGCATTCTGTGGCTAATACGCCTATTCTTATGAATCATTTACTTCTTTAATTACCTTTGGCGGCAGATGCACAATGGCGTATTAATGTGAATGATTTTTTACGGCCACTTCATCATGCTGAGGCCCCGATGTTGAAAGGCGTAATTGACGTGGAAGAGCGACTCGCGTGGGGAAACAATATTTAGTTGACAGCTTCCCTTGTACGCGGCGAGGGTGTTTATGAGTTTACACCGCTTGGCAACAGCAATAAACACACTGCTCATTCAATAATGGCCCAACGGAGGCAGGCAATACCTTTATGCTGCAAAGATTTGTGCTTTTTATTGAATCAGACTAAGAGGCGATTGTGGATGATTGGGCTAAACTGTAAGTATGTGTGTGTGTGTGTGTGTATCTGTATAATTGTGTGTGTGTGTGTGTGTGTGTGTATGCTGGCAGTTTTGTTCATCGTATCATATACAATGAGATGTAAAGCCAGCCTTAATTTGAAATGACAGGGGGATCATGCATTTTTTTGTACTATAGCCATATAGTGTGTGTGTGTGTGTGTGTGTGTGTGTGTGTGTGTGTGTATACGTGAGCTTGTGTGGGTGCGAGCATGCCTGTCTGTCTGTGGGTGTGTATGTTTTTTCTGTGGGGTTAAAAAAGAATGTGTGTGCTCATGTGCGAGTGTGTGTCTCCATGTGTGCCCGGGTATCCAATTGTCTGTGTGCATGCTTGTGTTTGTCTGTTCGTCCTCTCCGTGAAGACCTGGAAATGGAGGTCTTCTCTTGCCATCTGTTGTTAAGCTGCTGGTTAAGCGGGTCTGGGGAAGCCAAACAAACGGCGGGCCCACTGCAAACGGAATCTGTCAGGCCTGCATAGCAGAGCTGACCTTCTGGGCCGTGCGGGGGGATATGTCTGGGGTGGAGAGGCAGAGGGAGAGGGGGTTGTAGGGGAGTGGGGGGGGAAGGGATGGGGGGGGTCAGCATGCCGTACCAGGCGCAGAGAGCTGTGGTCATGTTTACTCTCACCCCCACCAGCCTGTCCGCCCCATCCTACACACACACACACACACACACACACACACACACACACTCACACACTATCAACAGTCACACATCATGGCTCTTGCCTCCAACAAAACACTTGTGTGTAATAACTTCGCTCCACTCCTCCTCCCCCTTTCACACTGGCTTTTTTACATAAAAACAGGAAGAAAGAAAACATTTTTCATGGCAGAACATTACCTGTTATTGAAGGTGGGGGTGGCGACGGTGGTGGAGGGGTACGGACGACAAAACAGAATAGGATTTTTATTGAAGTCAGCTTGCATCTTATATAATTGCACGCCGCACTGTTATATTGTTTAAACATGGCAATTTGAAATGTTTAGTGTTGTCATAAATATTAATAGATGAGTTGAACAGAGCAGCAAGTGAAGGGTGGTGGGGGGGTAGTATAATGGTTTGAAGTAGGGGTATGAAACGCTGATTTATTTATGTATTCGACATGAATTAGTCTGGAAATCTAAACAGTGGATGGAGAGCGAGTTTCCGAGGGCCCACGAATGTGCGGGGTTTGAGCCTGGGTCCCTGCTTTCCATACGGAAGAGGCTTTTTTGGAAATGGCATTAATTATATACTTACGGGAAAAAGCCAAGCCTCCTCTGCTTTGCATTGCAGATTTCCAGCTATCCATAGAGGTGGATGAGAAAAAAAGAGGAGGAGGAGGAGGAGGAGGAGAAGAAGAAGAAGAAGGAAAAGCAATTAATATAAATAGGCGTGCTAGCGTTCGCCACTCGTCCGCTCACGCTTGTGCACAGGACAGTAGCCACGGTTGGTGTTAGCGAATGCATTTCAATTAGGGGGAAAAAAAGATAAAGTGTACATATGCTAAGTGAATCCTCTGGGTGCTTGTTGGTGTTTGGTGCATCAGTCACCTTTGGTCACCTCTTGTGAAACATATAGTGATTGTCACTCCAAGCTGTATCAGCTGAGGTGCTCTTTCTTTCTCTCTTTCCATTTCTCTCTCTCTCTCTCTCTCTCTCTCTCTCTCTCTCTCTCTCTCTTTCTCATGCTCTTTCCCTTTTTCCATCTCTACGCCTCTCTCTCTTTCTCTTTCCCTCTCCTGACAATGGCTGGCAATTTTGCCAAATTGACGCCACTACGACTAGGCAGCACTCCGTGGGTGGGAATTAATGTGTCACCCAAAGCAGGTGGAAGAGCTGGAGAAATCTGGCCACAGGAGAAGTGGTGGGGTGGGGGGATGTTTGGGTAGGTAGGTAGGGATGGGGTGGGGTGGGGGGAGAGATGGTGTTGCTTGGGCTGGGTGTGTTGTAATGCTTGTCTCAGAGCTTGGGGGGGTGTGGGGGTTGGGGTTGGCTGATGACTTTGGGGCAAGGTAAGTTGGGATGTCTGGCACTGTCTCCGAAAGTCAGACTGATAACCTTGACATTTCGGACTTGGCCATGTAATCCTGCAGAGAAATACACACAAAAGAGTGCAAAGGTGTGGGTGTATATTGTGTAAGAACAAAAGGAGACTTCTTTTTTTTCTTTGCACAGACTAAAAAAGTCTGTAGCGAGCTAAGCTGCTGGTCGTGTTTTTGCTGGCCGGTCGGTCAGAGAGCTCCTGTCTCTCCCTCCCATCTAATAAACTCCAGCGCCTGAGTAAACAGCCTCATCTGGTCCTCTCCTCCCCTCTCGTCTCCTCTCCTCTCGACTCCACAGCACTCTGCACCACCATGGCCGCAGGGATCCGCTTACACCTGCGCGCACATCTCCCAGCAATTAGGGGCCAATTTGTTTGAATCCATTTCACATTCAAGGTCCTCCCCGGCGTCGGAGGGGAGGCCACCAGCAAGCAAGCGAGCGAGGGAGTGAGGGAGCACTCTTTCTCTTTCTGTCCTGCTCTCTCTGGCTCTCTCCCTCTCCTCGTGATGGGCCTGAACAAACACCCAGACCCTCGTTTTTCACCACAGTGTTCCCCGCGGACCCCCCCTGGCTGAAAGGAGACCTCTCACTTGCTAACAAACCCACACTCTTTGGCCTTTTGTCATTTTTTTAAAAAACTTTTTTTTTCCCCTCCCACCCGTCATCCTGTCCTCCGTTCTGAAACGGAGGACAAATTCTCCCGAGCCTTCTTGCACTCCCATTAAAACATCCTCCTGGTGCTAAATCCTTTTACAGTTTCTTTTCATTTTGTATGTATGCTCTTATTTACGAAGTTGGACTCCGATCATGTGTTGTCATTTGTGTGTGTGTGTGACTGGGTTACAAGTGATGTGGCCCTTGTTTATTTTATGTGGTGAAGGTGCTGGATGAATGAGAGAGGGGGGGAAACGAGAAAGGAGGAGGAGAAGAGGGGGGTGGAGTGAAGGGGGGGGGGGTATGTATGGAGGAAAAAAAGGAAGAAAGAACTTCTCAGTGGAGTAATTCTCTGAGCTGGGATTTGTAAGGCACCCAGAGCTGGCTTTAGCTGCGGGAAAGTCAGCGTCTGTAAATAATCCGCATGTGCAGACTGCATATAAAGACATCTAGTACTTAGCCATTCCCTTATCACTGGTAGATAGCCCTGGGACATGGACAGCCTGTGTTACTCGCTCTCTCGCTCTCTCGCTCTCTCGCTCTCTCGCTCTCTCGCTCTCTCTCTCTCTCTCTCTCTCTCTCTCTCTCTCTCTCTCTCTCTGTCTCTCTGTCTGTGTGTCTGTCTCTCTCTGTGTCTGTCTCTCTCTCTCTCTCTCTCTCTCTCTCTCTCTCTGTCTCTCTGTGTCTGTCTGTCTGTCTGTCTCTCTCTCTCTCTGTCTGTGTGTCTGTCTGTCTCTCTCTCTCTCTCTCACTCGCTTGCTCGCCCCTTCTCTCTCGCTGTCTATTATTCCCCCTTTTTCTCTGTCTGTCTGTCTGTCTGTCTGTCTGTATCTCTCTCTTACTGTCTTTCTTTTCATCTTTCCCTCTCCCTGTCTGTCTCCTCTATCTTTTATTTTCTTCTTTTTTTTCTTTCCTTCTTTCTTTCTTTCTTTGCTGTCTTCCTTTAAACTCATTTTCGGTGTACTAATATGGTGTGAAAACAGATGCAGATCAGCCGCTCGATATTTATTGAGTCAAACCCATTAACGCGGGGTTAAGGTGTAAACTTTGAACATATTTGAAAAGGAAAATAAAAAGGGGGATTGTGAGTGACAAGAATACCAAGTTGCTTCGTCTTTGTTGGCGATAAGACAGAGCCCTGTCAGGTCCTCGAGGGTGTTTTCTAATCAGAAATAATACCTGGAGGGTTTGTTTGATACGTGCTTGTGCGGGTGTGTGTGTGTATGTGTGTGTGTGTGTATTTGCGTGCCAGGCCTCTGAGAGAAGTAATCCTAACAAGGAATTTTAATGAAGGATTTGCCTGATGTGAAATGGCTTTTGCCATATGATTCCCTCTTTCACTGTCCTTCACGTGTGCCACACTTCCTGGCACTGAGCATGTGTCTCTGGCTCGTAAAGGGCAACGTTGCCATATCTACGTTGATGATGTGCTGCTCTACAAAAAAAATACCTTTTCTGTTTTATTCTAGACAATTCCATTAGGGCACAGCAGCGGCACCTGCCGAGGAGCACTGCCAGTCTTTCGTAGCCCAGTCATCTGTTAGCATTATACCTCTTTGAACTGTTTTTGTATCTGATCAATTCTGCCTAATACGTCTCTTGATTTGTGCTATTGTAGTGCCCCAGACGACATGCTGTTCCCCCCCCCCCCTCGTCTCCCCCCCTCTTTCCATCTCTCTGCGGGCTTCAGATGCTCCGGCCTGTCATCCACTGGCAGTTTATCGCCGGCGTCGGGAGCTGTTTCTCGATGTGAACGTCGATCAAGCTACCGCTACCTTTGAATGCGAGATCAAACGTAAGGGAAAAGAGAAGAGCAGGAGGCCCTGTGTAGCAAGCAAGAGAGAGATGGAGAGAGAGCAAGAGAAGGGGGGAGAGAGGGAAGGAGAGAAAGGGAGAAGGGGGAGAAGTGTGAGTGCAGTGTAAACATCACAGTGACAGCTCACAATGGGT
>CM059267.1:11267848-11270348 GCA_030347295.1 Setipinna tenuifilis | reverse complement strand
GCCTCTTTTTTTTTTTTTTTTTTTTCCTCCTGTTGTCGTTGTTGTTGTTCTCCTTCTCCTCTTTTAAATAAGAACAGCTCTCCGTATCTGATGTAATATTTACGTTCTTCTCAGGCAGGGCCGTTGGAACAGCTGCAGATGCGTATCTCTGTTTAAATAAGGAGGGGTTGTTTGTTTCCCTGCAAAATTGCAAACGACTTCAGGGCATATTTGGTAATTAATACGATGGAGGCCTGTTCTGTAGATCTACGCACACACACACACACACACACACACACACACACACACACACACACACACGTGTACGTGTCTGTGTGTGTGTGTGTGTGTGTGTGTGATGCGTGTGTGTGTGTGTAATATTTAATAACCCACTTTCCCATTGGGGGCCCTTTTTTTAATGAGCCATTGTAGCAGCTAGGTCCAATGTCAGGTGCTGAAAGGGTGTCTTTGTTGTGCAGATGTCTCAGGAAAAGAGCTCCAGAGGATGAGATATGACTGCGTTGACCTTTCGCTTGTGTGCGTATTTGTCAAGATTCAAATAAGTCGAAAGGATCAAACCAAACAGTTTCCCCGAGTCAGGCTGGGAATTGCGTAGCAGAGGTCAGCGGAGGAAGGGGGCCCTCGCCGAGCACATTCCGCCGCACGGCCAGTTGTTGCTACATAGGAAATCGGCCCCTGCTCTCTCGCCGAGACAAAGGCAAAATTAAAATTCTAATTTATTAATGTATACAGAGAGCTTGCCCAACCTGTCACTCAGCTATTGAAAGGAAAAGCTAGGGTGGTGTGTGGTGGTGGTAGGTTGTGTGTGTGTGCGTTAGTGTGTGTGTGTGCGTTAGTGTGTGTGTGTGTGTTAGTGTGTGTCTGTGCATTAGTGTGTGTGTGTGTGTGTGTGTGTGTGGGTTTCTCTCTCTCTCTTTCCTTTCTCTCTGTCCTCTTGCTGTGCTGCTTCTGTGAGCCTTACATGCTTAGTGCAGGATCCAAGCACACTGCCAGAGACCGCCTCTGCTGTGTTTACATTTCGCTTGTTTGGCTTATATTTTGACTGGTGTCGTCGTCGGTGGTTTAGGAAAAAGAGTGGGAGAGGAGGCTCCTTAACAGTGGCTAAAAAACCCACCTCCGTACCAACACACCTACAGTGCTGTGCTCTTCTTAAAAGCTGCGCAAGCAAGCAAGCAGGCATCAGCCCAAATGTCAGTGCCAACATGTAGTCAGAAAGAAAGTGTCAAAAAGTCAACGGGGGCATTGACCTCAAGTGCGTCACTAAGTACATTTACATAGCGCTAAAACCTACTTATCTTGTCATGGGTAAGTTTGGTCACACGTGTTGTAATGGTTGATGTATTAGACTACACAGAGGTTGTGTCTGTGTACATTCTGAGAAAAAAGGTAGCATCCTTGCCTCAGAAAGTAGACATCCTTGCCAAGGAAAGTAAGCATCTTTGCCTTTACTGTCATTAGGCAAGAAGTTAGCTCCATTAAAGATTGTGTAAGGCAGGTAATGATCTCTTCTTATCAGCCTCCTCTCCCTGTTATGTTGATCAACCCTCTAAAGAAGGTCAACTGCATCATCAAAAGATGGTCTTACAGTTTTGTAACGGAACTGTAGCAACAAAAGTAAATTGCCCATCAATGGTGGTTCGTTGCTTCTACTAACTCACTTATAAAGGTAACCCTGGAAGGCCTTTTTTCTGATGAGAATTAAAGTCGTGGTTAAGACAGAAATGAAATGTGCAAGCGCTTGTTTTTGATCTGAACATGTGTATGTGTTTTGATCATCCTGTGTGTGTGTGTGTGTGTGTGTGTGTGTGTGTGTGTGTGTGTGTGTGTGTTTTTTTCCCCTTCCTTTTTTTTTTGCTTCCCCTTAGCGCTCTCTGTTACAATCCAGTAGATCTTTCCTGTTGTCACTTGAAAGCACCTGCTGGTTGCATCCTAAGCACGCAAACATCTGCCTGCCGGCTCACGGACTCAAGTGGAGCCCCCCAAACACACTTGACTGGTTAAAAAACCAGGAGTAAATTAGCGACGGAATGACACGAGTAATTAAACAGGCTCACACGGCACTTTACCTCAGCGTTTACACCTAGCGGTGGCAAAGAAAGAGAGACGAGGAAAGAGAGAGAAAGAGGGGGAGAGAGAGAGAGCGCAAGGAAGCGAGAGAGAGAAACTCCCACCTTGCTAATTACGGTTATCACTGGAATGGTAGGGTCTGAGTCATTAGTTCCATGTGCATTTAATTAGAGCCAGGCTGAAATAGGATTTAACTTATTACTTTTTCATGGATCACTTTCTTGTCATCACTTCAAATTGGATTGCAGCCCCAGGTAACTAATTATACCAGCCGCGGGATCGGGAGTGGAGAAATAGGTAATTAGGGAAGAATTCTGTCAGACCCTCACTGATAGTCCACTTTGGCTGTGGAGTGTGTGTGCGCGCGTACGTGTGCTTGCGTGTGCGTGCTGGGGAAAACGAACCTCGTTTGCGGAGCCACCAAGAGACCCTC
>CM059267.1:11257848-11262848 GCA_030347295.1 Setipinna tenuifilis | reverse complement strand
ATTACAGCCCCCACCAGTGCACACGCTCCAATACCTCATGACCCTAATGGCTTTATTTTGTTTTAACTATGTCCTCATACAAAGTGGTTAGCTAGTCTCTGGCTAGAAAGAAGGAGCGAGGTTTTTCATTCATTGATGATTAGGTTTCCTTGTCATAATTTAATGCAGGTTGTTTTCTGTTCGGCCCTGTGATGTTTATGCGTTGTGCTTCCGCAGAGTGTTGAAATTTTGAGGAACACGTCACGTCAGGGCCAGGTGTGTGTGTGCGTGTGTGTGTGTGTGTGTGTGTGTGTGTGTGCACATTAGGTTCCATAAGCTCTGGACAGGGAGTAGCGACTCCTGGCACTGCTAATTTAAGCGCTAAATGATTTTATCGCGAAACAGATGAGCGAAGTAAGCCGGCAGCCATGATGGAGGACTGGCATTGGCCGGTTGTCTTCCTCCTCACTTTCCCCTCATTTCACCCCATGTCTCGTGTGTTAACAGTGTCAAACGTATGCCTATTTCTTAGGGTTTCTATTTTTCTGTGGGATGACTACAGATTGTCTAAAGTGGTTGCTTGTTTAATCATTTAATTCATTTTTGTTTATCTATTATTTAACTATATTTCTAAACATGTATCTCGAAACGTCAGTTTTTTTTAACCATTTTCAAACAGGAAGCCATTTTTTTTTTGCTGAAGTAACTGTTCTTAGATAACCTTTGATTATGTACCTATTTGTTTGGTGCAGACTTTTTGGTCATTTCCCAACTCGAAATATTGCGATGAGCCATTTTTCACAGAGCCGCCGATTCAAAAGGAACAACGTTATGAGTAAATCACAATAGCATATAATGAAAACAACGTTCCCCCACCCACCTCATTTGTACGGCACACCAAGTGAAAAAGTTCATGTTTTGACTAACTGAAAAACCACAGCCCCGACAGAACACAAAGAAAGCCAAACTCCAGTGTGTGTGCACTGGCTCGCCAGCACAGGAAATATTTAGTCAATTATAAACACGGTGCGTTCTTCCTCTGGTCGAAATGAGCATGCAGCAGTCTTTTAGCAATAACCCCAGACGTGAGTGAACGTGAACGAGCAGAAGCATGTGTTGTTTCTTTGTTAAATTAAATACACGCTTAATAGTTAAACGAGAGCATATTGCATCAGCAGATGTCATTTTGTAGCTGCTGAGCTCTCTCTCTTTCTCTCTCTCTCTCTTTCTCTCTCTCTCTCCCTCTCTCTCCCTCTCTCTCTCTCTTTCACACACACACAGACACGCGCACACACACACACGCACACACACACACACACACACTAATGAGACGTGCTCTCCTCTGGTGGAGATTCAGAATGCACACACGCAGAAGCAACGAGGGAACGAGTGATAGAGTGAGAAATGAGCGAAAGAGAGAAACAGGGGATGGGGATGGGGGGGGGGGGGGTATGGTGGTTGGGTGTGTGTGTGGTGTAGGGGTGAGGTTAAAGATCCTCTCACACCCTGAGCATTAATGAAATGAGTGACATTCAGGGGGCCGGAGCCTTGCAGATGAAGGTTATATTCAGTGCACCAGCTGTTGGCTGTTATGTTTCACACCTGCTCTGTGCTGCTCTGTTCCAGTAAACAATAGCATTAGTTTAGACGGAGGCGTTCGAGATGTATGTTTTCGATGATAGATGGGGCCCGACGTCATACCTGCCATACCTCAGAACACACACACACACACACACACACACACACACAGTCACTCACACACACACATACACAAAACACTCTTAGCACACACGAAACACATGCATACGGACCACGCAAGACAGGCAAGCACACAGCTACCTAAAGAAACTCTTATTTCTCTCAGGCTACATGAGACTACAGCATCGAAATCCTTAAAGGTAGTGTTACATGTCTGTACATGTGTGTGCCTGTGTGTGTTTGTTTGTGGGTGTGGGGGTATGTGCATGTATGTGTGTGTGTCCGTGTGCATGTATGTGTGTCTGAGTGTGTGTGTGTGTGTGTGTGTGTGTGTGTGTGTGTGTGTGTGTGTGTGTGCATGTGTGTGTGCTTGTTGGAATGTGTAACGTGAGCCCCAGTCATTGTCACAGCCTGCTATCGGTCAGATCAGCTTAGACGTGCGTCCAGATGAGACATGAACTCATCTCTCTCTCTCTATCTCTGTGACTCTTTCTCTCGCTCTTTCTGCCTCTCTAACGTGTGCACGTACACACACACACACACTCTTTCTCTTTCTCTTTCTCTCTCTCTCTCTCTCTCTCTCTCTCTCTCTCTCTCTCTCTCATTCTCGCTGACTGTCTGTCTGTCATAGCACAGAGGACTGTGATGCTTTATCATGCTGTCCGACGATTCTGTCACACATGCAATAATTCACTTATTCTTCCTGTTTTTTTTTTTTTCCCCGCCACCCCTCAAACAATATATTGATGATTAGTATGTGAAAGACAGTGACAGTGAAGAAAGATCGAGAGAGAAAAAAAAAGAGAGGAGAGGAGAGCGAAAAAAAAACATCGCATTTGTTTGAAGCCGTGAGTGGCTGTGTGTAATTACTGCATGTACGCAGGGGCTGAGGATCAGGATGCGAGTGAGTGGGGGGAAGAGCGCGAGGCCTGAACTGTGTGTCTGCTAAATTTATCATGAGGCCTTTGGGAGCATTGAAATGAGAACAGTGGCCTATTACTGCTAAGAAGGTGTTTTATTGAGAATATGCCGACATGCCACCCCAGGGAGAGACAGCCAGGGAGAGAGGAGTGTGGCCAGAATAGAGACCACTGTGTGTGTGTGTGTGTGTGTGTGTGTGTGTGCATGTGTGCATGCATGCGTGTGTGTGTGTGTGTGTGTGTGTGTGTGTGTGTGCGCAGTGGGCCCAGAGGTGGAGGAGGAGGTGGAGGAGGAGGAGCAGCCTTGTGAGTCTTGTCAGATAGACAATAAAGAGCCTTTTCTTCCATTTAATTATTCACTACGATATGTATTGGAATTGTCACTTTTGACGCATGAGGTCTTTAAGTCAATAATTTATGTAGGTCACCTGACAGGGAGAGCTGGTTGTTGGTTATTAGTACATTGGGACACAGACTGTAATTATTTTTTTCTCCGTTACATCTATAGTGTTTTTAAGTTTAGTGGAATATAGTTAACCTTTCTGTTTTGCTTGTTTTGTTTTGTGTTTATTTTTTGTTTCATTTTATTTTCAGCCATACTGTGTATTCTTATGTAGATCTAATCTACTTATTGTTTTTTAATATTATATTTGCTTTATGATTGCTGTGGTGGTGTTGCAATTGTTTGGACCCAGATTTGTGTGAATCATTATATATTAATTTTTAATATTTATTGTTTATATTTTTAGCTTGTTTGTTTGCATTGGGGTGTTGTTACGGCAGTACAGCGTGTTGGTGAGGGGAAAGCTGAGGGTAGAGTTGTGTGATTGAAAAGGCACTCCGTGTCTACATGCCTGTCAACGTGTAATACAGCTTTCTCCAGCAGGGGGCAGGGCTCTGTGTAGTTCTCAGCACATATATTAAACATAATCATCTAAAACAAATAAGTGTGTGTGTGTGTGTGTGTGTGTGTGTGTTGCTAAAGGTGTTGTTGCTTTCTGATTAATTGCTCCAGTGATATGAACAACTGTAGCAGGCATAATATTACAGCACCATTTAAGTAATAATTATTTTATTTAGAGTAGTTCTGTGATGTAGTGTGTATTATTTTGGCACAGCTACAAATACCACCCTAATTATAAATAACGGACTTGTCCTAACGAGTGTTAATAATTAAAAGGTATTGTTGACAAATACAAATTGTCATTTTAAAATAAGCTATTCAGTACAGCAGTAATTTTGTATTTGAAAGAAAATTTCTAATAGAGTAATGATTGTGATGTGAAAAAAAGAGACATCAAATTTTAAGAAAAATTGAACAGTAAAATATGTCACTTCTAACAATGTGAAGAAAACTAAAACAATAATAGATTTTATTTTTCTTTAAAATCTTCAGTTTTAGCTCATGTATTATTCCTCAATCAACATGTAATATTGTTTAATTGTAATTAAGTAAACAAAACAACCACAGTTTTGTCTTTCTTCCCTTAGTGTTTAGTAAACATCAGCAGAGAACATAATTACCACATGAACTTTCCTCAACTTTTTGTTTAAAAAATGTGGGTCAAAGCTTTTGTCCTGGTCTTGTAAACAGTTTTGCATAGGAGAACAATAAAGAGTTGATAAGGAGTTAGTTCTCCCCTTTGTCTTCTCTCTTCCTTTCTTCTCTTTTGCCTCTCTTTTCTTCTGCTGCCCTGCAGACAGCTTGTGTTTACTTATCTGCTGTTTAATTAAAGGGCTTCTCTTTCTTTGGGCTCCATTGTTTCAATAGCCCGGCCAGGGGTCGAGGGGTTAACAGCCGTCAACTGTGTATTTTTTTTTCCTCCTTTTTTTTTTTTTTTTTTTTGTTAAAGGGGCCCACTCACAAAGACATGTCTTCACCTGCAAACGGGAGGCCCCCGCAGAGTCTCATTGTGCGGCCCATTTGAATTGATTATGTTTAGGGGCTGGTTGTGATTGGTGGAGAAGGGCGTGGTTGATTGGGTAGTTTAGTATCTTGTCAGCCGGGGAGCAACCTTAGCGCATGCAATCTGTCTGTATCCCGAGGAAATAGCCGGAGACACCACAGCTCAGCAGTGCTTAGCCTGCCTGCCTGCCTGCCTGTTTCTCTCTCGCGCGCTCGTGCTCTCACTCTCTCTCTCTCTCTCACTCGCTCTCTCGCTCGCTCGCTCACTCTCTCGTGCTCCCGCTCTCTCTCTCTCTCTTCCTCTCTCTCTCACTCACTCTCTCTCTCACTCGCTCGCTCCCTCTCTCTCTCTCTCCCTCTCTCGGTCTCACTCACGCTTCTCGCAGCTCCTCTCCGCACCGTACGGCCCAGCTTGCTGTTTACCCTGCCAGCTAAATGGGGTTTGTCAGGTTTGTCAATATGATTGATTCTACAATTTTGCTAGCTTACTAGTTGTA
>CM059267.1:11245348-11255348 GCA_030347295.1 Setipinna tenuifilis | reverse complement strand
TGAACCCGAGAGAGGGGGAGAGAGAGAGAGAGAAAAAGAAGGAGAGGGGGAGAGAGAGAGAAATAGAGATATAGGGGGGTATAGTTAAGTTAGGATACAGAAATCCAACTGCTATGTCTTTTTCCCATTGCTGCTAACGGCTTTTTTCCCCACTCATTCATCAACATTTGTTTCACCTAATTCCTTAGAAGAGGGCATTTTTTTGTACTTCGTACAACAAAAATAATACAGTTACAATCCATAGTTTCAGTCAAACTGTAATGTGTCTTCTGTAAAGAATAGTGGTTGTAAAGTACTTTCCCCTGTACACAACTTGAGAAACATCTGTTGCCAAATGTTGCATACTCTTTTTGTTATCAGGTCATGGTGGTTCGATGCCTTTTTCTCTCTCAGCCTTGGGTTTGTCAAAAGGAGGCACTGACAGTGACTTCTTGCAGTAATTTCACCTCTTGTACATTTGGCTCCCTTAAAACAACATTTGGAACTTAGGGCTGGGTTAGAACACATTATAATAGCATTTGTAGACCACTTCCACTGATCATCCTAGATTTAGAAAAAGACGGAAAAAAAAAACATTTGAGTTGATTTGGAATAATTCAGTCTGCATCTCCCTGCAGATAAGTATTAGACGTATGTGTGTTAGATCCAGACAAATCCCTGCCAGTGTCTCTGTGGCCAGCTGCTGGCAGACTTTCCCTCTCTCTCTCTTTATCTCCCTCTCTTTCTCTCTCTGTCTCTCTCTCTGTTGTTATTAATTGGCAGCATAGTTTTCCAACTCACAAAAGACAACAACACACTCACGGGATAAAACAGCAACTGGGTTTGTTGGACCCCCTTGTCTGCGGCCATGGAAACGCGGATTAGGCGCGTGTTGTCGGTGCGGCGGTGAGAATGGAAACAATCTGCACGCGGATGTGTTGCCCATTGTCTCCGGGTAAATTCTCATTTGAAGGAAGGGATTTTTGGAGCCCGTGTGATCTTAATTAAATCTCAACCGGCTCTCGCAATAACGGCATCAGAAGACACGCGCCATTGCATAACCTTGCTGAGTTGGTTAATCATAAATCAGTGGCGCACGGCGTGGCCGTGACAGCACGGGTGTGTGTGTGTGTGTGTGTGTGTGTTGGGTTGGGGGGGGGGGGCATTGTAGCCGTTGGGGTGGGGGTAGGGATGACAATGAGAGGGGGTCGTGGAGTTTTTAGGGGGAAGTTAGGGGGGCTTGTGGAAGTTTTAGGCAGGGGGGGGTGGGGGGCACAGAGAGGCGGGGGGGGCAGTGGGGCTCACTCTGAAGTGGGACTGTGATCTGCATGGTGGGGGAAGGGCCTCTGAGGTCATTCAGAGTGTCTCGGTGTCTTCAAGGGTCATTGAGGTTTGAGAGGTTCGGATGAGACTTAATGGTGTGATGATCTGTCTGTGTGTGTGTGTGTGTGTGTGTGTGTGTGTGTGTGTGTGTGGTAATGGCCCTGAGCTGCATATGAGGGCAAAAAAAGGACAAAATAGTGGTAGGTAGTGTGTTATACCAGCATTCCTTTTCTCTGTGTGGACCTGTGTGCTTCTATGTGTGTGTGTGTGTGTGTGTGTGTGTGTCTATGTGTGTGTGTGTGTGTGTGTGTGTATGTGTGTCTGTGTGTGTGTCTACATGTGTGTGTGTCTATGTCTGTGTTTTCTCTGTGTGTGTGTGTGTGTGTGTGTACGTACGCTTGTATATGTGTGTGTGTGTTCCGCTTAAGGGAGTGAGCCAGATACGCGAGGTGTGATTTTTTGTCTGCTGTTGAGAAGGGTGAATCACCAGAGAGCTTGCTGCTCTCCCATCTCTCCCGTCTCGCGTCTCCTCTCACCTCTCCTCTCCTCTCCCTACGCTCACCTCACCTCTCCCTATGCTCTCCTCTCCTCTCCCTATGCTCGGCCCGTGAGATGTGGTCTGGCCTCGGTTCAGCCTGATCGCTGCTAAGCCGATCTCTGCCCACCCCCTTACCACCACCCCACCCCCCACCCCGCCGTCACCCAGATCAGTCGGGCACACTCTGTGCCACCCTGCTCGTGGGAGGGTGTCAGGATGCCAGGAGCCGCTCTGCTCTGCTCTGCTCTGCTCCACTCCGCCCCACCCTGAGCTGGGCTGGGCTGGACTGGTCTGGACCTGACTCTGGACATGCCCCAGGGTGCAGTGTGGGCATCCTGAGGGCTGTGGGAAAAAGAGAGCCGTGGCTGGGTCTGGAGCTGGAGGTAGTGATGGGGATGGGGATATGGATGGGGATGGGCTGCTGTTATTGTTAGGTGGGGGTGAGGGGGCACATTCGTGCTGTCCCAGGCCGGGCCGGGCCGTTTGTTTGTTTTACAGCACGCTGGCCCAGGCCCTCCCTCCCTGTGCTGAAAACTTGTTTGTGTGCGCTTTAAAAAAGTTTAATTAAAATGCAATCGGGGATTTTTTGTTTTTACAGTTGCCGTGTATCGACATGAGCAATGCCTCTCCCCCCCACCCCACCCATCCATCCATCCATCCATCCATCCATCCATCCATCCATTCAATCACTAGACCCCCACCCTGCAGCATTTTCGCACACCCCCCCCCCACCCCACAGAATTCCCCCTTCCGAATGCGTGGAGCGAAACGGGGGGAGCAAATGTGACTTTGATTATCCTGTTTATCTCCAGTGTAAATGTTTTAAAAGTGAAGACATGAGAGGAATGACTGAGGCCTCCGTGGCTAATCAGCCCGCTCATCTGTCATTTGTCTGACACACTCGCTGACATAGTCTTAGACACACACACACACACACACACACACACACACACACACACACACACACACGAGTACACACACACACACACGCACGCACAAGTTGTCACATTCTTCTAGTCACTCAACACGGCCCCGATGTACAAATTGTGTTTATTGCCATTTCTTTTTTTTAACAGACTAATTATTATGATTATTATTATGGTTATTATTCTCATCATTTTGTCGTTATTATGAAATTAACAGTTTGTGAACATTGTGGAAAAAATTATTCGAAGAAAAAAAAAAATCATTTTTGGTGTTGATTTGTGGTGTTAAAGAAAGCAGCTCGGCTTTCTTTTCCATTTCCATAGTCCAGCCAAAGCAGGATGAGAATGGATAATGTCAATACTGTGGAGGATTAATTATGCCCATGCTTCACCTGGGTACAAGAGCAAGCCATGAAATTCGCATTTCCAAAGACATTTTCACGGGCACGTCGTTCTGCCATTTAAGAAAGAAGCCCAGCGTCATTTGCTATTCCGGCGTCTACGGACAAGGTAAACCAAGGCAGCAGCAGCATCAAACAAGGCTGGCCCCTGTGATTTCTCAAGGGCTTGTTATTTTGTACTTCTCAATTCTATTTGATGTCTCGACAAAACAAGATGACACTAGGGAGCGAGCATTAAAATTTGATTTTTTTTTTCTCCTTCCTTCTCCCCCCTATCTTGCCCCCCCCCCCCCCCCTCCATTTCACCTGTTCTTGCACAGCCCCAGTTTAATTTCTGCAAACGTCTCATTGAAGTTGCCCCCCCCCCACACACACACACACTTCTTTTTTTTCTTCTTTTTTCTCTTTTTCTCTTCCCTCTGCCCTCTCCGCTATTCAGCCTAATTGCCGTGGCTCAGTGAGGTACGCTCCTGCTCTCGCTCTGGGGGCTGCTAGCCTGACCAACCCAGCCCGGTCTCTCTCTCTCTCTCTCTCTCTATCCCTCTCTCTTTCCCTCTCTTTCCACCACGCTCCGACCTTTGGCTTGTGCGGGAGAATGTTCCTCTTCATTAAAGCGCGAATCAGTGTGAATGTGTGTCTGGTCGTCAGACGGACGTGCGGCCCGTGTTTCCTCATTAGAATAGCGCTCTCCGCTCTCCGCTCTCCTTTCCGCGCTCAAGCTTAAGCTGCCCGCTGCCGAGAGGAGACACCGAGCTGTCTTTTTCATTCCAGCACAGCACAGCCCTCGCAAGCATGGATCCTCTGGAGCTATTTTTTTGGGCTTAAAACACACACACACACACACACATAGAAACACACACACACACATGCACAAGCCAATGTAAACTTCACAACAAATTTTCTTTAACACTTAATTTGTTAAAAATGTAAAGGTTTTTTACAGAAAATGAAAGCTAGGACAATTCTAGGGATGATGGCATTTTAAATGTATTACAGTTTGTCTTTCAGTTTTGTTGCATTTAGAAAATTAAAATGTCTCATTTTTAAAAATTTGGTGCTTCAGGAATTTTACAAGTTCTAAATCTTGTGTTGGGACATACAGTGGTATCATTTTGATGCGGTTCTAATATACTATTGTGACTTAATCAGGTTGGTTCGTGCGTTCAGCTAATATAGATTTGCTTTGGTTTTGCAGATTTTTTTTTAAATAATGAAAGTCTCTTTTTTTAACAGCAAGGTGGTGTTTAAGTGCTTGCACCTTTGGAAAATTATAGACATCGTGTTTGTGAGGTTAATAAGTCGTGTGTGTTTGTGTGAAGTGTGAGTGTAAGTGTGAGTGTGTGTGTTGGGCGGTTAAAGAGTGGACTGCAGGCCCATGCTGGTACATCACATAGCCTCCAGTCACAGCACAGCTGCTAGAATGTTCCAGAGTCAGAATGTTTATGTACAGAAGGCACCTGGTGAATGCCACACCTTGCTGAAATTCATAAGCTTCACTTCCCTCTGGCATGTTCAGAATGTTCTTGCCTCGCACACCCTAATATGTGTATGTGTGTGTGTGTGTGTACCTTCTTGTTATTAATGTTGTTTTTTGTTGTTGTTGTTGTAGTTAGAACAGGTTTTTTGTGGCTAGCCTACTGACAAATGGCTCAGTGCCTGCATGGATCAGAGGAAATGAGAAGTGTTGTGAACAGTGTGAATGGATGTGCTCACACCAGTGGAGTGAGTTATATTACTTCTGCTGAGGGAGAGAGAGGGAGAGAGAGAGCTGAGAGCTGCTTCATCCTGAGAGCTGCGTCCTGCATTTGTCGTGCGTTAAGTGGCTATGATACAGTGGCCAGGGCAATATTTTTTACTTAAAGTGCTCCCTCTCTCTCTCTCTCTTTTTCTCTCTCTCTTTCTCTGTCTCTATTCCTCCCTTCGCTTCCTTTCTCCCTCCCTCCCTCCCTCACTCACTCCATTCCTCCCTTCACTTGAACCCTCTGCACAGCTGCCCCCTTGCCTCCCACACCAAACCCCCCACCCCACCCCACCCCCCCTGGTCTTAAGCAGATTTTCGCTCATTCAACACGGGATTAAATGGTAGTAGTTACAGTGATCAATAGGTTAAGAAGCGCACAATCCCTCTTGCTGCTAATGACCTCGCTAGTAATGTGGGTAATAAAACGTGGGATGTAATAGGCTCACCGCTTCCCTGCTCTCTCCTCTCTCCTCTCCTCTCCTTCCCTCGAAGCTCCGGCGAAGGTGGAGGCGGTTCGGCCCAGCCAGCCGCTGCCTCCACCAGCCCCCCCACCCCACCCCACCCCCCCGACGGGCCACAGGAGAGAGCGAGACGGCGACAGCTCCCGCCATCAATCTGACGGCCGTTAAAAATAGAGGCCAAACGATCGCAAAGCCTCCGAAAGAGGAATCGCGTTGAGCAAAACGTTTTTGCCTGTGACGAAGCTGAGAGTCGGGAGGTGGAGAAGAGAAGGGAGTGCCGTTTATTAATTGTTCGCGCTTGAATCTGTCGCGAGACGTCTTCATTATTCTATCCCCATCAGCATTGTCCATAAGGCGATGTTACCTTGCGTTGCCATTTTTATTTGGGCTCCACAAAGTGATTTGGACATGTAAAAAATAGTATCAAACAACAGGCAGGCAGCCATTGTTAAAAAGCGTGTGATAAATTAGGGTATATCCCTGCGTATCAGCACAAATATATCTAATAAAGGGCGGTTAAAAGGTATTAGAGGATGTCCGACTGTGTGGTGGCAGGACGTGTGTGTCAGAGGAGAGTGCTATTTAACGCTCCCGTGAAACGCATCATGAGAGGGGCAGCGCATTGGTGAACATTGGGTGGCGGGGGCCATTGTAGCGCCAGTAGTTGTTGTCGCCCCCACCACCACCCACACCCACCCCCCCGATTGTACCCCGACTCGTGCCGGGCACGCACAATCCATGGCGCACAGGCTGGCAGGCAGACGAGGCTGCCTGCTTGACCTTCAAAATAGTTCATCAAAATTAGTGATGCTGAGAAATAAGGACATCAGTGCATAATGACTGTGAAATTAGGAATGGGGGGAATGGGGGGGGGTGGGGGGAGGCCCTGGCTATGCAAATGACAGGACAAGCCATGTGAAAAAGTCAAGATGGACTGCATATTAAGACGTAATGCAGGAGGGGGGGAATTAATATTGCATTTTCATCCGCCTTTCCTCTCCTTCTCCTTCCTCTTCCCCTTCACCACCCCCCTCCTTCTCCTCCTCCTTCTCCTTCTTTTCTTCTTTCTTTTCCCCCTTTTTCCCTCCACTTCTCCCGTCTCTGTGTGAAAATGAGATTTGTTAAGTGCGTCTTCCAGGCGTGGACGTCTCTCTCTTTCTCTCTCTCTCTCTCTCTCTCTCTCTCTCCCTCTCCCGGCTCGCAGGACAACAAATGGCGGTGCCGCCGGCCGCCACGTGCCCTCTCAGAGCCCTTCATCCCGTCTTCCCATCCAGTTTGACACGGCTGCCCTTTAAGCCGGGCAGTGCCGCGCCAGGCCCTCGCTAGAACAAGGCATTCATTACAGCGGGGCTGCTTGGGCTTTTTTTTTTCTTTTTGTTGTTTTTGTTTTAGGTTATCAAGAGTAGGGAGGGTGGATGTGTGTGTGTGTGTGTGTGTGTGTGTGTGTGTGTGTGTGTGTGAGTGCCCGTGTGTGTGTGATTGTGTGTGTGTGTGTGTGTCGGGGGTGGCGGGTTGAAATCAGGTAATATGCATGCGGCCCGCGTCAGAGAACACCCCCTCGTCCGCTAAATAGATTCTAAATAGCTAAATTACATTCACGCGGGCATGAAAAATTCAGCAGGCCTGTCATTTACCCACGAGCATGGGATACAATTTGGCTAACCTTGGGTTGAAGACGGACTGCCACCTTAATGTCTGCCCCATCAAACCAAGACATCAGCCAGTGGGGTCACAGACGTACCAACCCCCCCTCCCACCCCCATCTCCCTCAACCCTCTAAACACACAGCATCACCTCATGCCCCCCTCTACACCCACCCCCCCCACACACCCTTTCTGCACATAACAAACACGCCCCGTCACGGCGACATGTTAACAGTTGCAAATGCGAGGCGGCTATCAGGTTGGCTCTCTGTGGCTTGTCAACTTGAAATGTCACAGGAAGGGGGCCTTTAATGGCGCCGCCGCTGCCACTGCCGTACCCCGAGAGTGGAGGAGTAACCCCCCCCCACCCCCAACACCACCACCACCCCCACCCCCACTCTTGGCCGTGGGCCGCATCCTCAGGAGCAATTAGTCGGGCCCTGACAACCGTGGGGGTCTCTTCTCTTTCAATGTCACCGCAAATCACTGGCTTTTTGAGGAGGCACACGCGTTCACCCCTTCTCCGCTGAGTCGACTGACGGGGTGTGGTGTTGTGTGTTGGTGGTGTGTGTTGTGTGTGTTGTCGTGTCTCGCTCTGCAGTGGCGTTCGTCTCAAATCTGTGGGGACTTTTTTAACCATGTTAATAACAGAGCTGGCGATATTGAGATGCTGACATTAATGAGATGCTTTTTTTTACTGGTATGTGACTTATTATTTCTGCTCCAATTTGATGGGTTTCACAATAAGGGCGTCATTCACTTTTTTTTTTTCTCATTGTGTTTGCACTACTGGTGAACGTATTTTGAGATGGCAGAGTACAGTAAAACAGAAATGCCAGCAATGACTACAACAAAAAGCACGAAAACTAAACACTCTGAAAACTGATACTCGTGTGCCATGGCCTTGTTGGTGAAGTAGGCATTTCTGGTAAGGCAGTGAACCCAGGTGAAGGTTAAAATGTAGTGTGTGTGTGTGTGTGTGTGTGTGTATACAGTGGGTGGAGTATGGGGTAGTGTGTAGGAGTGTGTGTGTGTATCTTGGAGAGTTGCCTCAATTGTCTATGAGCTGTGTTTCTCAGGAAAGCGTTGACAGACAACCTCTCTGGACGAAAAACGTCAGCTCTGTGGAGTGACTAATGCTGTGTGTGCATTTGTGTTTGTACGAGTGTGTGTGTGTGTGTGTGTGTGTGTGTGTGTGTGTGTGTGTGTGTGTGTGTGTGTGTGTGTGTGTGTGTGTGTGTGTGTGTGTGTGTGTGTGTGTGTGTGTGTGTTTAAGAGGCCTTTTTTGCATTTTCGTGTGTGTTTGCGTACGCATCATGGGAACAGAATGCAGAACTAACACAGTTTCGCTCTTGAATCACGTCTTCTGGTTTAGTCATTTACTATTCCTGTTTTCATTGACTTTACTTCAGAACATCTTACACATACACTCGCCTAACGTCAGAATCTCTGCTCTCTTTTGTGTGTGTGTGTTTGGATGTGTGTGTGTGTGTGTGTGTGTGTATAGGTCCCAGTTTCCCTGGCTATGATGACACCGCAGGTGATAACCCCTCAGCAGATGCAGCAGATCCTCCAGCAGCAGGTCCTGAGCCCTCAGCAGCTCCAGGTCCTGCTCCAGCAGCAGCAGGCTCTCATGTTACAGCAGGTAGGAGAGACAGACATTATGCCTGCATTACTGCCGCCACACAAACATCCATCTTTTACTCCTTGTTGTAAATAGTCTACATACATGTTTGCACTGAAGAGCGAGCTGAAGAGTGAGTTTCAATCTCATTGTACATGTGTATAGTGACAATAAAAGGCATTCTATTTGATTATTTTCTATTGTATTCTATTCTATTCTATCCACTCACCAACACACGATCACAACACTTAGTACTTTACACCTGTGTAAGAGCTCCTGCTTCCTGATGATGGTCCAGAGAGGCTTCTGGTATGTGGACAGCTGGCTGTGTTGTTGCTTCCCAGCCTGAGATTTTTATCATTATGATTTGGACGTTGTTTGTATCATTAATTTAGTTTAATAGGCCTTTTGTGTTAATGTCAAAAAATCCCACTGGTCTGGTACGTTTTGTTATTAGCTGGGTCTGTGGTGGGTTTGTTGTTCGCCCCCAGTAAGGCCACCCAAGGGTGGGGCGTAACACCACTCCCTGACACCAGTAGCACCACAACCAATACTTTATGTCCATATCCACTCCCCAACACATCACACAGCAGCCAAACAAGACCTTAGACCAGGCCAAGAGTGAGAGATATTAGGCCTGCCCTTTTTTGTCACCACTAGGCATCCATGTTTGCTCCCAGACACTCCATAATAACAATGTCTACTTCCTCACCTATATCCACTTCCCAACACACTACATACAGTAAGCCAACCCTACTCTGGATCCATATCCACTCTAACACATCTCAGCAGCCACTGCTTGTTTACACCCGTATCCGCTCCCGAACACACTTACAGCAGCCATAGTGCAGGCATGGAGTGGCTCAGAGCAGGTCTTGAGGCTCTCTCAGATCAGACACTCAGTATTTCTTTTTTTTCCCCTCTTCTCTCCTCTCCTCTCTCCTCTTCCCTCCTCTCCGGAGCACCTGCCTACGTGCATGACCCCTATCAGGGGCCTAGCAACAAAAGGCCTCTTGTGTCCACTCCAATCAAAGTTGAATGGCCCCGCCATGCAGTAACGGGGGGCCGCATCCCTGTGTATGGCGTTATCACACACACTCACACCAAGCTCGTTTAATTGATACAGCTCCGACCTGCTCTCCTGTGAGAACACCACACTGCTTCGTCGAGATTGTAGAGACTGTATTCCGTTTCAGGTTTTTTCTTTCTTTCTTTTTTCTTTTTTTTTTTGAAACTCTCTTCAGCAAGCTGTCGTCAGTGTTTTATCTACTACACAGAGCCATAATGGGCTGCTGTGAATAGCGTTTTGGCACAAAAGCGTTGCCTGTAAGCGTGTGTGTGTGTGTGTGTGTGTGTGTGTGTGT
>CM059267.1:11227848-11240348 GCA_030347295.1 Setipinna tenuifilis | reverse complement strand
CTTGTGTATATAAATAACACAAAAAGTCAATAATAGGCATATTTTTTTGTGTAGCATAGTATATGTGCATTCTGTGTTTGTAATCCCTAAGCCATGTTTGGATAAGAGTAGAAGTGTCTTTGGGTTAACTGGCCTGCCTCACCTCTTTTAGAAGACATTTCCCATGTGTTTTGATTTGGGGAAGATTGGGGATATTAGATAATTTCCTGCTATTTATTGTTCTGACTCCAAGGTGTGTGCCCTCTCTCTTGCTCTCTCCAAAACACACACACACACACACACACACACACACACACACACACACACACACACACACACACACACACACACACACACACACACACACAGTACAAACACAGCCTTCCTCCTCTTCTCCCTGTTCCCCTTAATTGAGAGCATAACATTTCAAGGGGCCTTCCAGAACTTTCTCCCCTTGATCATGGCCTCCTCCATCGTTTCTTTTTCTTTGCTTTTCCTTTTGACATCGGCATCGGCAAGTGGCATGGCACCAGAAAGTGTAGCGTTGCTGTGCCAGCGTTTGGGCCTGCAGAAGTACTCGACACCAACATCGCAACTGCCACCCGTGTGCGCTCACTCGCACACTCTCTCTTGCCACCGCCACCATGGATATTAAGCACTTTGATTTGCTCGCACGTTGTTTGCTGAATTATGAATGGGCGTAATTAAAATCCTGTGGCTCTTATTATGAATGATTAACTATGTTGTTTCATTGTTTGTCATTTGCCGCGCGGCTCGTCGTTAATTAAGCGGGAAAAGGAATGTACCTGTCTTAACTCTGTTAACGGGGGGACAGCACCACACACGATGAGAACGCTGCTGCTGTGGTGTGTGTGCGCGTGTGTGTGGGTGTGTGTGGGTGGATGGCGTGTTGGGCCATAATTGAAGCTTGTGCATTCCTAGCGTATCCCTGTACCCTGTGCCTCTGCAGTCTGTGTCTGCTCTGAAATAATGTATGTGTCTATATGTCATCCAACTGCTTTTCTCTGGGGTAGTGTGTGAGAGGGTCTGTGTGTGTGTGCGTGAGTGTGTGTGGGCGTGTGTGTGCGTGTACTGTTACTCAGTACCAGCTTAGTGCCCAGTTTTCTTTCTCTCTCTCTCTCTCTCTCTCTCTCTCTTTCTCTCTCTCTCTCTCTATTCCCCCCTCTCCCTATCCCTTCCCCGTGTGTGTCTGTCAGTGTGTGTATGTTTGTACTGTTACTCATCACCTGGCTTGTACAAAGAAACCTCTGTGCGTGTGTGGGTGTGTGTGCGTACATAAATTTGGATACGTGCTATAACAACTCTTCTCTCTCTCTCTACCAACCCCCCCACCCCTGCCCCCCTCTGTCCGTTCGTCTCCCTCCATCTTCCACCCTCCCTCCCTCTCTATCTTTCCCTCTCTTTCCCCTCCTTTTTCTCCCTCTATCTCTCTTATCCTCTCTTCCCCTCTCTCTTCCTCTCTCTCTGTCTCTCTCTCTTTCTCTCCTTCTGCACCTCTACCCCTACCTCTCTCCCTCTCGCTCTGCATACCCCCCCCTTTCTCTCTCTCTCTCCTTCTTTCTCTCTCCCTCTCCCTCTTTCTCTCTCTTGCTCGCTCTCTCTCTCTCCCTCCCTCTCCCTATCTCCCTCTCTCTCCCTCCTTTTCCCCCTCTCTCTCTCCCCCTCTCCCCCTCTCCCCCTCTCCCTCTCTCTCCCTCCCTCTCTCCCCCTGTGGTGTTGGAGCAGCAGGTGTCCCAGGCCCAGCAGTTGGCCTTCCAGCAGCAGCTCCTGCAGGTCCAGCAGCTCCAGCAGCAGCACCTGCTCAACCTGCAGAGACAGGGCCTCCTGACCATCCAGCCCGGACAGAGCCCACTGCCCCTGCACTCTCTCACTCAGGGTCAGTGCCACACACACACACACACACGTGTCCACACACACATGCCCACATGTGCCCACACACATACACACACAGACACACACTACACATACACATACATATACACAGACACACACACCTACACACACACCTAAACATATACACATGCACACACACAGAAATGGCACGACGCATGCACACACTCACACTTACACACACTTACATACACACTCACACTTACACACACACTCACACTTACACAAACACACTCTCACACACACATTACACAAACACATTCACAAACCATGAACACACAAATACAGACACTTTAACTCCCTTGCACACAGGGCTCGTACACAAACACTAATTTAAACAAAAGCCATACATACACGTATTTACTCCCACACAGAGATACTTTGTATCTTACTCACAGGGGCACACACTCTTTTTCTTACACAAACACACACACACACACACACACACACACACACACACACACACACACACACACACACACACACACAAAATGTTTGTGTGCCACTATTCACACAGACATACTGTACACACACACACTCTTTCACGCTGTGCACGCTCTCACACACACACAAATAGAGTGTTCTCGGATCCACTCGTGACATTACTGGTAATTTAGTAAGCACACAGTCATTGGTACAGACTGAACTGTAGTCATGTGTACTCATGGACATGTGTGGTATCTATTATATATAGATTATATATAGATGTGTGGTATCTATTATATATAGATGGGACACAGTCATCTCATCATCAACGCAGTGCCCATATTGCTCACATAAACATACACACACACACACACACGTTGGTCAGTCCACCACACACACGTATTCAAAGCCACAGCAATGTCTTGCTCATCACCCTTTTCCCTCGCACACACACACAAACACATGCACACACACACACATGCACACTCACCATCATCCCATCTCAGCATATTTCGCCACACCACTTCCTTCCGTTTTGATTTCCATACAATGAGGAAGATGGGCGGCCAATGCTCGTGCCCTTTCCTGGCAGCCTTGTAAGCAGGGTGGAGTCGCCCCATCAGCCCCATGCCCTCTGTGGGGTGGGGTGGAGGGGAGGGGAGGACAGGGTGGGGTAGGAGAAGACTGGTTCCATTGTTGCTCAACTGCTAGCCAGTTAGTGTGTACTCCGCATTGTGTTAGATTTCATAAGAGGATGGTGAGTCACTGTGTGTGTGTGTGTGTGTGTGTGTGTGTGTGTGTGTGTGTGTTTGTGCATGCATGCTTGTGAGTCTGTGTCAAGTTTATTTGTAAAGTGCATTTCATACACAGAGGCAGTTCAGTGTGCTTAACAAAAAAAAGCAAAGAACAATATGTGAAAACATAAAAGATAAAATAAGTGTAAATGCTTGAAAAAATAAAAGTAAAATAAGTATAAGGTAAATAAAAGGCATATTTAATTTTTTTAAAAAGCATAGTAATTGAAGGTAAATCAGTAGCAGAAAGCATCTGAAAACAGTTTTGGTCTTAAGTTTGGATTTGAAACTGCCAACAGTAGGAGCATTTTTGATGTCCTCTGGAAGTTGGTTCCAAAGCTGAAATGCATAGCAGCTGAAAGCTGCTTCGCCACATTTTGTTCTGACAGGAGGTTCTACCGACAGATTTTTCTGCTGTGGTCTTGGAGTCCTAGTTGGTGCATATAGCTGAAAAAAAAAATATCCGATAAGTAATTGGGTCCCATCCCATTTAATGTTTTTAACACAAGAATCAATGCCTTAAAGTCAATTCTATAAAACTTTCTGGCAGCCAGTGCAAGGACCTTAAAATTGTAAGAACCCTTGCTGCTGTATTTTCTTCCTTTTTTTCCAAATACAATTATTTCAGTTTTCATTTGCATTCAGTTCTTGATGATTTGTCCAAGCGGGAACATATAAAGGGTTGAATAAGTAATTGGCCGAGGATTGACCGTTGGGAGACACCACAGGTCAAGGACATACAGGTGCTGAGGTACAGTTTCCAATGGCAACAAAATAACTTCTTTGTTGTTAGAATGATTTTAATCAATTTATGACTATACCAGTGAATCCCACTTAGTGACCCAGTCCATGTAGTAGTATGCAGTGATCAACAGCTCAACAAAAGCTTCACTAAGGTGCAATAACACCAAGACTGATGTTTTGCCAGCATCAGAATTAAATCGTGTATTCTTTATAACTTTAATAAGAGCTGTTTAAGTGCTTTTTTTGGCACTGAAACCTGACTAAAACTTATCAAAGCAACTATTTGATTTCAGAAAGGCAGTTAATTCATTAAAGACTATTTTCCTGATAAATGGTAAATTGGACATGGGCTTGTAGTTGTTAAGCACTAAAACATCAAGGTTATTCTATATGAGTAAAAGTTTTACAACTGCTTCTTTCAAAGAGGAAGGAAATATGCCAGTCTGTAGTGATGCATTTATAATCTGAAGTACATCGGCTGATATTAGGTGAAGAACAGATTTGGAAAAAAAAATTGTTGGCAAAATGTCTAGTTCAGAGACTGAGATTTTGTACAGTTTTTTTTTTTCAAGTTTCATAGTCAATTAATCTAAATGGTGGCATTAAGATGAGGTCTCCTCTCTCTGCAGCTAATGGTTTTAGATTTTGAGCTATTTGCAACTGAGAAGCTGTATTCAGTCATATTTTTATCAAATTTTCCTTTGAAAAGAAAATGCAAAGTCATTGCATTTATGAACTGAGAGAAGCTCAGGAGGCAGTTGTGATGAGAGATTTGTTAACTTCTTCTCAACAGTAGAACATAGCGCGCAAGCATTGTTGACATACCTATTTATGATGTTGGAGAAGAAAGACTGTTTTGCTTCAGAAATTTCTGAATTGTATTTACATAGTATCTGTTTATGGATTTGATAATAACTCTGAAGTTTAGATTTATACCAATTTCTTTGTGTGTGTGTATGTGTATATGGGGGTGTGTGCATGTATTTGTGTGTGTGTGCATGTGCATGCATGCATGCGTGTGTTGGGGTTGTTTCCAGGACGTTTATTTACTTTTGTTTGTTTTTTTTATATATTTTCTCAAGGAGCAGCACCGTTTTGACAAAGGCTCTTTCATAGCATGTGTGTGTGTGTGTGTGTGTGTGTGTGTGTGTGTGTGTGTGTGTTTTTCCTTCTTTTGGATGCATGACACATGGCATTCATTCCCCAGCTAAGACAAACAGAGCAAAATGAACAGATAAGAGAAGGAGGAGAGGAGAGGAGGGAGGCCTGGGTGGGCTCTTAGGTAATAGGCAAACAAAAACAGGCCCTGTACAGTGCCGGTATTGTTTGGAGAGAGCATGGTACACACACACACACACACACACACACACACACACACACACACACACACACACACACACTCCACTCCACTCCACTCCACTCCACCCCACCCCACTGGAGATCAGGCTGTAGCCAGAGGCTCAGGCGTGGAGGTGTGTGTGTGTGTGTGTGTGTGTGTGTGTGTGTGTGTGTGTGTGTATGTGTGTGTGTGTGTGTGCTTGTGTGTGCGCTATTAGCGTCCGGTTCCAGAAAATGGCACAATGCAGATGTTTGTAGGACACACACAAAACACACACACACATATAGAGGGAAAACGCAAATACTGTTAAGCGCCAGTCAATACATACGCATACACACTTATGCCCATATGGAAATGAATAAGTGTTTACACATATTAGTAACTGTATTTGTCTTGTTTCAATGACACAGGCTTCAATGAGGCCTCTTTAATCATTTGAAAACTTAAAATAAAATTAAATAAATTTAAAAAAAAAAAAAAAACAGTTGAACAACCTCAGTGTAATCCCCTCATGCTCGAGCACAGCTTATGGTGTAGCCTTGCCTCGGTCCATTCTGACTGAGTAATAGTTTTGTTGAGGAAACTAATCCTTTCTGTCTCGGTTGGCACATGGCAATCTTGTTTTCTGGTCAGAGTTGGTTAGGCAGCCCCCCCCCCCCCCCCCCCCCCCCCCGCCACTGTGGGAGGTGTCCTTGGCAAGCCATCGGCGGCTAACTCAGTGTGAGACAGCTGTTAAAACACTTACCAATAGACAGGACTCTCTCTGTCTGTCTGTCTCTCTTCCTCTGTCTCTCTTCACCTCTATCTCTCTCTCTCTCTCTGTCTCTCTCTCTGTTTCCCTCTCTCTCTCTCTCTTTCTTTATTTCACTCTCTTCCGATTCGCCACATTTTCTGCTTGGCTGTTTGAAGTTATTGATGACCTTTCTGTTTTCCACGCCACTGAGCCCTTTCATGCACCAGCGAGTGAGACCTACACAGCCTCAGATCTAATCGACAATATTCCGCAACTAGTTAGCACTGTGTGAGGGAGGAGGATGAGTGTGTGTGTGTGTGTGTGTGTGTGTGTGTGTGTGTGTGTGTGTGTGTGTGTGTGTGTGTGAAAAGAAAGAAAGAAGGCGAGCAAGAGAGAGAAAAAGAAAGTGCGGAAGCGCGAGAGAGATGAATTATGTGGCGCATGGCCGCGACGAGACCTTGACGATGGTGCCTTTGGCTGCAGTAGCAGATAGGGGATTACCGAAAGAGAAGGGAAGGGAAGCAATGGGGAGACGAGCCAATTATTGGCCCTCCCGAGACCCACTGATCGGGACGGTTTGTTTGCTTTGCAGGCCAATCACCGTCCTGAGAGGGAGTTTTAAAAACATACTTCATTTTTTTTCCTTCTTCTTTGGGAGGAGAGGGTGGGTGGGGTATGGTTCGGTTTTTGAATAGGGCTTGAGAGGTATGGGGAGAGGGGGGTGGGGGGGTGGTTATGAAATAAGAAAAAATAAATAACTAATACTGAGTTGGCCTAATGGGTTAAAAAACAAACGCTCCCTCGTTCCCTGTTAATTATCATTTATATGATGTGCTGAAAATGGCTGAAGTCAAACTGCAGGCAAATGGAGAACCGGGGCCAGATGCCTAATTATTTTTCTGTCATTTCTCACTGTCGGGAGGACAGGCAGAGGTCTGGTAGCCATTATTGAAATGTGCTGTTTGAGGACCGTCTCCAACACATCCTCCTCTCCTCCTCACACACACAAAAAAGGAGCTGTTCTTCTGATCCCGCAGCACACACCTCTAGTCCTCTGGTTTTGTGTGTCCCCCTTCAATCTGTGTGTGTGTGTGTGTGTGTGTGTGTGTGTGTGTGTGTGTGTGTGTGTGTGTGTGAAAGAGAGAATGTGTGTGTTCTAGTTGCATGTGCCACTGCATCCTGTGTGTGTGTTTGTATATGTGTGTGTGTTTGTGCCTGTGCCTGTGTGTATGTGAATGTGAGTATGTGTGTGTCCTGGTGGTTGTGTGGCAGCCACTGAGCACTCCCAGGTGTAGCTGCCAGGTGTGTGTGCCTCCTCCTCCTCCTCCCGCTCCTCCTCCTCCTCCTCCTCCACCCCACCCCCCCAGAGTGCTGCCGCCAGCTGAAGAGTGTGTTTGTGGCCCACTGGCCTCGTCTTTGCTCACCACCCACACACACACACACACACCACACACACCACCGCTGCGGCCACACCACAGCCACCACCGCCGGAGAACATCAGTTAAGTTGTCCAGGAGAGGGCAACGGGACGGTGACAAGACAAATTTGCCGGTAATATGAAGGCAAAGAATGTGGCGGCGCGTGGAGAGTTAGCCGTGCCGTGCTGCGGCGCGCGTGGTGTGGGCGGGGGGGGGAGTAGGGGGGGTGGGAGTAGGGGGGTGGGGGAGTGTGGACGCCAGGGCCCAGCTAATACCACTCCCGGTGGCAGTGATTGATTCGGGCCGGCCGCACGGCAAACTGGTAATAGGTCCGGCAACATTAGGAAGGAACATATTTTAGGCCTGAGGGGTGCATATCAGGCAGCCAGTGATTACAGGAACATAAACAGAGGTTCACCAGAGGTCCGGGCCCTGATGGAACAATAAACTAATAGTGGTGTCACCGTCCGCCCCCACCACACACACACACACACACCTCCCCTCTCTCCCCCCCGACACATACACATACACACACACAGACACACACACACAGACACAAACACAGAGACACACACACACACACACACACACAGACCCTCTCGCTCCACACACACACACACACGCACACCCTTCCTCCCCTTGTGGCATCTGGGGGCAGCGTGAGCGGTAACAGCCCAGTTTAGAGAGACCCGGCCGGCGGGGGCCATTTTTTATTCCACGGATGATGGCTCGCAACTGATGTCATTATGAACCTTAAATCAACTTTCTGCTTGCTTGAACATGGTCACCTGGGTACCGGAGGTACAAGGACGGGAAAAGGTTGAAGAGCTCGGCCCCCCGACTACCTGCCGCGGTAAAAATTGAGTTGTGCCGCCGGTGATCCATCAAGTGTCCCAACAACATACATTTTTTAGATCGCGCGTCGTCGCTGTGTCCCCCACCCCTTCAAGCACCGTAATGAGCGGAGGAGGCCTCCTCTTGAAAAATGGAAAGCGGCGGAGATAAACCAATCCTGCCCTTTTTTCGGAGGTAAAAAAAAAAGGATGACCTGGAAAACGCACGGGAGAAGTGCACAAGGCTTTTTTTTTTGCAAACCCCTTGCCTGTGTGGCTCCCTAATAAAATAAGACCCCCTGCCCCCCCTCACCCCCCCCACTTCTGAGGCAGCGCTCTCTGGCAATTTGACGAGGCCAAGAATGCGTTATATCGAAGATATTAATACGTTTGACTGTCATAAGTGATAGATTTCGAAAAAGGTGTGTGGTTTTGCCTGACTCCCTGGCGATGACAGAGCGACTGAGTCACATAGAGGACACAGACAGAGAGAGAGCGAGCGAGAGAGAGAAGGGGGGGAAAAAAAGAGAGAGAGAGAGGGAGCGAAAGAAACAGAGGGATTGAGGAGTGGAAATAGAGAAAAAGAGAGGGAGAGAGGGATCAGGGAGAGCGAGACAGCTTCGTCCCACTCCGTTACCCCTTCTCATCAGACGGGTCTATCCGGCGTGGTCTCGTCTCAGTAAACAGTGGTGTCGGGGGGTCAGCAGGACTGTTGGGTAATTGAGGGAGAGTGGGCTGCCCTGTCAAGCACATCGGCTAAAAATACATCGCACACTGTCACCGGGCACCAAGTGGGGGGAAAATGATTGTTCCCGCAGCTGCAACCCAGGACATCCACTACAACTACAATGACCTTCCCCATCCAACATCAGCCCCCAAACTTTCCCTCCAAGGATTTAACCATTCCAATGACCAGCCCCCAAAACAGAGAGAGAAAAGGGGATGGGAAAAAAAAGGGCCAAGGAAGCAAATTCCCCACTGCGTTAAAAATGCTTTTTCTCAAGTTTTCTTTTTTTTCTTTTTGTGAAAGCCTGTGACACATTGTGTCTGTATGGTGTCCAACACAGAATCTTTAGCTGGCCCATTAGCATATATAGCTGGTACACAAGAGGGTATCCATATAGGACCCACAGAAAAAAAGAGGGGGAAAAAAAAGGAGAAAAAAAGACAAGAGTGTGTCCATATTGGTGTCAGGGCGAATAACAACCACAAAAAAAAAAAAAAAAAAAAAAACGATGCTCCTCAGAACGTGGAAAGGTTATTGATTCGTCCCGCAATAATTTCCTACGCTCTTTGATATGCAAACGATCCGGCATGAATTTACAGCAGTGCTATCAGCCTCGTTTGAGCACGCCTCCTCCCGACTCCGAGCCTCTAACCGCCCCGCACCACCACCGCACCACCACGCCAGCACCAGCACCCTGCCTCACCCGCCCCACACACTCTCCTGAGGCCGCACGCCTCATTAGGCCTCTGTTCGCCATTATGAGCGTAATTAAAATCTTTAGGAGCTTATCAAATTAAAAATATTTTTTTGCTGATCGTATTGAGATCTTCACCTCGCCCGTCCTGTTATTTGGACCACAACAGGAATAAATTAAGACTAAGCGTTTTGCACAATGCATTAGGAACCCATCCGCTCTCTCTCGCTCTCGCTCGCCTGCTTGAAAAGGACCACTTCTCGTATCTATGGAGAACGATTAAAAAGAGAGGCGGGGGAGGATGGGTGGTGGAGTAGGGAGAGTGGAGGAGGAGGAGGCGAGGGGTGGTGGGGTGGGGGTTTGCTGGCGGTCTAAAGAATATAAACCCACCCCTAGATAAGTATGTGCAAATCATCTTTCATTCGTCATTTGCTCATTTTCAAAAATCGATTTAATTAATTGTAATGTTAAGCAAGTGGTCTTGCACTCCCTTTCTCTCTCTCTTTCTCTCTCTCTCTCTCTCTCTCTCTCTCTCTCTCTCTCTCTCTCTCTCTCTCTCTCTCTCTCTCTCTCTCTCTCTCTCTCTCTCTCTCTCTCTCTCTCTCTCTAGGCTTAATTCACCAGCATATCCGAGGGGTCTTTCAACATATTTAAAAACCTGCCCCTATTCAAGTATTCATTTATGAATACCCACTGCTAATTTGGAGCCATTCCTTATGAGCACATATTGGATTTCTCAATATGCCATTAGCGATATAGGGTGGCCAAATACATTTCAAATAGTCAGCCACTTTAAAAAATAAAAAAGAAAGAAATGGAGAAAGAAAAAAGAGAATGGGGGTTGGGGGGGGAGACTTTGGCCCATGCCGACTTTTTTTGCAGTTGTCTGTTTTTTTTTCCCCACCCTTTCGTCCTGTCTGGTCTCCACTGTCTCCTTCATGTCAGATGAAGGCCACATTTTGCATTCTCCCAGACATTGTGTGTTTGCTCTGGCACACGTATACATCGCTGCGCAGACAGTGGCTGTGTTCTCTCTGACACAGAGCGCTCCGAGTACAAATACAGTGTCAACCAACTCCATCCCCCCCCACCCTACACACACACACACACACATACACACACACTCACACACACACCTCCACCCCCAACACCAATCCTTTTCTCTGTCCCCAATCTCGCCTTGGGTGTGTGTCTTGCTGTCAGTCAGGAACAGAGAAAATCATGGTTATGTGTGTGTGTGTGTGTGAAGGAAAGAGAGAGCGAGAAACTGTGAGTGTGTCTGTGTGTGTATACACGCATGTGTGATTTAGCAGGAGAGATGTCTAGTGTCTTCAAGGGATTTTTTTTCTTCCCTCCTTTCAAAGAATGTGTGAGCGACTGTGTGCTTGACTTGTTAAATGAGGTTTAAGTCTTGTGTGTCAATTGGAGGCGGTGCGAAGCTTTAAGTATTTTGCACATTAATGTGCTTTCCGGAGTATTACCCCAGGGTCCTGTTTGTGTGTATGGATGTGTGTGTATGTGTGTGTGTGTCTTTTTGTTGTTGGTTCAGTTGTAAACTCTCATACCTCCCTTTCTCACTCTCTCACTCTGTGTGTGAGCACACACACTCTGCTTGCCTCTTTTAGGATTGCTGGGAAAAAAAATAATGGTGATTATTCAGATTTCATGCCTTGTCTGGATGTTAATTATTTACTCGGGGCATGAAATGTGCGTGAATGCCAGGGATTTGTGTACACAAACACGCAGCATATTAGAGAGTGAGGAGAGAGTGGGAGGAGAAGAAAGCAAGTGGGTGGGCAAGGAGGGAGCGAAGCAAAGCCGTTCGCCTCTTCACACACGCGCACACACACACAGACACACACTCTTGAACACACAGACACTCACTCTTACACACACCACACACACACATATGGAATCACCTCTGTTGTGGAAGTGCCGTTTTTTTTCTCCTTGTTTTAATTCCCTCTAATTAATACTCGCCTTTGTTTACACATGCTTTGATTTAATTATGTGACGAAGAGAGTCGGATTAGCTCTTAATTGATTTAATTATCCAATTTGTTTGTTGCAGGCATGATTCCAGCGGAGCTGCAGCAGCTGTGGAAAGAGGTGACGAACGCGCACGTGAAGGAGGAGAACAACAATAACAACAACAATGGCGCCACCGGCCCCACAGGAGGAGGAGGAGGAGGAGGTGGCGGAGGAGGAGGAGGTGGTGGCAGCACCGGAGGAGGAGGAGGTGGCGGTGGTAGCAGCAACGGGCATCGCGGCCTGGACCTTTCATCACCGACGCCCACCAAGAACTCACTGCTCAACCAGCACGCGGCTACCAACGGCCAGTACATGGGCCTGAAGAGGGAAGGGTGAGTCCACCCGGGTCCGCCACTTACTGTTTGACCGAGCGCTGACTAGCCTTTAGTCCAGGTCACAGCGCTGCACGTTTGAGGAATGTCGTACGCGCATGCTAGCATGTATGGGTGTAGGTTGTACGGGAGGGGAAAAATAAAGAGGGAAATGTTTTGTTTTTTCCTTCGAGGAAACATAACTGCCTGATTGGGAAAGAATTACACCTTCTCACATCATCTCCTGCTTCTACCACTCAGCAGCCACCCACACCCTCCCCCTCCACTCCCCTCCCCCCCCTCCCTCCTCTCCTCCTCCCTCGCCCTGCCCCCACCCAACCTTAAACTTGTAATGAAGCACATCGGGTGCTGCACTTTCCCATCATCCTTGACTAAAAAGAAAAACAGGGGGCCCTACTTTCCTCCAATTTAAGAGGCGGTGAGTCCTCCCAGGGACTCTGCTTGATGGACACGTACCCATAGGGCTTTGCCCACAAATGAATATTAATTCCTAGTTTGTAAGTACCTCACTATTTTCATTAAGGTGCAAGCTCGTTTTTT
>CM059267.1:11220348-11225348 GCA_030347295.1 Setipinna tenuifilis | reverse complement strand
TGGTGAAGAGTGCGGTAGGGTGGGGGTAAAAACAACAACCCCACCCTCCACTGTCCCAGACACCCTTGAAACATCTGAGAAGACATCTGTGAAAATCTGGTCGTATCTCTCTCTTTCTCTTTCTCTCTCTCTCTCTCTCTCTGTCTCTGTCTCTCTACCTCACTCTCTCTCTACCTCTCTACCTGCCTGTCTGTCTCTTCCTCTTCCTCTCCCTCTCTCTGTCTCTTTCTTTCTCCTTCTCTCTCTGGCACGTTCTGTCAGAGATTAAAGAAGACGTCAACAGCAGTTTAACATGCATGCACATGAAGAAGGCACTCGGTAGCTGAGTATTCGGCATGTATCTTAGATCTGTCAGGAACCAAGTAACTGTTTTTTTTTTCCTTTTTTCCACTGACTTTACCCCTCGATGGAAAGCAAAAATTCAAAGCAGTCAGATTAGCATAGCATGGCTAAAAAGGAATATATTATGACGAGAGCACTTAACATGATGTAGTCGTGTTATTTTGGGTCCTATTGGTAACATTAATTCATAATTGTCGAACATCAAGTGCTGTTTCAACCACCTCCATAGTGCTAAATACGAACATGGCAGTTGCTTCACAGGAACTGAAAAAGACCAAATATTGTTTCGTGTAATTTATCCCCGCAAGAACAAATGGCTGTGCCTTAATCCGGGGATTTGAATAGATAATGGGTTTTGCGCCCAAACCGAAATAGAAAGCGTCTCATCCTGCCAGCGCCCTGAACTTAATGAACTTTTAATTGATGTGGTTTTTCGCGAGTCCTTTTTGTCAGGCAACAGACACGACCCACTCTGCTGATGGACCTGTTTTCTTCAGCGCATCTCAGATTGGTTTACAGTGAGCCTAAGTACCGTGTAGTTAGTTTCATGTGTCATATAAAATCTTGCCCAGGCACCGCGACGCCTGCAACTAAAACCTTAAGTGCCTCCGCAGGCATCACTCACCACCCCTTTCACTTCCTCCTTAAAGGAAGGGAGGGGAAATTCAATCGCCCCGCAACAAAAAAAAAACACAAAAAAAAAAAACAGAAAGAAACACACCGAGACAAGACGAGATGTGCTGCCGCTTTTAATGGCCTGTGAGCTGGGCTACCCGCTTCTCTCTCTCCCGCAGAGCTGCATTCCAAAGCCTCCACAAAGATGCACAAATATGATGGATGAAGGGATAGAATGATAAAGAGAAGGGAGGGAGGGAGGGAGGGACAGATGAATGCATGCATGCATGGAGGTGGAGGGTAGAAGAATGGAGATGCTCCTGTCTGCTATTCTGTCTGTGTCTGTCTGTCTGTCTGTCTGTCTGTCTGTGTGGGCTCATGTCAGTCTGATAACCACAAGGATGAACAAACACCTTGAATACCCTCGTGGCTCCAAGTCTTATTTCACGTGCCGTTTTTGGTGCTAAATGAAAATTGCCCTAGTTTAGATCAGTCTGTTCAGGGACTGGGGGGGGGGGGGGGTGTAGATGGAGTGTGTAAAAGAAAGAGGAAAGTACAAAGAGAGAAGCTGGTGTAACAAAGGCCCAAAAATACCTTATGAACACACACTTACAGACACACACACAGACACACACACACACATATATACACAGACACATTTAACTCATGCAAAGCACATAAAGCAATACAGAGAAACATCATTTAAAAACAGTCCTCTCCTTAGCACTCCCTAATCTACAGGCAAGCCAAGGGTGCCTATCTTACCGATGGGTTAAAGAGAAGAACAATGCTCTCAAGGCTGATCTCACCCCTCCCACCTCTTCACCCAACCTCAACCCCCCCAAGCCCTACCTCCACCCTCCACTCCTGCCATTCTCCCCTTTAATTGATCCAGCACTCCAAAAAACAATGATAATGAAATCATTCAGCTGAAAGCTCCTGCGTGTGGTTGCTGATGGCGGTCTTAGAGGTGGTGTTCGGGGAGGGGGGGGGGTTGTGGAGATGGGGGGGGCGGCTGGAGCTGTTAGAAGGGTCTTAGGAGACAGGAGTGTGAGTGTGTGTGTGTGAGCATGTGTATGTGTGTGAGTGTGTGTGTGTGTGTGTGTGTGTGTGTGTGTGTGTGTGTGAAAATGAGAGTGTGTGTGTGTGAAAATGAGAGTGTGTGTGTGTGAGCGTGTGTATGTGTGTGTGTGTGTGTGAGTGTGTGTGTGTGTGAGCGTGTGTGTATGTGTGTGTGAGCGTGTGTGTATGTGTGTGTGTGAGAGAGAGAGTGGGGGGTGGGGGGGGGTTGGTTATAGAGCAGAGGCCTGAGCACTGAGGTAAGTGCTGTTGTGACTGGCAGTGTCAGCCTTGTCTAAACTTTGGCGCGGTCCTGCAGAAAGCGGCCCCGCTCAGCGCTCATTAACACCGGCGCCACGGCAAAGGCACCGCTCACTCGCGCCCCCCACCCCCCCCCCACACACACACCCCCCATATGCCTGCATACACGCACCCAACGCGCCGGAAAATTATCTCACAACGCGCTCCTGTCCCTTCGCTCGCAACCGATCCATTAGTAATGTAAGCGGCCCTGATGAGCTCGTATGACTTTGTCGAAAAAATAGTACGTTTGCTTAATTACTTTCTTTATCCTTCACCTCCCATTTCCACCAATCCTAGTCTTCACTTCTCCTCCTCCTCCTCCTCCTCCTCCTCCTCCTCCTCCTCTTCTTCTTCTTCCTCCTGATTCTGTTCCTCCTATTCCTCCTCCTTTCTCTTGCACACACACACTTACACACACACACACACACACACACACACACACACACACACACACACATGCGCACGCGTAAAGCAGATGACACGCTATTCCCACACTTTTTCGGTAACAAGATCATTAGAGCGCTCTTCCCCCTGGGCTGGCTGCCTCTCCTGTGCCTCGCCGTCCCCGTCCTGACAGACCCGTAGCAAGCGCTCCAGTCAAATTTAAAACTCAGCCTCAGCTCAGGAGCTCACACTCACAACATTATTTTTTTTCTCTTTTTTTTTCTTTTTTTTTTAACTTCTTCCCTGTGCTGCCACCACTGCCGAATAAGGTCACGACAAGGAGGGATGGGAGGACCAGGATGGGAGTGACGGGAGGGGGGGTAGGATGGGATGGGGTGGGATGCGATGGGATGGGAGGGGTCGAGGAGGTAAAAAAAAAAAGAAAGCCCTGAATCCACCAACACTTCTCCTATTACACTAATGTAGATCATTTGGTGCAAATTCTGTCATTTACTACTGTTTAGTCATCCAGCCATTTAGCACAGGGCACTTGTGTTGGCAGCCCCCCACCCCTCCACCCCCCCTTTGAGCTTGGTGCTCGGGCGAATCCCCCCCCCTCCGCTCGCTCGCTTACTCGCTCACTCACTCACTCGTTCGCTTGCCGCAGTTCAATATCTTATTAATACAAAATTAACCAACATGCCTACTCAGGAAGGAAATTACGGTTGGAAAAAAAAAAAGAAAGCTTGTCTTTAAATTAAAAATCAGTGCTACGTTTACCAGTCGAGACATTCCTTGTTAAAAACTCATTATAGCAGATCTTCCACATCTATTTATTAGCTGTATCAAAACAGACGTCTTAATGTGTATGCATAATTCATAATTGAATTTTTTAAAAAATATTTCTGCCTTTTGCAGAGAGGGGGAAAAAAACTGTTAACCACATTCATGAATGCTTCGCTGCCTCCTAATTGCATTGCAATTATCACTTGTTATGAACAATGTGAACTCTTAAGCAAGTAATTATAATACAAGAGAATCTGCGACAACCCTAAAAAATTCTTACTTGAGGTACAGCTTTGCTAACATTGCCGCAAAATGAGATTTTAATCTCAACATTGCCGTGGTTTAATTTTGTGCCGCTCATACATCAAATTAAAATGGATGTCTCTTTTTTTCTTGTCTTTTTTCTTTTTTTTTTTTTCATTTTAATTTTTCTTTTTTTTGGGGGGGGGGGGTGCTGGGGGTTGGTTGCATTTGTGATGAGGTATTCCAGTGGGTATACACAAGGTTAGCTGCACGGCGCACAAAGCCTTTTTTTAAACCTGCTATCTAAGATGGAGGGAGAAGAAAGAAGAAAAAAAAGGTGTCCATATCCCATGTAGATTGGACAGGCACAAGTGAGACGAATTCCCCTTGCGCAGGCACTGTGGGATTTGGCTGCGGTGGGTCCCATCTTCCTCCTTCTCTCCTCCTCCTCCTCCTCTCCTCCTCCTCCTCCTCTCCTCCCCCTCTCCACCTCTCCTCCTCCTCTCCTCCGTAGCTGTTGCGCGCGGGCTGTCTGAGGCGAGGCGAGGCGAGGCTGTGGTGCCGACGCTGGGAGAGATCAGCGGCGCAGGTGGTAGCGATATAGGACAGTCCCCTAGGCTCTTGTAGCAGAGACTTGTGTGGCTTGTTCGGTGTCCACATCCATATGGCAGCCTGTCTCGCTTAGATACAAACACTGCCCCCCCCCTCACACACACACCCCCAACCACATACACACATAAACACACACAAACACAGGGCCAAACACACACAAGCACAAACACACACTCACACACTTTTTCACTCACGCACACACACACTTTTTCATCCACACACACACACATACTCCCTTGTTTTTCAGGCTGTGGTGAAATCCTGCCCCCCCAAAAAACACAAACACACACACACACACAGTCCTCCTCATCTTCCCCCCTACTTCTCTGTAGGACATATGGAAGGTGTTGTGTAGTTTGTTTTGGGTGCGGAGAGCGGGTACTGAAAGCCTTTGGTGACCCCCTCCCCCCATCCCCTCCTCTCCCCTCAGTAAGCCCGATCAGATGTGCGCGTGTGAGACTCTGCCGACATGGGCCGGTCCAGCAAACAAATTGATCGCAGGCCGGACTGTTTACTGTTTGCGCTCGGCGGGAGAGCACCAGATGGATTAAGGCCACTTCCTGTTGTGGGAGAGGCCCTGTGTCCCTCCAGGTGGATGTTCGGGGTGGTGGGGGAAGGGATACGGTTCAGTGACCGAGGTTAAAGAACGCAGTGAC
>CM059267.1:11197848-11210348 GCA_030347295.1 Setipinna tenuifilis | reverse complement strand
TGATAAACCCCTTCTTCAGCTTTGATATATATATATATATATAAAGACCAGCAGTTTTCAGGGTGTCAGGGAAACCAAACAGTGTGTAATGCATGTCACTGACACGCGCTGAAAAGCCAATCATGCGTTAAAAAATATTCAGTAGTTGTGTGGCTTGGTTTGCTCAAGCTCTTTTGGTCCTTGTTTGGTTTGTATGGCAGCGCTTTGTTAGCTGTGAAAGGAGTCAAAGCATCAGTGCTCTAGGGGTAATGTCAAAGCAAAAAGGAGAAAGAAAGGAAGAAAGAAAGGGGAAAAAAGGGAAAAAGAAAGAAAGGCCATCTGTGGCCTTCACACACACCCTGCCTCTGTGAAAAAAAAAAGAGAGGACCTCTCCTAGCCACTGGTCTAATCATTTATTTACTCTTCAGACCCGGGTGTCTTTCTCCTCTTCTCTCATCTTGTCTCGTCTCCTCTCCTCTCCTCTGGTCTCCGCTCCTCTCTCTCTTTGGCACAGCGTGAGAGCAGAGTCGTCCTCTTCAGTGGTGGCCCCCACAGACGCGCATCTGACAAACAGCCCACCGCCCGCCCGCCACTCTCTCTCTCTCTGGCTGCCTGGCTGGCTGACGCCTGTGTCAAACACCCCGATTGTGGGGATTAGTGCACAGGACAGGGCTCTGACACGCAGCCATTTGTATATGAAAAGTGGCTCGCCGTGTCTGATGGCATTGTGCGCCTTCCTCACCCCCAACCCCCCCGGGGGAGGTTGGGAGTGGGTGGGATATGAGCGGAGTTGCGTGTGTGTGTGTGTGTGTGTGTGTGTGTGTGTGTGTGTGTGTGTGTGTGTGTGTGTGTGTGTGTAGCACAACACCACTGCTGGGGTTATTATTTGCAACTGGCTCCATTCAGATGTGCTCATCCGCATACAGTCAGACACAGAGACGCGCGGCATCTGCTACCTCTCTGTGTGGTGTAGGGATGTAGAGTGGCAGTGCGTGTGTGTGTGTGTGTGTGTGTGTGTGTGTGTGTGTGTGTGTGTGTCATGTTTAGCTACACATGTGGAGACCAAAGATCCACATTAAGATGAAACATAAAAAAGTCAGTTTTGATTTGCAGGGACTGAATTGTGGTCCCCACTAGTCTAATAGTATTTTTCTTGCCAATATTGGCAACTACGGTTGAAGCATAAAGTAGAAAACTTTCACTGCATAGAATAGGGTGTGTGTGTGTGTGTGTGTACTGTATGTGTGCACAGAAGTGTGTGTATGTCTGCGTGCCGTGTACTGGACCCGGTTTCGAAGGTTTGCTATTAGCCAGAGCAGCCAGGTCTCGGCCCCTGTTTACCCCTGTACAGGTCATAGCTGATTCACACCAGCACATCGATCTGCTTAATTGCCCCAATTGATCCCCCTAATTGTTTTTATTAGCACGGACTCAAGTACTGTTAAGCAGAACCTCACAGAGGAAAATGTAGGCCTTAAAAAGAAACATTTTGCTACCCTTTTAGTCTTGGTAGGAGAAGTTAATGGCCCCAAACTACTGTTTTTCACACAACATGACTCCATGATACAGATGAAAAAATGCTTTTTCAGGCCGCATTCTTGTTGTTTACATTTAACAGGGTCTTTCTTGAGATTTGATTAAACGAGCCAATGACTGTTTGTAAGTGTTAATTTCTGAGTGATTGAGCGAGGGAGTGTGTGTGTGGCTGTGTGTGTATGCATGCGCATGCTTATGTGTTTATCGTGGCGTTTTGTGTATATTAGCCGAGTCGATGTCACAAAGCATTCTTGTCAGAAATCTGACCTTTTACGCCGCACATAATTAAGGAGCGGCTTTTTCTTTTTTCTTTTTTTTTTTTTTGTCGTTGTTTATTTTCTTTAGCAGCAGCGTGGCGAGTCAAAGCCAGTATAATTAGATCACCAATTACCATTTAATTAATTTCTGTCTGAAGTCTCATTTTGTCTGGGCTTTGGAGGGAGCCCTGTTCGTGACGGAGACAAAGGGGAGGCTATTACTGGGGCTGTCTGGCCCCATTGTTGAGGCAATGCTCTGTTTAGGGCCGACGAATATGCATGAAACGCTCAACAAAGACGGGTAATCCGGAAGGGGTGAAAAAAGTCAGCTGTTGATGTCTAAAAGGAGGCAGAGGGGGTGGGGAGGGGTGGGGGGTGGATCTGGGGAAGCGAAATTACAAACGGAGGAATCATTTATTTAGCTTGTGATTTCAAACTGTCACCATGAAGGAAAATGTGTACACTGCTGATACAGTGTGTGTACATGTATGGAGGCATGTTTGAGACAGCAAATGTGCAAATAAACACACGTGCATACATTACCGAGCATGTGCAATTATTTTTACAGAGCCAAACTGCACGGCTTACAGGGAATAAAAAGCACTTTAGCCAGTGGCATATCAGGGTTATGGGGAATGATTGAAAACAACGCAGAAGGAGTTGGGGGGGAGAGTGGGGAGGGAGGAGTGATGAGGAGCGCGAATCAAGTTGTGGAGAATGCAAGATGGCCACAAATGACCGGGGCTGGAGACAATACCGTGTCAAGGAGAAAAATTTGCCATCGTTGGCAGGCCCAGATTTCTTTATTACATACCTGTCCATCAAGTGGAACATCTCGGCGGTAATGACCACTAATAGGGTGGGTGGTAATTGGGTGGCCGTGAAGGATCCCTGCGCTGGGGGGGTTAGATGTTAAACACGGCCTGCTCACTTGCACCTGGGTTACCCCCCCCCCGCCCCCCCCGCGAGCCCCCCCACCCCACATACCCCCCCGTCTCCACTGTCACCCGTGCCATTATCAGAAAAAATTAGACATCCGATAGCACCAAAGCAATTGACAGCCTTGACATTTCATTAATTTGTTAGCACAATCCACAAATGATTGTCAGAGATGAGATGCCTTTCTAACCACCGTCACCCATCCACGCCTAACTACCGACCCCCCCACTCCCACCCCACCGACACACACACACACACACACAACACCCTGTTAGCTTTGACAGCCCTCTCTCTTCTTACACCCCCCCTCCCTCCCCTCCAAACTCCCCCACCACTTCCACCCCTTTCCCTCTCGTCTGTCTCACTCACTCACTCCTCCCAGTCTGCAGTCATGTTTAATTTGGAAACTGGCCTCCTTTGGCAAATTAGCAATTAGAACAATTTTGCGGGGAATATGTATATGTGTCATTAGTTTTCCCACAAATTAATAGCGGGAGCGCACGGGTCAGGAGCACATTTTCCACTTGACTGCAGCATGCACGGGCTGTTTTGGAAGCCCGCCTGTCCGTCCTCAGCTGCCTGTGCCCCACAACCCCCCCCCCACCCGTCGCCATCGTCATCATCTCGCTTACCCGCTTACCTCTAGCGAGCTCTCTCCGCTTAATTAGTTTACCTTGTTGCCACCGTTGCCGATATTACACCCCTTCCTTTTCATCCCGCAACCCTAGCCTCTCGACAACAAATACCCATCTCACAGACCCTCACACTCACTCTCACACACACACACACACACACACACACACACACACACAAAAAAGCCAACCCTTTAATGGCAGAATGTTCTGGAAGCGTCGCGCGCCGGGGCCCAGCCCCTGATGATGAGGGGGTCAGCCGGATCCAGTGTTTAATCATCAGATCGCCCCACCATAAGCATCTCCTAATTAGAGTCCTTACAATACAATTTTCCCTGGTAATTAGCCCAGATTGGCTGCTTCCTGTCTCCGGCTTATTAGTGGCTTCGCAGCGGTAGGTGAGGAGCCTGCTGTCATTTGTCACGGCTGTTGGAGAGGCTCACCTCCCTCGGCCTCGGCCTCCTCCTCCCTCTGCCTCTCCCTCTCTCTCTCTGCCTCTGCCTCTCCTCCTCCTCCTCCATCTCCTCCTCCTCCTCCTCCTCCTCCTCTTCCTTCTCTCCTTCTTCTGTGTCTGCCACCACCACCACTGCCGCCAGCAGCCTGGCCAGGGCTGAGTTGACTTGAGCTGGAGAGAGAGCGGAGCCAGGCACAGGGATGCCAGGGTGCCACACAAAAGGCTCCGAGCAGGAGAGCTGGCACGGGAGAGAGAGAGAGATGGCAGGGAGGGAGAACGGCTGGGGAATGGGAGCGCAAAGGGGGAGAGGAGAGGTGAGGAAGAAGGGGGTGTAGAGAGCGAGCCAGGAGGATTCAGACTGCTTTTTAGGATGCTCGCTGCCTTATCCGTGAGTCTTTACAGAGAGGCCAAGTGCTAAATTTGTTGCTGTGATTCAGCGTCCTTTATTCTTACTCAGATAACAGCAAACAGGAAACAGAGGATGTGGAATCTGGCATCGGTTTACGGCACCTTTATTTAACCAATATAAGTTACAGTGCAGTAGCAGACCATGTACAGAAGCTTTAATATCTCTACAAACATGTTTTACCAGGGAAGCTTTTCAGCATTCTATACAATGAGCCACAATGATGTGAGATTCTAAAATTCTATTTCTTTCTTCGAACACCATTATTTTTTAGAACAGTCGTCCTTCCGGTTGCAACAGTATTGCCTTAAGGGCTACAGGGACTTGTATGGTAGGTTATCAGTGTTGTCAGTATGCAGGCGTCCTGGGAAAAACCGAAACCCGTCAGTTGTTTGCCAGTTGACCATTTTGTAGTACATGTGTGTTTTCATCTCTGCCTGTCATGTTTGTTTGTTCCCCGGCAGCTGAACCTGGTGTCCAGCATCACCTTGTCCAAAACGGCCCCAGCGGCATCGCCGCCGCTCAGCCTGCCCCAGACCCCCACCACGCCCACCACCCCCCTGACGCCGCTGTCCCAGACCCACTCCGTCATCACCCCCACCAGCCTGCACAGCGTGGGGCCCATGCGGCGCCGCTACTCAGACAAGTACAACATGCCCATCTCCCCAGGTATCGCCGAAACCCGCCTACGTAAGAACACACAAAACACCACCCGCACACTTGTACACATACACATACACATACACATATACATACACACAAACACACACAACACAAAGAAAACTTCTACAAAACCACACCCACAAACACCCACACCACAACCCCAGGAAATATCCTTGTACAAATAAACACACACACATACACATAGATTCCTGCAGGAGTTACTGATTTAAACACACCTAATTAAATGCATTGGTTTAGAAGTGCACATAGAGGTTGAGGACCCAAACAAGCCTGTTAATGAGACATCATTATTCCTGCAGCGTCAAGGTCTCCAACACATGTCACACAGGAATGCTCTGTGTCAAAGCACAAATCTTGTTGTGTGTTTGGTAAAGTAATGATGATAACAGGAAGAGTAATGATGTTAACACGTCCCCCCTTTTTTTCTTCTGCAATCCCTTCTTCCGAAAACAGATCTCATACAGAACAAAGAGTTCTACATGAACGCTGACGTTCGGCCTCCGTTCACATATGCCTCTCTAATCAGACAGGTAAGGCTTCTGACGCCACCACGACCGCCACCGCCGCTGCGTGGCTCCTCTGATGTGCCCAATCTGTGTCTCTTTCTGACACGCGAGAAGCGGCCTTTCATCCGCTTCAGTGGGCTGATCCACTCAAAGGGACGCGGCCACGTATAAACACAGGAAAAAAAAAAAAGAAAACACAACAGCTTATCCCCTTTATTCTCAACCTCCACCGCCACCACCACCCCCTTTCCCTATCCATCCCTTTTTTTTTAAAATTTGCAAACACAATCCCCACGCGTGGCGCAAGATTAACCATCCGCAAATGAGTCTTCGCCGCTCCAAAAGAAGGAGGGTGGGGAGGAGGGAGGGGGGTGAAGAAAAAAAAAACACATGCCATACACAAAAATTGCTTTTGATTAGCCTTTCTTGAGTGACTGTGATTATTACGAAATTCATTTCACACAACAGTAGGAATGAACCTGTTAAAAGATGCCTAGTCAATTATCGCCCGGGCCGGTAATCTCCGATCGCAAGGAATTAATCTGGGGTGCGGGATAATTGCTGGCCTGTAATCTGCCTGTGAAATATTCATTCTTCCTCCCTCCCTCCCTCTCTCTCTCCCTCCCTCTCCCCCTCTTTCTCGTTTAGGGGGCAGCGAGGGGAAATTGTTTTAATCTGAATATTTGAATTATAAAAACCGAAAGGCCCCATTTAGTAAACAAAGCACCTCCGTCTGGACGAGTGACGGACTGTTAAACAGACACGTGTGGTGCAGGACGAGGAATGCTGTGTCCATAATAAGCGATTAGCTCTCTGTGTATCGCTGACATTTCAAACCTATCCCATACTTTTGTCCTTTTTTGTTGTCATAATGTCTTTTTTGTTCCTTCTTAATCCCTCTTTTCTAGGCAATACTGGATTCGCCAGAGAAGCAGCTAACACTAAACGAGATCTACAACTGGTTCACGCGAATGTTTGCCTACTTCCGGCGCAACGCGGCCACGTGGAAGGTAATGCCAACTTACCCCCTCCTCATCAGGATTTAAACACACACACACATGCACACACACCTCACACTTTTCACTTTCTTCCTGGTTCACCATTGGCCACATGTTTAGAGCCTCAGTATAGGGCCAAGTGGTGCATTTCTAAAACATCTGCACATTTCAACATCTCGAAAGGCACTCGTGCTGAGAGAGAAAGAAAAAGAGGGAAAGAGGGAGGGAGAGAGAGAGAGAGAGAGGAAGGGAGGGAGCGAGCGAGCGAGGCAGGCCTTGGGGGCCAATGCATCATGTTGATTGTGTGGCACTGAGAAGTCCAGACAAGAAAATATCATAAACACTCGACTAAAAGAGGAATGAGAGGCCCGCCCTCAAGCCAACAGACTGTTCATGTTTTCTTTTTCTTTTTTTCTTTTTTTTTAAATGCACGTGGTGGCTGCCAGCTAGACCTGGCGCTGAAATATCTCCCACAAAAATCTCAGCTGCGCCACACACATGCAATAGCCACACACACACATACACACTCCAGACCACACACACACACTTTCTCTCTCTCTCTCTCTCTCTCTCTCTCTCTTAAACTCAAGGGCCACAGGACAGAGGAAGGTGAGAGAAATGAAAGTGAGGGAGGAGAGGTATAGGGAAGTGATGGCTTGAGCATGTGGTAAATGTTCAGTGCCTCAGACACTGTGTGTGTGTGTGTGTGTGTGTGTGTGTGTGTGTGTGTGTGTCTAGGGGAGTTCTTTAGCTCTCTGCTTCAGCCGCCACTGACAGCTTGTCTATGGGGCCGCGTTGTACTCATAAACACCGACTCCCCCACTGCGCCAGTATCCTACACTGGAGCTTGTGAGCACTTGTTCCTACACGCACACACACATGGCGCACACGTACGCACGAACACACACACAGATAACACACACTTAACAGACACACACGCATAACACACACTGACTCACTTGCACATGTAAATTCACACATAATTTAACTTATCTATTAACCAAGCAGATGAAAGCTAGCACTTTTCACAGTTGCATACTGTCCATAAAAGCAACTTGGGGCACACTCACACCAATACTACACACTGACAGATATTAAAAAAAAACACAAAGGCCTACGCGCACCCAAACACCTCTTCTCTCTCTCTCACATGCAAAGTGTTGTGCCAATTGCCTTGACACATCCAGGTGTTATGTATTTAGGATGAGGTATGTGGTCTCTCTGCTGTTTTGCATAATTGGAAAACTTCTAAAAAACTTTCTTTCTTTGAAAGGTAAAATGGTACACAACTGCATGACAAAAAAAGAAATTGCAAGATGTTACCTTGTGTTAAACCAGTGTTGCTGTGCCTACAACACAAGAATCTCAAGTGTACAATTACTGCACTGCTATGGAAAGAGAAATTGCAGTGTCCCTCTTTTAAAAACAAGTTATAATTATACAATTATTTGTATTTTTTTGAAGAGCACCTTAAAAACAAATGCTTGACATTTTGCTCTTTGAACAGGATGTCTTTTTGTTTTGTTTTTTTGTTTTTTCAGGCCACAGCATTCATTTATTTTGAAGCACCGCTGGTCTTTTTTTTTCTTTTTCTTTTTTTTTTTCTCGCCACTCCGTTTTAACGAGGAGAAATGACCATGACTCTCTGACAGCGGGAGTAACAAACTACCTTGGTGACAAAAGGTTGATGCCCGCACAACACGGCCATTCATTAAAGAACGGGGCCCGCTTATTTTCTGAACGCTACCCCCACTGCCCGCACTGCCCACCCGCCCGCCACACAAACGGCTTGATGAAAAGCTGGTGTGTGAGCCAGAAGCTGGGCTAGGCACATGATCGGGTCTTCCCCTCATTGTTTCAGGTTTGGGTGAAGCCATAACTAAAGGGTCTGCGGGCCAAAAAAAATTCTTGTTTATTTGCTCAAGTGTTTGTTCTGTCTGGAATTTTGTTTTGTAGTCCGAGATTGGTTTATGCAATTGGCTCCTCATCAAAAAGGTTGTTGTGTTTTCTCCTGTTTATTTATTTATTTTGTTGTGTGTGTGAGAGAAATGGTCTTTCTCCGCATATTGTTTGTAAACTTTATTTTTGTTTTTCGGTTTCTGTCAGGGCTGTTCCTCATTGTGATATTGTAAAAACAATCATTTGTGCAACCACTGGAGTTTGATGTGTAAATGTCCATTCAGCAAATCTCTCCAATGCTCAACTATGTCCCTTTTGGAAAAATACTTTTTTCTGGAAAAGCTAAAGAAAAGATTTGTTTGTGTGTTTGTTTGTTTGTTTCCATGTTACCCCCTACTCCTTCCTCAACACCACCACCAACAACAACGACAGAATGCAGTCCGGCATAATCTTAGTCTTCACAAGTGTTTTGTACGAGTAGAAAACGTAAAAGGGGCGGTGTGGACGGTGGACGAGATAGAGTTCCAAAAGCGGCGGCCACAGAAGATCAGCGGGTACGTGCGTGCGTTGCGTCCGTCCGTTGCCTCCGCAGCCGCTGCCCTGTAGGTGGCGCTGTGCTGTGCTGTGCTGTCTACCTGCTGCTGTCTGCTACCTGATGGGACGAGGCCGCTCCATAATCTCTCCATTGTCTGTGTGCCACCCGCTGCCGTCAGCCCCCCCTCATGCCCTTCCCACCCGCCCTGCCCTGCCCTGCCCTGCCCTGCCCTCTGCTTGCTTGGTGGCGTGAAACTCCTCTCCTCTCACGCCCGCCCAGCAAAAAAACCCCACCCACCCACCGCCATGCTTTTTTAGCACAGCTGCTTTTAGGGATGCATTAACCCTCATCTGCTTGATTTTTTTTATTTTGCATTTTGATCTTCACGCTTTTCTCCTTTGCGTCTGTGTTTGTCTGTGTCTCTCTCTGTCTGTCTGTTTGTCTGTGTCTGTCTGTCTGTCTGTGGTGCGTCCCCTCCTTTGTCCTGTCTGTTCCTGTGTTACACCCCCCCACCCCAACTCCCCACCTTTGCAATTGCATATGGCTGTTCCACCCCCCCGCCCGCCTGCCTGCCCTTCATCCATCCAACCCACCCACCCATCCATACCTCCCTCCCAGGGTGCCGTGCGCACCAACCTCTCGCTGCACAAGTGCTTTGTGAGGGTAGAGGATGAGTATGGGTCTTATTGGACCATTGACGAGGAAGAGTTTAGGCGCGGCCGCCACGTGCAGCGAGGCCGCCCGCGGAAGTCCCGGGCCGAGGAGAGTCCGGATGAGTAAGAGCCTCCCTGCCTCCAGCCGTCAACCCCCTACCCCACACCCCACCCCAACCACTACCCCCCTTACTCTCCCCAACTCCCCCTACCCCTCACACACACACACACACACACACACAGACTTCCTCCTCTCCGCTATACCAACCCACACGCTCTGCCCGCATGCTTGGCTTCTGCTACCCCCATCCTCACCCCTCCACCCCTCATCTCCCTGCTTCACTCCATCTCTATGTCTGCACATCATGCATCCCCAAACACCTGCCTCCCATCAGCTGCCTCTGTCCCTCTCTTTTTCTCTCTCTTTACCTCTCCTTTCCCCTCTCCCTTTCTTTTATTCTCTCTTTACCTCTCCCTTCCTTTCCCCTCTCCCTTTCTTTTTCTCTCTCTTTACTTCTCCCTCTACCTCCACCTTTATTTTTCTTTCTTTAGCTCTCTCTGCTTACCTCTCCCTCCCTCTCTCTCTTTCTACCTATCTCTCTCTCTATCTATCTATCTATCTATCTATCTATCTATCTATCTAGCTATCTAGCTATCTATCTATATCTCTTTCTCTTTCTTTTTCTTTCTTTCCTTTATTTCTTTCTGTCTTTCTCTCTTTCTCTTTCTCTCCATCTCTGATATTAGTTGACTGTATGTGTACTTTATCCAGTAGTGTATTTAAAGGCAGCCCTCCAGACTTGGGAGCTATATATAACATCATGTCAAATATTCACATAAATATTGGAACATCAGATGTGGGCTTTTATGACCGCCTATTGATTTTGTGTCAGTATTTTATTGGGAACTGGATCGCAGTCCGGTCGTAAGATGGGCAGCATTAGGGGAGCAGAGCTATAGGCATTCTTCTTTGGGATGGCTCTGTAATGTTTGTGTGTCGTGTTCGCAGCAGTCCTGCGCTGGTGAAGAACATCCAGACTAGCTTGGCATACGGCCCTGCCCTCTCTGCAGCCTTCCAGGTAAAGCTCCTTACATCTCTGCTCAGCTCGTAGTTTATCATTTTTTTCCAACTTTAACATTTTTTTTAACTGAACTCATTTTAACTCTTCTATTATCCTAGCATTTGGTTTTTTCTCTTCTTTGTCTGTTTTTTTTGTTTCACAGCTCCTCTCCTCACTTACTGATTTATTTTTTCTCTCTCTCTTTTTCCCCTCACTTTTCTTCTTCTTCTTCTTCTTCGTCTTCTTCTTCTTCTACTTCTTCTTCTTCAGGCTTCAATGGCAGAAAACAACATACCTCTCTACACTACTGCCTCCATTGGAAGTCCCACTCTGAACTCGCTGGCGAATGCCATCCGAGAGGAGATGAATGGAGCACTGGACCATGGAAACAGCAACGGCAGTGACAGCAGCCCGGGACGATCCCCTTTGCCAGCTATGTGAGTGTCACTTTCAGACACACGCACACCTCATCCACCACACACCACACGCCTCACACCACACACCACCCGCCACGTTTGGCTGGCAGAAGCCTCTTGGCGTGATCGTCACGCCCCAAAAAACTGCACAGTCTGTGTGTGTCTGTACCTGTGTGTGTCTGTGTGTGTGCCTGTGTATATGTCTGTGTGTAAGTAAATGTATAGATTTCAGTCAGTATTTCGTGATAGGAATGCAGTGTTATTTTGTTTCTGCCAGAAATGTAGCCTAAGAAAGTGAGTGTTAATAGCAGTTACCTAGACACGGAGAAATTGTGTATACAGTTCCTATCCATGGCTGCCACATTTCACCCCCACCCTAACCCCCCCCAAGCACCCACCCCACCCCAACACCACCACCATCCAACACCACCCAACCCACCCACCCCCCCTCCCTCCCAAAGGAAACTCCACCTTCTAGAATGTTGCTAATGTCAAGCGCTGTGGAAGGGAGGAAAAAACGGAACATTTCTGGAACCCAGCATTATTTCAACAGCAAGTTTATAAACTCCCATTTATTACAGGTCAATACTGTAGGTTGCGCCGTGTCGGGTTTCCCCCCTTTCTTCGTAATTATGGCTACGATTTGTTTAAATATTTACAAAATTCCAGCGCTGCTTGTCTTTTCAACAAGTGAAACCAGGACGGCCGGGCGGGCGAGCGAGCAGCGGCTCAAAGACCTGGGAGCTCGGCGCGCTGAGAGACGAACAACAAAAGCGTAATTAGTCTCTCTGAAACGGGCCAAGCCGTTTTTTTCCGTATTACTGCTGTTGCTGCTGCTGTTGCTGCTGCAGCATAGGGGCGGCCTCGGTGTTTTGCGGGGCAGCCTGGCGGGCCGCAGATCCCCACGCACTTGTTGTATAGGCGTATCTGTGAGGTTGTTTGAAGCCTAGAATAACACATTGCAGACTGCATGGCTTCCAGATGTGCAACGGAGCCGCTGATTTGTTGCTCTCCGTGATTTATCGCCATCTCTATGAAATATCTGGACGGGAAGAGAAGGGAATTTCACTCATACACACACACACACACACAGGACTTACACACACATGCACTCACACACACATGCACTCACACATAGACACACACATGCACTCACACATAGACACACACAGTCTCACGCACACACACACATGTACACATGTGCACACACACACACACATACATAGCATAAAAGAAAAAAGCCACTGTTGGCATAATGAGGTATTGGAGGAGTGGGGGAAAAGTGCTGTCCCTAATCGCTGTGAACACAGCCCTGGGCATGGCCACGGAGCAGGAAAGGCAGAGACAGGAAGGGTGTGCAGGGCCCGAAGGCTGCTGCTGCTGCTGCCTGTCTCGTCCCCCGGCGTCCCCCTCCGTCTCTCCCGGCGATCCTTGCCGAGCGACGCCCTGCCGAAACACACGCTGAGGCTGAGGCAGAGGCTGAGGCACCCGTACGTTGCGGAGTGGTTAGAGGGGGTAAAACACCACCTCTGTAAGTTTTTCAAA